>CM060104.1:52620379-52942879 GCA_030522415.1 Channallabes apus
TTCTGTATAATCTCATTATAGTTAGTTAATCAATTAGTTAGTCAGATGATAGTCACAGTTGAAGTGGCCTTCACTTTTTAAATTTTGGAAAGCTGCTTTGTGAAAATGGCTATGGTTAAAATGCTATGAAAATAAAACTGAATTGAATAGAATAAAAAATTTTTTTTTAAAGTTTACACACAAAGCACATGCATTGTCACATACCTGGAAGCTGTGCACGTGCACAAGGGTTTTTAATGAGCAACTAACATTGTAGCTACAAACCCAGTATGGCTTCATCCAAATTTGATACAAAATACATGTTCAGTGATATATATTTATATCTATATCTATATAGATACACACACATAATGCTGTTTTAAATCTGGTTATCCCTACAGCAGTTAAACTAACAAACTAACAATAGTCTCAAAGATAAGGATGATCATAATCATCAAGAGGTTATACAATGCAGAAGCAGCCTTAGTTATCCATGGGGTGTGATTAAATCTCAGGTATTATGACCACCTGTGGCAGACTTCAGCGATGCACATTTGTGCCCCTGGAGACTAACTGTCCTACTTTGTGTAGGACAAACCCATTACACTTCATCCGGATGTCCAGATGTCTTAACATTTAAATGACACTAAATGAATCAGAGGTAAAGATGAAAAAGAGCTCCAACTCTTTTGAAGGCCAAGAACAACTGAGTAAAATATGTAAACATCACACATCTTTTTGTGCAATTTACAGTTTTGTTGTATTTTAGAGACATAATTGTATATTCTTCAGGTAATATTTAAACGATTTCAGTTCTCCAGACACCTAAAGTTACATCCTCTGTATATTGAGCTTTGCAGTTATATGTCTGCACTGTCTTTGTGGTGACTAACATGGTGGTGCCTTCCTCTGTAGAGGGAAGTGGGAGGCTTGTGTTGCAGTGAGTTTTGCATCTGGCATCTTTCATGTCAGTTGTTCCATCATCTGACTTCTCAGTTGCCTCAGAACCTCCATCACTTTCTGATGAATCTTGTTGAGCTGTTGGTAACATAAAATCCATTTTTATCCCATTATCACAGTGATTAGCATGATCTTAATTATTTGGCACATATACATATACAGTACATACAGTATACAAACATATTCACTGGAAACTCCTGTTCACACCTGTTGACCTACAGTATACAATCAGCCAATCATCTGGCAGCAGCACAATGCACAAAATCAAGGATAAAGCCTTCCCTTCTAGCAGGTTTGATTAACAATTAGGAACAGTTAAAAATGATGGCAAAGGTGTTGCAGGTTGGAAAAAGACCAGGCGATGTTTTTTCATGTTTCAACTGCCCAGTTTAGGGACCAGTGTAGCATCATATTTTTATTTTTTGCTGACAGGATTGAACCGCTATACCGTCATCTGCTCTGTTATTCCATTGACCTCATGGTTTGATGCGTTTGGCTAAGTAAAAATCTTTTAAGTCAGCATAGTTGTAAAATGATTATTTAAAGTATCATAGACTTACTTAGACCACTTAGCAGATCTTAAATACTCAAACCAGCCGATCTGGCACTAGCAAACATGAGTTCATGTCTTTTCTCTCTCTCTCATTATCCAATTAGAGGATTTTGATTAGAGCATACATAACTAAAGCTCTTAATCTTCTGTATTCACCTGATGATTATTCTACTGCTACATTGCCACACACACGCACACACACACACACACATACCCATGTCAACTATGTGAATAGAAAAAAAAAATATATATATATATATATTTACTACATTAAAACATTTTGTTTTTTGAAAAATATTAGAAAAAATGTCTAATGTTCTGTCTTATGTATATAATAATTTCTTATTATAGTATGATAGCACAGTAAGTGCTGTGTAAAACACTCTACCTTTGGCATTGGCAACTGGTCTGCAGGCCTTTCTGCGTACAAACTGAATCAAAGTCAGTGTAATGAAAACGGCAAGGAAGACAAATAACACTATGAGGATTACACGAATATTTCGGTTTGCACCAGCTTCATTAGCAGAGGCTGTAAAAGATATAAAGTAGTAAAGATCATGACATGGTCATTTCCTCATTTTAGTTCTGTTATATGAATTTCTAAAAGTCTACGTTGAAAATTTTGGATAGATTGAAATGTATTTATCTCCATAAAGGCAGTAAATTCTATTTGTTTTTTTTTACAATTATCATATTTGCACCTATATGACTAAGACCTTTTCATTAAATCCATACATAAATATTAATCAATACCGTACTTACGTGATGCAGATTTACAATATGTCACACAGATAGAGGGGGGAGTTTGGCATCTAATGGAGCAATGCTGACACTCCTCAAGTAGTCCATCGTAATAACTATTAATGCCACATTTTGCCAAAGCCACAGGAGTTACACAAAGTAAAAGCCACAAATGGGACGTCATCTTCCCCCGATGCATCTGAAGTCACTTTAGTACGCAGCAGGCAGCATTTATGTTGTTATTATGTAAATAATTTCTAAGGAAGGGGGCGTCCCTTTAGAGTTAAGTCAGCCAAGTCCTATTTTCATCATCAGAGGTGTGCATGTAGTCTCATGATTACTCATAAAAATGATGCTCCATTACAAAGTCTCATGAGAATTTAAGAAGGGTCACATATTGTTCCTTTACATGACATCAACACTGTTTTAAGATATTTAGTTTTAGCAGAAAAAAGTCCTTTAAATTGTATTTAGCAGAAACAAATTGTCTTGTTCCAATAAAAAAGTTGTAAAAACAAAATATTATTTTCCAGAGCATATCTCAAAAGCGTCTGTCAGTCATAAATCTTCGTACTCATTCTGTTAAACAATTTTTTTTACTCAGCTGACTGCAATGCTGATTTTATATTTCAATACAGCTTAGTTTGCATAACCTTTTTTAAGATTACATTACCATATATTGTACAGGAAATAGAATTAGGATTTTTTTTTTAATACATAAAGACATTGTGTCATGACCATCTCGTCATTGTTTTTGATTTGAATAAGAACAGTACAGATATGAGAAGAAAGAGTAAGCAATCAGGTGAAGGAGTTAAAGTTGTGGCTAAAGTGAGAATGCAAAAGCTAGATAAGGAAAAGGGGAAATGTGAACTTTTGAGCATAATTTGTCTTACTTGTGTTAACAAAAACTAAATATGATTCATGTCAGGGTTTTTTTTTTTTGTTAAAGGGATGGACTTACCCTAATTAAACTTATGTTTGTTCAAATTCATGTTATGTTCATATTTTATTTCATGTGCTATGCTTTATCATATAATAAAAATATTCCAGACAATATTGTGTTAAATAGAACATTTATACAGTATTATAAATATGAAACAAACAAAAAAAACAGTCATAAAATGACAAATATATTTCCACCATATTCCAGTCATGTGCTTGCTCGACATGGCACAGCTGTCCAGAGGTTGCCTTCTTCACACTGCTGTGAAAATAGTTGTGTATAACTGATAACTGATCATTCCTATGATGTGCAGTGCAAAGTCTGCAAAGAATGTTGTAAACATTTAGTTTGATTCCATTCACCAACCAGTTGGAGGAGCAGCACAGGTAATGATTAACAGACTACAAAAGAGGCATGATGCCTGAAATAAAGCTAATCACTGGCTGTATAATATCTAAATTATTTACCTGTGGCTCATATTGATAACGGTTCCCTGTTCAGGGTGTTAGATGGTCCCAGTGGCTGTGCGTTTGCATAGGAGATCATGCAGATATTTGAGCTGTTACTGGCATTTTGTTGCGAGGTTCCCCTGACAGCACTGCCTCTCCCGCTTCTCCTGAATGAACCAAGTCCATTGGAGAGACGAGCCGAGACTTTGCGCACCACTCCAGAAATTCCCTTCGTCCTTTTATACAAAGCGATGTCATCCTCTAATTCTGCAGGAGGCACCTCAATGTTCCCAGTGTACCAAAACACCCACCAGATAAGGCTGAGGAAAATGACCACAGCTCCAGAATAGATCAGAAGGTCGTTGAAGAAGATATCCCAGAACACACCAGACATGAGGATCAGGAGTCCTAGTATGTCATGAAATACAGCAAACCAAAACGAGAACTTGCAACGACCCAATCCCTGACCACTTTTCTCCATGTCTACCACGAGGAGTTCTTTCTCCACTAAATATTTTTTTTTTTTCTACGAGTGACACATGTGTTAGCGGTAGACCGAGTAGTCACTCTGAGGGAAATGCGTTCTGTAAAAGGGTCAAAGTACATTGTAAGGGATAAGCCTTCGGCAAGGATCAACTGAACGAAATTACACCTTTATCTTGCCTCATGGTATCATCTTCCACCAGGCGAAGCAGTAATATTTTCATGGATACATTTTGGCAGTTGTTTGCACACTCAGAAGCGTGGTTATAGGTACTCACATGAGGGTCTGAAATTTTTTCTTTAAACAAAAAATTGATTCACTGAGCCACTTCATAAAGAAAAATAAATATCACAGGAGACCATGAAATGGGATCTTTTAGATAGTCAGTCATTCCTTATGGATGATCTGAAAAAATAATAATAATCACCTCTATTTAAACAATATGTACAGGCTACAGTCTCAAATTTTGTTACACTGAACATAAATAAAATATAACCTAAAAACATCACAATTCTTCACACATCATGAAACAAAATGTTCTGCTTAGCTGACATTTTATATATTTCAACATGATCAATATTAACCTCTGTGCTTTACATCTATGTTCTGTATATACATTTTCCGCTTCACAAGTAAATAATTGTTGGTCACCAGATGAACATTGTCACCGTTTCACTCGGTCACACTTGTTCCCTATGAAGCGTGCGGCGCGTCTTCACTCCTCGACGCCTGAGTTTGTCCCTGATGATCGGTAACAACACTAGTGCAACTGCGATGAACATGATGCCAACAGCCAGACCGACAGGTCCCATGCCACTGGGCACATCAGCCACGCCGAATTCAACAAGCAGACACAAGACGATGCCTCCGCATAATACCAGCCCTCCAATAACTGAAAGAATTATAGGTTTATTGTAGTAAGTCCAGAGAGGGGGCTCAGCAGGTACAGGCTCAGGCACACAGTAGAAAGGATTCTGAACTAACTCGGCTATCCTCACATTGTCCTGTGAACCCTCAGCTCCAGAGGACATCTTGAACAAACCCTGCAAATCTCTGGAGGATCTGAAAAACCATTAATTACGTTTTATAATCACAATCTAAACTACATTTCACAGCAGCAGTAGTAATGTCCAGTGCACGCTTACCTGTTTATCTACTTTGAACTTTGATATAGAAGAATTTTCTCCAACACCCGCACTTAATCGATCTCCAAGCTTTTGGATGGTGTGTTTGGTGTACACAAAGTGTAATGCCTCAATCGTTGCATTGACTGTAATTAAAGTGAGGGAGGGGCATGATGGTCAACAAATAATGTCTGCCTCCCATCATGCACAGCAATGTCTTCGCAAAATACACAACGCAAATGCTCTTGGGATTTCGAACAGCCTGTTAGGGGGATGGAAAGGATTTTTTATTTTTGTACAAGTAAAGCAAAAATAATAGTTTGCTTCGTGCGAACACAGAAATGAATTTACACATACGCATAGGGGAACTAGACTGACAGCCCTTAACATGCCGCTGTCAGCTGGATAAAGTGACTGGATAAACAGCAGCTGGTCCAACACAGCCCCGAGGAAAGACGTCACCAAAAGCCGGTAAACCAACACAAGTGCTGTGGATGTCCGATGTAGTAATAAATAACGTGGAGACATATCGAGTCAGGAATGAAATTCTGTATACAATCACGTCAACAACTGACACACACACAAAGTAAATGTGTAAACAGTGTTTATTTCTTGTATATCTACACATTTGCTATGTGTAACTATAGCAGTTATGAACAAACACCTATATAAAACATTTACATAAATGCTGAATGTCTCTGCATTGACAAACATGAATCAGTTGCAAGAAAATAAGTTTTTATGTATACATGCTTTTCAGGCAGACACTTTTTTCTGTTTCTTTTGCTGGGCTTTTGGTGTCACTTTGACCAGTTTCTTCTGTCCTTGTCTAGGTTTCTGGGCGGTTTTGGTTGCAGCTGGCTTCGGCACTTTCTTTGACCCCTTTCTGGATGCAGCCTACGGAATCAAAATGAAAACTTTAATGTTTATGAACAATACATCATCATGAAAACTTTAAGCAATTATCCACTATGGCGTGATGATATAGAGGGATACACTTTATGGCGCAGTACATACAATGATTTTCTTTCTCCTCCAATTTTGATTTATCTGTCAACATCAAAAATTGTGTCAATGAGAAAATAATAATAAAATATATAAAGTCTATAAGGAGGAAACAAATGAACAAATCTCACCACACTATTTTAACATCAAATTCACAAATTAAATTTTATTTGCCAAATACACAACCACACTCAGAGTGACATGCAGCGAAAAGTTTATATGCCTGTCGAAGACTCAAGACCAGGATTTGTTTTTTATTGATTTTTTTTATTTTGATGTAGCAGTTTAAATCCGCTGGCATCCGACAAAGAAACGGCATGCCTAAGAAATTACAATATTTCCCATTCAGATAAGCAAGATCAATTGTTTTATACTTCCAAAGTCTGGCCGTAATGGTTTTATACATCTGACCCACCTGGACCTGAACTTTCTAAACACATTCTTTTGCAGACGAAGAGAATAAGTCATCTTTTCCATAAAATAAATATAATTTAATATATCCATCCACTCTCGAATTGTGGGGGGTTCAGGAAGCAACCAACGTCTTGTAAGATGACGATAAATGATGCAGAAAAACTAGTTCATGCTTTTATCACCTCTAGGTTGGACTATTGTAATGCCTTACTGTCTGGTAGTTCAACTAGATGCATAAACAAGCTTCAGTTAGTCCAGAATGCAGCAGCGAGAGTCCTCACTAGAACCAGAAGATATGAGCACATCACCCCCATCTTATCTTCACTGCATTGGCTCCCTGTGAAATCTCGCATTGATTTTAAAATACTACTCGACACATAAAGCATTAAATGGTCTCGTGCCGCAGTGAACTGCTAGTGTCTTACGATCCGCCACACCTACTTCGATCAAAGGATGCAGGCTGCTTGTCAGTACCACGTATTATGAAAACTACAGCTGGGGGCAGAGCTTTTTCTTACAAAGCCCCAAAATTATGGAAGTGTCTTCCAAATAGTGTTCGGGACTCAGACACAGTCTCAGTGTTTAAGTCTAGGCTAAAAACCTATTTATTTAGCCAAGCATTTTTGTAAATAGATTTGCCATAGGTAAAGGAGCAGATCTGGGGGACGTAGAGTATTATGGTGAACTGCTATGTTTAGATGCTGTCTTCCTCACCATCATTGATCATCTCAGGGAGCGCTCATGTTTGTGTTTCCTTCTGGCTCTCCCTTTTAGTGATTCTGTTATACTTAGTCCTGCCGGAGTCTCTGTTTGTACTCTACACTAAATATACATTCACCTTATACAGTATGTGACTACGACCATACCTACTGTTATCTCTCCTCTTCTGCTCCCTCTTCTCCTGTTCTCTCTTTCCCTCTCTCTGTCGAGCTACACATGTCGTTCCTGAGCTGCCAGTGATCCAGACTCCCTCTGCCCTCCGGACCTGTCTGACTCATCCTGGTGCCCTGCTTCTGGTTGGAAATCTCGTCGCATGGATGCCCCTTGTGTCTCTTTGGGATGCGTCTGGTGTCTGGGGAGATTTTCACTCTACCTAGAAGACGGTTCTGGCCTCGACTGATGTTGACAGCTGTATCTCTGAGGACTTGATGTGGCCGCAGTTGCTCGATAGTTCAGGACAAGAATTTCCTACAAGTCTACCCGAGTCTCCAATAACTACCTGAACTCCATATTAACATCAATTAATATCAACTGTTATACTGAACAGCCTGCAACCCAACACGCTGTATAAATGCAGGGTTTCCTGTTCTCCGTTTCACCTAAATGAGGATGGGTTCCCTGTTGAATCTGTTTCCTCTCAAGGTTTCTTCTTATTGGCATCTTAGGGAGTTTTTCCTTGCCACTGTCGCCCTCGGCTTGCTCACCAGGGACTATCTCACCATTTTAATTCATACACATTCACATTCCAAACAAACTTTAATTCTTTAGATTGTGTAAAGCTTTGCGACAATGACAATACAAATAAAACTGAATTGAAGACCGAAAGATGGGATAGAATAGAAGGATTTCACTAAAATTAAAGGAAACTTGAACCAGAAGTATGCAATTAAACTAGAGTTTAAATAGTATTAATAATATTAATAAGAAATAAATTAAATGTAAAAATTCTGGCATGGAATGTATAAATCTACATACAAGTAGATAATCGATAAAATAAAAGTAGATTATTCGATAATCAAATTAGTCAAAAACAAATTAAATTGACTCATTCAGGACGTTACTGGGCTTGACTTTCACATTAAGTGTAAACGCTCTGACGTGCAGGTCATAGGCTTACTAAAGCGTATTGAGTAATAGCGTGATGGCAAACGCCTTCATGAGCAGAAATCTCCTAAGTGAGATTTTTCACTCTTAACTGCTAAAATCAGAGGGAAAGAGCGTGGGCAAGTTTTGCGAAGCAGCACTCTCACTTTAGTGGGAAAGGAGTCACACCTGAAGAGAATGTGCGAATCAAGTTTTTATTTCCACTTCACACACACGCACCTTATTGCTGGCTTTTGAGCTCTGCACGACACTCTCTCTCACAAACACACACTCACATTAATCAGCTATATTCTCCGAAGACGCATGTTCTTTTCTCTCACACGCCACGCTCCGTGCCCTTCATACTCCACTTCCCTCGACTCTGCCACTAACCAAAGACTTTCTTTTTCTATCTCAGTTTTCTTAACATTTTAACACATCTCTCCCATAATTGTCATGCGCCATCTTTAAGCTTTAACCACTCACTCACCACCTATACCGCTTTATTCTGTGTACAGGGACACGGAGGCACAAGGCGGGGTACACACACGCGCTCATTCACACACTACTGGCAATTTGGAAACGCAGATTAGCCTCATCTGCATGTAAAAGGAAAACCAGAGTATGCAGAGATAACCTACCAAGCATAGGGAGAACATGCAAACTCCATGCACACAGAGGCGGGAATTGAACACGGACCCTGGAGGACGCCACCAAAGCTTTATATTTTATTGCTTAAAAAAAAAAAAAAAAAAAAAAAGCAGTACTTTGCTTTTCCTTCTAATTTCGTTTTATCAGGTATGTTCATTAAAGACGCCCAACTTTAAATGAAGTGTTCCTCTTTATTATTGTGACTCTTAGTTACCAATCAGATATTAATTGGTTCAATAATCGATGTACATGTTTAAAAAAGCTACAATTAAATATAATTAAAATAGGAATATACGCAACATAGAAATGACCAATATAATGACAGAAATTCTGTGTAAATGTATACTGAGAAGCATATACAAATATAAAACTAGATAAAACGATATAGATATTACACCCACATGACGTGCACTATACAGCTCCTGAACCTGTGTTTGTCACAATTAAAAAAAAAAAAAAACTTCAACATTTAGCTTTTATGCGTTAACTTGCATGCTTTTCTATTCTTTTGATGTAATTCTTGCAGCTTTTGACATTCATGACATACTGGACTTGCACTTCCCATACCTAGCAGATGTTTAAATTTTAAATATAGACTTTTGAAAACGCTGTTGTGTGTGGGGAGGGGGGGGGCAAGTTTTTAAACAAATGGATAAAAACGTTTTTAAACTATCCGTATACATTGACAGGGTCTGTTGTTTACAGCACTGACCTCCTGCTTGGACTTTTTGCTAGGAGACTCAATAGGCACCAGTTGCGGAACCTCCTCATCTTCATCACCACCGCCTCTCTTGACATCCTTTTCAACTGCTGTTTCTTTATCATTGCCACGGCGCTTCTGCTTTAAACCAGATTTCTTTTCGCCCCTCGGCTTGGCCTTGTCCCCCTGTGAATCGAGCGAGACATAATTTCACTAATAAGATACAGGGAACTTTTCTCTTGGTACTTTTTGCACAAAAGAGAGACAAGGCAGTGTGAGGGCAACGCTGGAGAGCACACAACATCCATGAAGGAATTTCCAGGACAGTGCTATATCTAATCGGGAAAACATCTCCATGGCAACTGGAAAAAAAAAAAAATTATTGCAACTGAAAAATGAAATACTCGCCTTTGCTAATCGTGCTTTCTTCATCTCCTCCTCCAGGACAGTCAGGTGACTCAGGTCAGAGGTGTAGATGGGAAGAGACACAGAGGTGTGACTTTTCAGGTGGATGATTTTAATGCTTTTTCCTTTCTGTTGAAACAGCCAATTAAAACAAACAAGGACGCGAGTACATATTCCAAAAGGCTAAAAGGACAAGAATCAGAATCCGGGACATGAAAACGCACCCAATGTCCAAACTCACCATGCGTAACTTTGTTGAAATGGTGCCAACAGCTGTAACTATGTTCTCAACAATCTCATCTGTAGTCATCCCCACCTGTCCTATACGCACCATGCTAACAACAAAAGGGAAATCCCAATAAGTCAAACTTTATAACATAAAAATGCTACATTTAAATCAAATGTTTGTGTATCAGAGGTTGTAGGGACGAGCTCCAACAGACAGAAACACATCTGGATACACTCTGAGTCACTCTGGCACCGTGTTAACCCTGATCCAACACTGAGGCAGCTGGACAGAGTTTGCTGGAGTGCCGTTGGTTGACGGTAAACAAGGAAACTGTGACTTTACCAACAGGAGCCTTTTTTGTTGATGGTGAGGGTTGTGCCCTGAACGAGTCTATCCAAGTCTCTGGCCACATTCTTGCTCGTCAGATCGACAGACAAGGGAGCCCTGGAATGCACGACAGAACATTTCTATCAAAGAAATACAGTGACTTTACATCAGTTATATATAGAGAAGACCTCTAGAAGGTAAAACTTTTTACGTTATTGGCACCTGTTAATAAAATGCACAAAAATATGGTACAATTTAACCTTAATTTTCCTATTCAAACATAAAATGAGGGAACATGGCAACATAGACACATCGCCCACAATCATGAAGAAGAAGAGGATATTCCAAAATGTAATCTTTTTCTACTTCCTGAGTGTACACGACATTTAGTTTATACACATACACGGGTGAGTCAAAAATTATACACACTTCGGCAATAGAATTTATTTTAATTAATGTTTAGAAAAGACTCCTTGGTTTTCAATACAAGGTGCCCATCTGTCAACCATCTTCCATATTCCCAAAAAAAATACAAATAAAAAACTAAAAACATTTTTAGGCTGAGCTCTGAGCAACAAATGCACTACTGTCTTCACTTCTTCATCAGAAGTTTTAGGAATTATTGCCATATCAGCTCCCCGGGCTATTTCATGGCAAATACATATTAAAACATTAAACTGATTTACTCGAGCCAATATAATGTGAAATCTATTTATTTATTTATTATTAATATTTACTTTTTTTTCCCAAAACCTTTTAAATCCCTTACATTATAACATTATAACATGGCCTTGACCAGAAGAACGAGACTTTACATAAGGTTCTTTAGGTGAACTTTTGCTAAAAAAAAATATTTTTTTTTGTCTTGCAGTAGTTTTTAGAATTTTGTTCTGGTAGATAGTTTTTTTTAATGGTTTTAAAACCTGGACAGGTCAAAAGTATATGTTTTATGGTTAGAGTTCATCAGAAGTGAATCTACATCTTCATAGGGCTGCTTTTTTTACAGGTCAAAGTCTGATGGAGCGAGATCAGGACTATAGGGAGGATACTGCAATACCACAAAACAACGTTTTTCCAGAGTGTCGACAGAAGTGTGTGGACATGTATCCTCATGTGGGATCACAACGCCCTTGGTTAGCAATCCTGTGCGTTTAGGCTTCAGCTTTTCTGTCCTCCCAGTCTGATCCAGCTCCATGGATCAGACTTGTTTGCCTTGTGCCCTGTGCATGGTGGACTGTGGCCCACTGGATCTTCTGGTGCCATTTTATCATGGTCGCATTGGCTTTGTTCGGTTATTTGTGTTGCTTTGGCTTTTCTATGGAGTCCAATCCCATGGACAGACTGGCCTTCAGTCCCTGTGGGTATGGGTCAGTCTTGGGTGCCCATGATACCGTCACCAGTCAGTGAAATGCAGTTGGTGATCAAAGTTGTTCAGTTCACCTGGTGGTGGTATTAATGTTATGGCTGATTGGTGCATACATTGTGTAGGATTTATTTACCTGTAACTGATATTCTAATCCTATTACAACACAACAAAAAATTTAACAATGTAAAACATCTTACTTCTTCCTCTCATAAAAATGTCTCCCAATGTGGGACGGTACCCGACGGCGAATACGTGCGTCTGCCAGGAAGATGTCGAAGTTGCTGAGCAGTTTCCTCTTCGCTTCATACGGCTTATATTCAGTCTTCAGTACTTTGTAAGGCACCACCTAGCAAAAATATATCAAAGTCAAATATTAAAATATCACATTCATCCATGTCCATTAAAATGTTCAGTGTTTTCACTCCCAGAGACCAAATCCTCTGCCCAGTTTAGTGTTTTTTTTCTACTACAATATACCTGATTAAGGAATCAGTACTTAATCAATGAGACTCGTGTTAGAGCAGGGATTGTTCCAGAGGTTGTAGGGACGAGCCCAAACGGTGTCAGAAGCTCGTCTGGATACACTCTGAGTCGATCTCGCACTACTTTTACCCAGATCCACTACTGAAAGAGGACAGGGTTTGCTGGAGTGCTGAGTGATCCCATATTTCACACTACAAGTGAAAAAATAAGCCATACCTGGGGCATGAACTTGACGCCGCTCTGTGTGAGTAATTTCCGGTAGAACCTTTCTGTCTGATCTGCAGTCATGTTGGGTTCATCCCGTGTGAAGAGGCAAACCTCGACAGAATCGTTGCGGATAGAATGAGGCAGAGGACTGCGGGAATTACAGGACACTGGTTACGATATACACATTTATTAAAAATACTATAATAAAAAAATTAACTTTGTCAAAAGACAGCTAAGGGAATCGTAAATGTTTGCTTACTGACATGCAAAAGCAAACAGGTTGTCAATGATATTAAATCAACTTTTGATCAGCAAAAATCCCAGGTGACACCTACATGCGAATGGTCTGCTCCTGCTTGGGGATCTTCCAAAATGTAAGGAGGAGAGAAATGTGTTGCGTTTCATTGAGAAGAGTCTTCTGGCTTGAGGAGCTGTTCAAAAAAGCCTGCAATGCCTGCACGGCCTTCTTCACCTGCAACACAAACAGCAGAGCCATTTCATACAGGAGAATAAAATGTCCATTACAGTGAAAATGAATCACCAATTTAGTACAGACTACATATAAAGAAATTATTGCACATAAGACTAAGATTATTTGCCACATGACAACACAATGACTTTTTTTTTTTAATCATCATTATTAAGGAAGCCGGGGTCAGAGTCAGCCAGGTTTGGCAATGGTAGAGCTTCTGATCTGCAAACCAGAGCCTTAGGAAACAGGATAATTTCCAAGAACCTCAAAGTCTGGTTCATCTCAACCAGTTATAAAAAGAATGTTTCGTGTTCGGAAATCGTGCCCGAGTCTCCTGGAAGAGGTGGTCTTGAGAACGATACAGCGAACTCTGCAACGGATCGAATTGGCTATGGAAGCCAAACGTACCTGATGAACAGAAGTGGTCATGAGGTCATCAGTGCCTCCTGTCACCTTTGAAATCTCTGCTTGACAACTAATGTGAATGCTGGCCAATGGGGAGCGATTGGTTCCTCGGGACGGCACAAATCATTCGTGCCTTACGTAAAAGTGCCCTTAATCGTTTGAACCTCCACTGCGCCAAAAACAAATGTAAATAATATTTCCTGACAATATTTCCCATAGCTTGATAAACATATCTTGATAAGCAGCTTGTTTTCTGAAATGTTGGCCAGATTATGGAGCAAAAAAACAAATGACCAAACTTGAACACAATCATATTGTTTGAGGAAAGTGTGGGAAAGACATATGCAGTTTGTACAATGACAAACTGGAAGCCAGAAGCGCATTTTACTTGTTAGTTCAAAGTCAGGATTTTACAGGGGCGAGTCAAAAATTATCCGCACTTCCGCATTAAAACGTCTGTCGGCTTCAGTGTCCTATTAGCACTTTCCGTTCAAGGCTACTGTCTCCCAGTCACTGCTGTGTAGGTGTGAATATGTTATATCAGTTCATTTGTAACTGCGGTGTGAGGAAAAATAGATGCTCCACTTGTGATCGGCACAAAAGAACAGCAGCATGCAAGGAATATTTTTTTTTGTGGTCTGAGGTTGTATGTAGTTCCGAAACAACTTAAGGAAGAGCATAAACATAAGTGTTTGGATATCTACAAATAAAACTTGGACCAACTCTAAGGAAGGTGAAAGTTTCTTAAAGAGATTTATTACTGGTGACAAGACGTAGATTCATCACTACAAGCCTGAGAGTCAACAGAAAATATGAAACGAAAACATCCTCAATCGCAGAATAAGAACAGGTTCAAAAGTCAACCATCAGCTGGAAAACTGATGGTTACAGTTACGTGATCCTCAAGGACCAGTATTGGTAAATGAGGGAATATGAAAGCTTGTTGACAGATGGAGGGGAGAAAAAAAAAAAAAAAAAAAAAAAAAGTGTATTGAAAAGCAAGGAGACTGTTTGAAAAATTATGTATTTGTCTTTTCTATAAGGTAATTCAAATAGATTCTACAGTTAGAGTGTGGACTATTTCTGACTCACAGATGTCCAGGTAAGTTTTATTGCTATTTTAGTAATAATACAGTGACAGAGTTGTAGAATTATAAACAGTCACGTGATGTACAGGAGACTCTTATTTAAGCAAAATGTTTCAATCAGATAAACATCAAAGCTTAATTTTTTAAATATTTTTTTGCAAACATTAAACATTGTGTCTAAAGATGAAAAGCAGCTTGTTTGGTGAAATGTTGGCCAGATTATGGAGTTTGCAGTCTGGTGTTTCATACTGACTCGAACCTTCTTCCTGCTCTTTATCTCGGGTTACGCAGGAAAAACGTCCCCATGTGAGGACAGAAGTGTCGAACCTCAGCCGCGTGTCTACAGTGTTAATGGTGAAGAATTCCTCTCCAAACACACAAGACCACTGACTCTCCACTCACACAAACATTACTGCACCGCTTTTACAAGGAAAAACACACACACACACACACGTGAAATTCTACAACTCTGTCACTGTAGTATTACTAAAATAACAATAAAACCTACCTCTAAAGTCTGTGTGTGTGTGTGTGTGTAGGAGACTGAGCAGCATGATGCTACCTCATTAGCGAGCTAGCTACACGGCTTCACTTCATTTATCCACAAGGCTCATGCGCACTTTAAACCAACCAAAATATAATAAACTATAGAAGTTTACACTCACGGGGTTGTTAACTACATTTCTAAAAGCGTGAAATTAACAGTATAATACCTGAAGAAGGTCTAATGGCACTCGATCTCCTGCTGTTGGCTCCATGGTACACGTGTGTGGTGGCGCTCCAATGCGCATGCGCGAGACAGATACTTCCTGTACGCTTCACGTGACGAAAGTCGGGATAGAATAATTTTTTTTTTTAAGTTTCATATATTTTACAAAGAACATAAAGAATTACAGCCCTTTACTTTAAATAGTTTTTGTCCTGAATATAAAATTGTATAATATATAATAATAATAATATAATATAATATAATATAATATAGGCGGCACGGTGGTGTAGTGGTTAGCACTGTCGCCTTGCACCTCCAGGGTCTGGGTTCGATTCCCCGGCCAGGCTCGATTCCCGTCTCTGTGTGCATGGAGTTTGCATGTTCTCCCCGTGCTTGGTGGGTTTCCTCCGGGTACTCCGGTTTCCTCCCACAGTCCAAAGATATGCAGGTTAGGCTAATTGGCGTTCCCAAATTGACCGTAGTGTGTGAATGAGTGTGTGAATGTGCGTATGAGTGTGTGCCCTGCGATGGATTGGCACCCTGTCCAGGGTGTGCCCTGCCTTGTGCCCGAAGTCTCCTGGGATAGGCTCCAGGTCCCCCGCGACCCTGAATAGAGGATAAAGCGGTACAGAAGATGAATGAATGAATAATATAATATAAATGATGGAAATAATCGATTGAATGATATCGTGATCCTTTTGTGTGGATCATTGTGCACCATGTCTCTCGATTTAAAAAAAAAAAAAAGAATTACTCCTATTTGTTTGCATGTGGGATGGCGGTGGTGTAGTGGTTAGCACAGTCGCCTTGCACTTTCAGGGTCCAGGTTCGATTCCCGTCTCTGTGTGCATGGAGTTTGCATGTTCTCCCTGTGCTTGGTGGGTTTCCTCCGGGTACTCCGGTTTCCTCCCACAGTCTGAAGACCTGCAGATTAGGCTAACTGGTGGTCCCAAATTGCCCATAGCGTGAGTGGGTGTACAGTTGGGCAACCAAGTTTTTAGTCAGCCACCGATTGTGCAAATTCTCCCACTTAAAAAGATGAGAGAGGCCAGTAATTTTCATCATAGTTATACCTCATCTTCTTCTTCTTCTTTGTCTTTCGGCTGTTCCCTTTCAGGGGTCGCCACAGCGAATCATCTGCCTCCATCTAACCCTATCCTCTGCATCCTCTTCTCTCACACCAACTAACTTCATGTCCTCTCTCACTGCATCCATAAATCTCCTCTTTGGTCTTCCTCTAGACCACCTGCCTGGCAGTTCCAACCTCAGCATCCTTCTACCGATATATTCACAATCTCTCCTCTGAACATGTCCAAACCACCTCAATCTGGCCTCTCTGACTTTATCTCCAAAACATCTTTCATGGGTTGTCCCTCTGATGAACTGATTCTTGATCCTATCCATCATTGTCACTCCCAAAGAGAACCTCAACATCTTCAGCTCTGCTACCTCTAGCTCTGCCTCCTGTCTTTTCTTCAGTGCCACTGTCTCTAGACAAAATAAGAAATGTAATTTTCTGGATTTTATTTTTTTATTAATTAATTGGTAAACTCCTCGATAAAATAAGTATTTGGTCACCTACAAACAAGCAAGATTTCTGGCTCTTACAGACCTGTAACAACTTCTTTAAGAGTCTCATCTGTCCTCCACTCGTTAATGGCATCTGTTTGAACTCGTTATCAGTATAAAAGACACCTGTCCACAACCTCAAACAGTCACACTCCAAACTCCACTATGGCCAAGACCGAAGAGCTACCAAAGGACACCAGAAACAAAATTGTAGACCTGCACCAGGCTGGGAAGACTGAATCTGCAATAGGTAAGTAGCTCAGTGTGAAGAAATCAACTATGGGAGCAATTATTAGAAAATGGAAGACATACAAAACCACTGATAATCTCCCTCAATCTGGGGCTCCACGGAAGATTTCACCCTGTGGGGTCAAAATGATCACAAGAACTGTGAGCAAAAATCCCAGAACCACACAGGGGGACCCAGTGAGAACTGGGACCAAGGTAACAAAGGCTACCATCAGTAACACACTGCGCCGCCAGAGACTCAAATCCTGCAGTGCCAGACGTGTCCCCCTGCTTTAAGCTAGTACATGTCCAGGCCCGTCTGAAGTTTGCTAGGGAGCATTTGGATGAGGATCAGGAGAATGTCATCCGGTTAAATGATACCAAAATAGAACTTTTTGGTAAAAACTTGTGTTTGGAGGAAAAAGACTGCTGAGTTCCATCCAAAGAACACCATACTTACTGTAAAGCATGGGGGTGGAAACATCATGCTTTGGGACTGTTTTTCTGCAAAGGGACCAGGATGATTGATCCATGTAAAGGAATGAATGAATAGGGCCATGTATCATAAGATTATGAGTGAAAACCTTCTTTCATCAGCAAGGGCATTGAAGATGAAATGTGGCTGGGTCTTTCAGCATGACAATGATCCCAAACACACCGCCCGGGCAACAAAGGACTGGCTTGGTAAGAAGCATTTCAAGGTGCTGGTCTCCAGATCTCAACCCCATAGAAAATCTTTGGAGGGAGTTGAAAGTCCATATTGCCGAGCGACAGCCCCAAAACATGACCACTCTAGAGATCTGCATGGAGGAATGGGCCAAAATACCAGCAACAGTGTGTGAAAACCTTACAGAAACATTTGACCTGTCATTGCCAACAAAGGGTATATAACAAAGTATTGAGATGAAATTTTGTTATTGACCAAATACTTATTTTCCCCCATAATTTGCAAAAAAATCTTTGAAAATCCTACAATGTGATTTTCTGGATTTTTTTTTTCTTATTTTGTCTATCATAGTTGAGGTATACCTATGATGAAAATTACAGGCCTCTCTCATCTTTTTAAGTGGGAGAACTTGCACAATTGGTGGCTGAATAAATACTTTTTCGGCCCACGGTGTGTGTCCTGCAATGGATTGGCACCCTGTCCAGAGTGTACCCTGCCTTGTGCCCTAAGCCTCCTGGGATAGGATCCAGGCCCCTGCGACCCTGAATACAGGATAAAGCAGTATGGAAGATGAGTGAGTGATTGTTTGCATTTGTGGTGGTAAAATGCTGCACTTTATCTATGATGCTACAAGTATAGGTGTCGTGTTCTAATCTATTCACACATTGGAAGGCAGCACAGTGTTTGTTTAGACTTGTAACAAAACATAAAAAAAGAATATTATTTAAATGGGATGTAAATTAGTGACAATTTATTGTTTGGCTTCTAAGGATGAGTGTTCGGCTCACAGCATGTTCACGAGAACGAATGCAATGTGTTACAGGCCACCTCGCCTGGGATTGTTATTGATGGGCATATGGCATTCATTAAAACGTTTAGTGATCCAAAAGGTTTGCCAATCCATTGCAGGGCACACTCACACAATTCGCTCAATTTGGAAATGCTGTACATGCTTTTCGGCTGTGGGAGAAAACCAGAGTACCCGGAGGAAATTCACCAAGGACCAAGGAGAATATGCAAACTCCATGTACACCATGAGGCGGGAATCGAACCCCCTGGAGTTCAAGGCCATCTACACCATATTATCACCTTTTAAGGAAGATAATAATGTAAAATGATTTGAAGGAGAAAAAAAAAAAAAAATCAGGCAATTACATTTACAACCATGTCTGGGAACAATGTTTTCCTGCAATTTCATGTAATGAAACTTGAGTAGTCGATATGTTACCACGAAAACACCCCATACAATTTGGGTGTTGCTGTAGTATTATAAGATAAATCCAGTAAGAATATAATGTAATTCCCCCATCTGCTCGAAAAAAGAGCATACTGTACACATCACTGCTGGGTTGAAGAAACCATCACTGTCCTCTTATTTATTCATGTTCTTGAAGACATGAATAAATAAGTAACATTATATGCAGGGCTAAATAAACGAAATATACTTTTCAGCAAATCTTTAATTTAACAAAAAGCATTTATTTGATAAAGACCTTCAAGAATCAGTGCTGTCTTCTAAAACACTTTCAGCCTTACTTATGTAAACATTCATTTGACCACTAGGGGCCGCTCGTGAGCGCTACTGCTTCTGAAATCTGTGTGGAAACTTTAACTCAAAAAGGTTCTTGTTATTACAGTTTGATTAAATAAATAATTAAGAACACAGAACGATTTCTTAGTGAAATAAAACTACACACAATCGGTTGCAAGGTGAGGAGTAAAAGTTTAAAATCTCCAACATTGAGAAACAAGCTTCAACGGTAGAACAGGAAGCAGCAAATTTCAAAATAAAAGTTCGAACAAATAAATCAAACCTTGTGCAACAGTTGACCTTTCAGGGACCTTGCAGTAACCCAACGTTTCTGAAAAAAAGTCTCGTAAGAATTGCATTATTTCAAAGTCTCTTGACTCTTGCAATAATCGATGAATATTCCTCTAATGTTATGGATTCGTTCTCTAAAATTTCCTGTTACTAGGGTGAGTAAAAAAAATTTTTTTAAATTAAATCTTTTGTTGGCCACACTGTCTTATCAACGCTTTCTGCTCAAGGCCAACAGTCTCTGCTGTGCATGTGTTAACGTGTTGCATCAGTTCACTGCAGTGTGAGTAAAAATCAATACCCTACTGGTATGCAGTGTTTGTTCTCATGTTTTTGTGGTCTGAGGGTGTACCTGATGCCGAAACAACTTACAAGAGAATAAACAGAAGCGTTCGGATATCTGCTAACAAAATTTGGACTGATACTCTAAGGCAGGTAAAAGTTAATTGATTTAGAGAATCATTACTGGTGACGAGGCATAGTTTAATCACTACGAGCCTGAGAGTAAACGGTATGGAAACATCCTCAATCGGCAAACAAAAAAAGGTTCAAAAGTCAATTATCAGCTGGAAAAGCAATGCTGGCAGTTTTTTGGGATCCTCAAGGGCTAGTATTGGAAAATTACCAGGAAAAAATGTTATCAACAATGCTCGTTATAGTGAGATGCTTATTAAAGAGCTGAAGTCTAAACTTCAGATTAATCGCAGAGGACTGCTATCCAAGGGCATTGTGATGTTGCATGGCGATGCCCATCTGCACACTTCTGCCCAGTCGACACTCTGCAAAAACTTGGTTTTGAGGTGTTAAAGCATCCTCCCTATAGTACTGATCACACTCCATCTGAATTTCGCCTGTTTGGTCCCATAAAAACAGTTCTACGAACACGAACATTCACTTTTGATGAAGAAATGAAGACAGTGGTGCATTTGTGGCTCGCAGCTCAGCCTAAAGCTTGCTGATCACTTTGCAGATGGACAATGTGTAATGAAAAGCAAAGAGAGAAGAGTTAAAAATGATTTATCCTTTCTAAAAGTTAATAAAATTTTACAGCCAGTGCGCATAGTTTTCCAGTCACCTTCGTGTGTATAATGACATCCTATAACAAAGCTATCTGATTAATAATTTCATCATAAAAATGACTTAGGGAATCTTACAAATGGTGCTCACGGTGGTGCTGGCCCAGCCACTTACTAAAACACTTTAATTCATCCATTTATTCATCATCTGTATTTAGGCAAAACCTTTTTGAGCAGGGTCTCGGCCCAAAGCCTAAGGATTTAACAGACAAATGTGTGATTAAGGAAAAAACCATTCAGAATTCAACATGCAGAAAAAAAAAACCCACAAGAAAGATGAAATGATCAATTAATGATTTTATTTTGTTGGATAGTTAATGCTGACATCGCCACAGAAGTATGTAAAACTGGATCAGATGCTGAGTAGTGTGAGAAACTGTAACATCAGTTCTTTTTTTTTTTTTAATCCGAGTACAATTTTTAAAGGATAAGCAACGACTAGTTATTGTGTGCATAAGCCTGATCCATTTTAGTTTTGACTGAAATTGTGCATTTATTTAAAAAATGCTAGTCATGTACTGAAATGCATGCCCATAGTCCATATAGCAAGTTTTCTGATTTCAAAAAGCCTGAACTAAAGATCTGATCTAGAAGAAGACCAGAAAGATATCAGATATGCAAAAAGAAATCAGACACAACCAGAACTTGAACGTAACTTTGGAAGGCTCTGTGCTGTTCCTGTGCTCATGTCCTCAAGCAGTCTGAAACGGTACAAACATCTGAAAAGAAGGCAAAAAGTTTGATTACCTTCATGGACCCCATTTCAGAGCAGTGTAATTGGGGTTAGACTTAATAAATATATCATCTTCTGATACAGTGACTCAATTGCAAATATATAATTGGCCAAACAAGCTTGAACCCAGTGAACAACTGTTTTTAGAAAATCCATATGCATCATCAGTTTCAGATTGCTTAAGGACAAGGGCACAAAGGAATGGCTTAATCCTTCAATCAAGAGGGCAGTTAAAAAGCCAATAGTCAGTTTGAGCATTGCGTCCATTTTTCTCACTGAATGCAGGCCTGTGGAAATGGGCTGGCTTTAAAATTGGGCTACATGAGTGGCATAGCTGAGCTCTCAATATGAGAAAGCTGTCACACTGAGCTTTTTTTTTTCTATTATATTGTTCTTCGTAAAACATACTGTCATTTTGATATTGTCCTTTTTCAAATGTTTCTCTTAGTTTTAATCCACAATAAGAGAATGGAGCAGATTGAAGGAATCTGGTTGGTAAAGTCGCTGCACCCTTCGTCCTAATCCGCAGTGCAACAGATCAGTCCTTCTGTGTGGAATCAGTCCTTCTCTGGCACCAACTTCAACACCTTGCCAATAGCAATTGTTTTACCTGCAAAAAGACATGACACACATTGCATTCCCCATAATATTCAAAAGCAATCAAAATCCAAAATAAGCAAATCAGGATAGGATTCATGAGTCACCACCCAATACAATATTGTCACAATACCTAGGTGCAGATGCTATTAAAATTGCGGTACTATAAGTATCACGATTTTATAAATGCTTTTTTTTTATTTATTTTTTTTAAACCTTTAAAAAAGTTTAATGATTAATTAAATGTTGGGAATTCTTTATAACATTAATTTTAAAAACCAAGATATGGTTTTAAATACAAGAGTTTAACATTTAAATTAAAATTTAATTAAGCAGAAAGATTTTACATTTTTACTGAGCAGTGTGCATCACGGGTGCTTTTTAACAAATTTGCGATTGCGCTTGTGTTTTGAGACTTGTGTAAGTAAGTGTGTGAAATGAACAGGTCCCCATCTCTATAAGCCAATATAGTAAAAAATATTCTGTATACTGTTAATCATTTCTATTATTTTTATCTCAATATAACAAACCAATGTCTCACCCTAATGTACAGAGACTTAATAGACTTATTGATCCAAGTTATGAGATCTTACCCTCATCCCTCAAAGTGAAACGACCCATCTGTGGGAAGTCTTTGAACGTTTCTAAGCAGATTGTTCCTGCCGTTCTAAGACGGGCAATGCACACTTGATCTTGTTTGACAAAGCGGGGACGTGTCTTGCTCTTCTCTCCAGTCTTCTTGTCCACCAGACAGATTAAGGCCTTTAAGTAGAAGTGTTAAGTTAAAATACAGTTAAGCATTTTCATGCAACAAGGAGAAAGCCACCAGTTCCTTACTGTTATCTGCACTTCCTCTATGCAGGTATGGATGTGAAGGACTGCATTGTAACCTGGACATATAATGGATTTGTGTTCAATAATGACAATCTGTAAAACAAGAAAAGAAAGAAATCCATCAAGGACAGGAAACGAGGCAAAACATTGTTTGAAGCTGCTTCTTCAGCAAACAACTAGTCAGCACGCTACCTGGGCGTCAAACGTGCGTCCTGAGTGACACAGGTTCTCTGCATTGCATAAGATGAAGCCAGGGAGGATCTCCTCTTCTTCAATGCCTTTGAGACGTAGCTTCAGGTTCTCACCAGGTCCTGCGTCATCCGTCTCTACGTCATCGGACAGTAGGCTCAGCACCTCCACAGTGTGCTAGAAAGCAAACCACACATCACATTTGAGCCACACAGACATTCTTATGTAGACTGTTCTAGTGCTGCCCATGTACACTACCGGGCCAAAAATAAAAGTCACCATTTTATAAAGGTCGAATTATTGGGCTGCATCAAGAAAAGGAAACAACTAATGAGATTTGAAATGACTGGAACTGGGTTGGGAACCCTGATAACACATTATCAAGTCCTGGAAGGATAGTGGTGAGCCGTTGACTCTGTGGAAGAAATGTAGTCGGGGGGGGGGGGGAAAAAAAACAGCATCACTTAAACACTTGAAGTTGCCTAATAAAAAACAAAAACAAAATACAAATAAAGCTATGTTTAGTAGTGAGATTAAGAGCATTTGCATACACACAGTATGATGAGAACTCAGCTGTGTGGCCTTAGGAAAACGATTTTTCGTGAGACTCATTAGAAAAAAAAAAAAAGCTTACATTTGCTATGATGCATATTGGACTTCGGAGCAATGTAAAACATGAAATGTACTAAATTACCAGGGTATCATATCAATGGAGTTTTTCTTTCCTGATGTTACAGGCATATTCCAGGACTCAAATAGTGAAAGACTGGTTCTGGGAGCTTGAGGAATCATTTACACCCATGAATTGGCTGCAACATTGTGTGCTGTGATCAAAGCTTAAGGTGACTGAATGAAATCTAAGAGTGCGTGACATCCACCCCCCCGCCTCTCCAGAGTATACTCTTACCCTGTTTGGCATCATGATAAGCTGTTGTGCTTTGCCGATAGTCCCTGATTCCAGTTTGCCAAGCACCACAGTGCCCATGTCCTACATAAAACAAAGACAAAAAAAGTGATCAAAGGGAAGAAAACGCCTGTAACTGTAGTGTCTGAAAGGCTAATTACTGTATTTACTATAATGCGAGATGCAATTTAACTAATCAATTAAACAGACTTTTCTTAATCTTGATTCTGGTTGGATTCACTCAACAGCATAAAAAATGATGAGCTAATAGTCTTTAATAGAGTATCACTAAACTTTTCTATTATTATTTACCACCAGATAACCTCAATAGAAATTCATTGTGAGTAGGTACATGATAGTGAGAAAGTGACAAACTCATACATGACATGGTTTCAGATTTGTTGCTGGGCCACAATGTTCATTTAAGAGGTACTAACATCTATTACCGCTTTCAGAATCAATTTCACTCTCTGAATACTATTACATTTCTAAAGAAGATATACACAACACGTCACATACTACTCTACTCTACTGTCTACTGAATACTTTTGATCAAAAACATCAGACAAAAGGTATTCAGCAAACTAAGAAATTCTAAGCAATTACAGTATACATGAGATCAAGTCTATAACTATAATATTTTGATTCTTATTTGTAGTGTAATTAAAGATAAAAATGAGTGTTACCCTGTACTTATCTACAATGGGCAATCTGATGGGACCATCACTTGATCGATTGAAGTTTGGCAAGCTGTCCAGATGTGGAATAAATGGTAACCCCCTAAAACGGAAAAGAAATGGGTCATTCGCGAAAATTCAATATTATGCCCATTAGTGTAATTAAACATCATTACAATGGAAAATACCGCATGAGCCAACACTACATCCGTCAATAATACTTTAAGGGCGGGAAAAATACTGTAGAGGGCAAATGAACTGTAACAAACTATTATTAAAAGAATAGGAATGACATCACTAGGAATGGATCTGACATGACTTCTGAATGGACAGTGTTTGACTTTGGTTGGAATGCTCAAGAATAAGTTTAGCCTTAATTTACTTTGCTAATCGTGTCACGGTTCAAGATTATTGTACAATTTACTTACGTGTACCAAGGACACATGTCAGAAGATTCCTTCAAGTTGGCTCCCGTCAGTCCAGAGCAGGGCATGAAGTGGATGTCTTTCTTTGGATTAAAGCCCACCTTCTTTAAAAATGGCACTAGTTTCTCTTTACATTCCTCATATCTGTAGAGAAAATGTGTTTTCTAAAATGCCAATAAATGACCATAAATGAAACACAAAGTTTGCAATAACCTGAACGCCCATATTCAGATTTTGTCATAATAATAATAATAATCTCGCTGTCGACATGAAAACACGCTTCATTTACCTATCCAAGCTCCAGTTTACTGTAGGATCGTCCATTTTGTTGATAAGGACTATCAGGTGTTTGACTCCAGCTGTTTTGGCCAGCATAGCATGCTCGCGGGTCTGACCGCCCTTTTCAAAGCCCGTCTCAAACTCACCCTTTCTGGCAGAGATAACCTGGCAAAACAGGAGAGAAAAGAAAAAATAAATCCCATTCTGAATGAGACTGAAAATCACTAAATAAAAAAATAAATAAAACAAGGTGGAAAAAAGAAAACACAGCTGACGTGATAACCTTTATAGAGATTACCAAGCCGATACATAAATCAATAGCCAGCTGCAAAGACCGTGATCAGAACGGCCATACCTGACATTTTGTTCAAAGAAGATTTTCAGCAAACTAACATAGATTCAGTCTTCTCACAACAACCTTGATATTTCACCTCCCACACAGTAACAGAAGTACAGCACCAAGCTGTCAGCAGTAAAATATCAAGGATAGCAAGAAACTAACCAGCACTGCCAAGTCAGCCTGTGATGCTCCACCGATCATGTTGGGCACAAAGCTTTTATGGCCCGGGGCATCCAGGATGGTAAAGTGCTTCTTCTCCGTTTCAAAATACGCTCTTCCTACTTCTACAGTTTTCCCCTTGTCTCGCTCTTCCTGGTTTGTGTCTAAAGCCCAAGAGAGATACCTGCAAAGAGAAAAGTTATCCAAATAATATTAAAGCATATAAGTGAGAACATATAATACACATTTAAACATTACAGTAAATACAGCATGAATGAGAATATATCTTATATCACATCACTTCATCTGCAAAGATATGCCAGCAATGTTAATGTGTTAAAAACATTAAGGCTGATTGATGTCGTTTACTCCTTGTCTGTACAGCTTTATCCTGTATACAGGGTCGCGGGGGGGCCTGGAGACTTGAGGGCATGAGGCTGGAATACACCCTGGATGGGGTGTCAATCCATCGCAGGCCGCACACACACTCATTCAAACATTATGGGTGATATGGGAACGACAATTAGCCTAAAATGCATGTATCTGGAGGAACCCAGAGTACCCGGAGGAAAAACATAGAGAACATGCAAACTCCATGAACACAGACCTGGGACGGGAATCAAACCAGGACCCTAGAGGTGCAAGGGGACAGTGCTAACCACTAAGCCACCATGATGCCTTCTGATTGATGTGTGTGTGTGTGTGTGTGTGTGTGTGTGTGTGTGTGTGTGTGTGTGTGTGTGTGTGTGTGTGTATATATATATATATACACACATACACACACACACACACACATATATATATACACATACTCAGCAAAAAAAGAAACGCCCCTTTTTCAGGACTGTGTATTTCAACAATAATGTTGTACAAATCCAAATAACTTTACAGATCTTCATTGTAAAGGGTTTAAAAAATGGTTTCCATGCATGTTCAATTAACCATAATCAATTAATTAACATGCACCTGTGGAATGGTCAGCTTACAGAAAGTAGGCATTTAAGGTCACAGTTCTAAAAACGCAGGACACTAAAGAGACTTGTCTACCGACTGTGAAAAACACCCAAAGAAAGATGCCCAGGGTCCCTGCTCATCTGCGTGAACGTGCATTAGGCATGCTGCAGGGAGGCATGAGGACTGCTGATGTGGCTAGGGCAATAAATTGCCAGGCGTCTCACAGTGCGGACATAAGACAGCGCTACAGGGAGACAGGAAGGACAGCTTGATCATCCTCGCAGTGGAAGACCACGTGTAACAACACCTGCACAGGATGGGTACATCCGAATATCACACCTGCGTGACAGGTACAGGATGGCCACAACAACTGCCCGAGTCACACCAGGAACACACAATCCCTCCATCTCACAGCAAGAACTGACAAATCTGGTCCAGTCCATGAGGAGGAGATGCACTGCAGTACTTCAAGCAGCTGGTGGCCACCAGATACTGACTGGTACTTTTGATTTTGAGCCTCCCTTCATTCAGGGACACATTGTGAAACATTTTTAGTTTGTCTTATGGTGTTGACTCTTTTAGTGTTCATACAAATATTTACACATTAAGTTTACTGAAAGTAAAAACAGTTGAAAGTCAGAGGATGTTTCTTTTTTTGCTGAGTATATATACACAGGTGTGTGAAAAACTATTTGCCCCCTTCCTGATTTCTTATTCTTTTGCATGTTTGTCACACTTAAATGTTTCTGCTCATCAAAAACCGTTAACTATTAGTCAAAGATAACACAAGTAAACACAAAATGCAGTTTTTAAATGAAGGTTTACGTTATTAAGGGAGAAAAAAAACTCCAAATCTACATGGCCCTGTGTGAAAAAGTGATTGCCCCCCTTGTTAAAAAATAACTTAACTGTGGTTTATCACACCTGAGTTCAATTTCTGTAGTCACCCCCAGGCCTGATTACTGCCACACCTGTTTCAATCAAGAAATCACTTAAATAGGAGCTACCTGACACGGAGAAGTAGACCAAAAGCACCTCAAAAGCTAGACATCATGCCAAGATCCAAAGAAATTCAGGAAAAAATGAGAACAAAAGTAATTGAGATCTATCAGTCTGGTAAAGGTTATAAAGCCATTTCTAAAGCTTTGGGACTCCAGCGAACCACAGTGAGAGCCATTATCCACAAATGGCAAAAACATGGAACACAGGTGAACCTTCCCAGGAGTGGCCGGCCGACCAAAATTACCCCAAGAGCGCAGAGACAACTCATCCGAGAGGCCACAAAAGACCCCAGGACAACATCTAAAGAACTGCAGGCCTCACTTGCCTCAATTAAGGTCAGTGATCACGACTCCACCATAAGAAAGAGACTGGGCAAAAACGGCCTGCATGGCAGATTTCCAAGGCGCAAACCACTTTTAAGCAAAAAGAACATTAAGGCTCGTCTCAATTTTGCTAAAAAAAACATCTCAATGATTGCCAAGACTTTTGGGAAAATACCTTGTGGACCGACGAGACAAAAGTTGAACTTTTTGGAAGGTGCGTGTCCCGTTACATCTGGCGTAAAAGTAACAGCATTTCAGAAAAAGAACATCATACCAACAGTAAAATATGGTGGTGGTAGTGTGATGGTCTGGGGTTGTTTTGCTGCTTCAGGACCTGGAAGGCTTGCTGTGATAGATGGAACCATGAATTCTACTGTCTACCAAAAAATCCTGAAGGAGAATGTCCGGCCATCTGTTCGTCAACTCAAGCTGAAGCGATCTTGGGTGCTGCAGCAGGACAATGACCCAAAACACACCAGCAAATCCACCTCTGAATGGCTGAAGAAAAACAAAATGAAGACTTTGGAGTGGCCTAGTTAAAGTCCTGACATGAATCCTATTGAGATGTTGTGGCATGACCTTAAAAAGGCGGTTCATGCTAGAAAACCCTCAAATAAAGCTGAATTACAACAATTCTGCAAAGATGAGTGGGCCAAAATTCCTCCAGAGCGCTGTAAAAGACTCGTTGCAAGTTATCGCAAACGCTTGATTGCAGTTATTGCTGCTAAGGGTGGCCCAACCAGTTATTAGGTTCAGGGGGCAATTACTTTTTCACACAGGGCCATGTAGGTTTGGATTTTTTCTCTCCCTAAATAATAAAACCCCTCATTTAAAAACTGCATTTTGTGTTTACTTGTGTTATCTTTGACTAATAGTTAAATGTGTTTGATGATCAGAAACATTTTGTGTGACAAACATGCAAAAGAATAAGAAATCAGGAGGGGGGCAAATAGTTTTTCACACCACTGTATACATATAAAAACAGAAACTGTTTGTATGGATGTGTGTTTTTGAACATATTTGCAGTAGGTTGCATCATCAAAATTTTTATCATACTGTGAGCATGTCACAGGCATTCAAACCAAATATAGTAACAGGCAGGATTGCCTACGACAAAAACAGTTATGTCAGGCCAAGCTCATACAGTAGCTACTGAATCCCCGGATTAGACTGTGGAGTGTCTACAGCGACGGCACAAAAGAACAGATTACCACACACTTCTCTCGCAGGTAATGATAGCACGCAGGTGTCAGGATCTCCATGCAGGATATGTTATATAAATAAGTAATCTATATACAGTGCATAAGAAGTAATGGAAACTCAAATTATTCATTCCACAGCCCAAAAAAATAAATACATAAAAATAATTAACACAAAATATTAAGTAAAAATAAAAAAATTTCTCTAATGACACTCTATTAACGGAATCACTGCTGTAAAGTAAAAATAAAACAAATTTAACCTGCACTTTACCTTTGAAAAGAATTGCGACAAAGCACTGTTTCTGTGTAGAGCAGAGAGAAAGTGTGTGTGTGTGTGTGTGTGTCTGTGAAGGCGAAAGTAGGAGGGGTCTGTGTGTGTGGCACAGTGTCCAATGACACGCGCGCAGTGTTTAACTCAGTGTATAACAGTGTTATAGTGTGAAACTTATTTTATTTTGCGTCTGTATGTGTGTGTGTGTGTGTACAGTAAACAGTACACAGGTGCACGGATGTTGATTATACCAATGAGAGACGCGCAATAAGACCGAGCAGGGGAAACGATTACCCACAATTCCGCAGCACAAGAGAGAGAAAAAACGTTGGCTCAGTTGTGATCACATGACACTCGGCATCAAAACAAGAAGCACATGCGTGATACATGATACTCGGTACTCCTAAACCAAGACTTGTTTTTTTTCCAAGCCAAAATATATTAAAAATCCTTGCTTGTCTTGCGGAACACTCGCAAACCGCGTTACTCACAATACGAAGTTCCACTGTACATAAAACAGAAATTCTGTTTGTCCTGCCGCCGGTGGCTGTGATTAAGATGGCCAGTGTAGCGGGAGGCTGGTGTATCAGCCCAACCTCACCATCTAACTGTTGTCAGTGTCATCGATTGTAATAGTTTTTGCCGGCCTCATCATCACCTTTTATGTCACATTGTGGGTTAATAATATTTCTGCAGAGACACTGGAGCACTGTGAGTTGACTGCACACTCCATTCGAAGATGGTGGAAACCGAAGATACTCTTCTAATTTAAAAATAAAATAATGTAAAAAATAAATAAATAAAACGTCTGCATAAATGACACAATAAAGCATTTTTACCATGTCTCCCTGTTCTTTTCTTTTGCTTCCCTTTCGTATTTCTCCAGGGTCCTTTTGTCCACCATGCCGGTCAAATACCTAAAAGAAAAAGCTTAGACTTAATGCCTTACAAATTAAATTTAACAAAATTACTCAATTAATTAAAAGGATTTAAAGAGAAAGGTATTAACTTACATGATTTGTCCACCAATTGTCGACTTGCCAGCATCTAAAACACAAAACCACAATAAGATAAAATGGTCTTGAAACAGCACTAATAATACAAAACAGAAAAATTACTGTGCTATGAAGGCACTGTACACTGACGCACCCACATGTCCTATAAACACAACATTAACATGTTCTTTCTTTGGGGCGTCAGGGAGAGGAGGAGGCAGCTTAGGGGTGAGCATTTCCTCATCCTCTTCCATCATCATCTCATCTTGGGCTTCTTCCCGCTCAGGTCCACTATCCTCCATAGCCCCGCCTCTTGCCTCCACCTCATCCGAGTCACCCTTCTCCTCCCATGACTCTGCTGTGCCTGTATCTGTTTCTCCATTCTCCACAGCAGCTAGAGAAACAAAAGCGACATGCATGACATTAAGTTTAAATGATGATTTTATACATGTTAGAGGACAGGTTTTGTGGGTTATTCTGCTGGTTCGTCATGACAAAATAGTTTCTGCTTCATGATTTGTTATAAAAGTTTTACATACAAACTTCATATAAACTTACATACTCAGAGAAAAAGTGACCAAAATATTCTACATAAACCAAAACACAGGAATGACATACAAAGGCATTAAAAATATGCTTCATGATTACAGAGTGACATCCAGCATGTCTGCTCTTTGAGGAGATCTGATCATAAAGCTTTATCTCTTTCTGCAGTGATCTAGAATAATGAAAGAGATAAACGTTCTGGGATGAGAGACACGCCTAACGCTGCATTTCAACCATGTGTGAGTGCGGTGTTGGGTCATGACACCACACAGACAGCTGAAAAGCAAATTAGACATGGATCAATAATTGCTCCAGCAGGAGATGCTTAATTAATAATATAAATGTCATTTTGATTCACATATGCATGGCGGCAAATGTGACAATCATGAGGAAGAGATGAGGACAGATCACGGAGACAAAGAACACTGTGGCGCTGATAAACTGTATGAATACAAACTTCAAATAATCTTTATACCTAATATCTTTAATACATGAATAAAATCCATTTATCAGATAATTTGGGATAATCAGTATTTAAATTGTCTGGTATCTGGATCCAGACAGCTTTAATGGATAGAGGGTTTTATTTCATGATTTTCTCTATAATTTAGGCATGACCGATTCCTAACCCTCAGCTAGTTCTCCTGTTTCAGTACCAACCAGGGAGTGTAAAAGCTATCATATGCTTCCTATGAGTCTCACACTTCCCTTACTGATAGCATATCCCATGCTGCTCTCTTGTGCCCCATTTTTAACAATCATTTTATACAAACGAAATAAAATGTACTCAAAATGCAATGCTTTTTAGAAATTAGGGTTGTTTTCCAAAGTAGACTTGCAAAGCCAAGAGAACTGCTCACAAGGCCATGTTGAAGTTGTGCTTGCCACATTTCCGGGAAAGTACAGACGTACACAGACATATATAGTGACATAATGACACGACTCTCTAGCCCATGGAAAAACAAAGCCAATTCTTAGGAGACTTGCTATTAAAAATGCTACCTTATCTACCAAAGTGAACCAGGTGCTAGTTCATGTCTGGTTCACTTTGGTGGAAAAGGGGTATTGGTCTCTCAATATGGAAAGTAATTTTAAGATAATATTTTTATGCTATTTTTAAGGCACAAGGCAGTGTACACGCTAGAGAGGAAGCAAATCCAACACAGGGCGTGCATGCACGCGTGTGTACACACACACACACACACACACACACACAATGGACAATTTCTGAACACCAATTAGCTTAATCTACATATCTTTGGACTGTAGGAGGAAACCGGAGTACCTGGGGGAAACCCACCTAGCACGGGGAGAACATGCAAACTCCATGCACACAGACGGGAATCGAACCTGTATACTGGAAGTGCAAGGAGACAGTGCTAACCACTGAGCCGTCACGATTTAATAAATATCCCAATTCAGTATTGCATTTTTTGTAATTTGGTTTGCAAAAATTGCCTCAAACCTTTAAATTAATAATAAAAACGTTGTCAAAACTCTACAGTTTTATAAATCAACTTCTGTAATTAAAAGTAGCCATTTCAATAAACATTAGTTTTCACACTTAACCAAGCACAACATCTTAACAATACAAACAAACTTTAAATACAAAAGTTTAACATTTAACTAAAATTTCCATTAAACAAAAGGCTACATTTTCCTGAGCAGCACATATCTCTGTCATCTGCCAAAATTATTATTTATAAACAAACTGGGCAAATAATTCACTCCTACCACATCTTAATGTGTGAATAATTTATTGAGTACCACCTGTAGGATTATAAAGAAAATGTGACACGACTCAAATCCCTTTAAAGTTAATGCTTTTAACATACGGGTTTCAAGACTAATTAGTGCACTTGTTGTTTTGAGACTTGTGTAAGCATGTGTGAGGAGTCAATGTGGCACTACATGAACCGGCAAACAAAAAATTCTAATCAATTACCAATCAATCAATCAATCAATCAATCTATAAATCATATTTCTGAAACTGTATTAACTTTTAATAAATGTGTTATTCTTGTTATGAATATAATACTGCTGTTTGGGAATGCTTTGGTCCCTGGCTGTAGGTGCAGGAATTGAGAGAGAGAGAGAGAGAGAGAGAGAGAGAGAGAGAGAGAGAGAGAGAGAGAGAACACGAGTGAAACATGAGCGTGCACAGACTGTTACATGAGCCAAGCTGTACAATCTCCAGCTGGCCTCTATATAGCTGAACTGACACTAATGACAATATTACACCACCATAACTGGGAGAAATATAAGTACTCTAATTTGCATTTGCTTATTTTGAGATCACCATAAGGAGTTCTGCTCACTTTAAGTCATCATATAGCTAAAGTTAAAGCATACTTACCGACAGGTTCTGAAATCTCCATGTTCGTAACAGCGTCAGGACCTAAAGAGAGAACAGTACACAGTTTATGAGACTGAATGATGTAATGTCGAGCACAAGATACATGCTGTTGCAGGTGATATATACAGTACATCATGTGTGATTTCACATTAAACACATTTCTTTTAAATCTACAATAAGAACACAATGAACAATAATGAATATAATCACAATTATTGAGGACAATGATTAATAAAACTGATATCACTAAAGACAGTAAATTATATTTCATTAATGATTTACTGTTAAACCCAAGTTACAGTTATGAGCAGAAAACCACTTAAAAAAACAAGGACATACTGATCTGATACTAAAAACTGGTACTTAGGCCTGATTGGTCTAAAACATCAGCCTGGGATCAGATCAGATCGGTGTCTGACGGACGCCACAATGAGGTGGTGTGAGACCAGGACGCCAACAAAAAAGGACTCCATTTAACGTAAAGTTCCTTTTCCACAGTGCAAAGGCAATTACAAATTCCGTGTGGTGTATCACCAGGTGTGTGTGTCACCAGGTGGGTTGAGTCCTCCCAGCACCACTGAATTGAAAAAAAAAACATGCTCAACAATGTCTTACTGATGGCTTACTTCTAGTAAGTAACCTGGTTACCCAAATTAAGGATATATCTAGTGAACTTCAAAGCCCTGGACAACAGTGTGATCGTGTCAGTCTGTGGCCTGCAGTGGGTTAGCACCACATTAAGAGTGCCCTCAACTCTGGCACACCAGGGCAGTGGAGTCTCAAACACCCAAATCGGGGGGAGTGGAGTCTCAAACACCCAAATCGGGGGAAGTGGTGGCTCAAACACCCAATTCAGGGAAGTGGTCGGCTCAAATACCCAAATCAGAACAATGGAGCCTCAAACACCCAAATCGGAGGAGTGCCGGCTCAAACGGTTCAGGCTGTGGGTTACGGGATTGCTGATCGGAGGGTCAGAGGTTCAAGCCCTAGCACCGCCAAGTTGCCACTGTTGAGGCTTTGAGCAAGGCCCTTAACCTTATCTGCTTCAGGGGACCTGCGTCCCAGCTGACCCTGCGCTCTGACCCGAGCTTCATATACATCCTCACTGAAATTATTTCACTGTGCTGTAATATAGAAACATAAAAACACTGACTCTTAATCCAGACTTTACTCCAGTGCATGCAATCAGACACAGCAATATAGAGAAAATGGTTGGATGGAATTCATGTGCCGAGTAGGCCAGAATGTGCCTGCTGGCACCTCAATGCTGTGTGTGTGTGTGTGTGTGTGTGTGTGTGTGTGTGTGTTGGCACCTCACATATTGGACATAATGCAACAGAAATCTGGCATGTGTTTAGTTTTTCTTTTCACTGCTGGTAATATTTGACTGCTGGCTTTTACCTAAACACAGAAAGTCAGTAAAGCTAAAGAGTGTTTTATTATAAGTAGATGTCTGGCTGTGCAGAACTCCTGACTAACACAGAACCCCAGGTCCACACCGAGTCCACACCGAGTCCACACCGAGCTGATGGAGCCTCAGTCGGGGCCGTTTCACTAAACAACCCGCAAAGCTTACAAGCGTTCAGCTTTATTACTGTCTCAACATAAGTATTTTATCTCTCTCACACACTCATGAGAATTCACGCTCTGCTCTCTGGAGTGTATTTTCATCTCACCGTGTGTACAACACTTGACAGCTGTTCAGCGTGGCAGCTAAGCTAATCCTATCTAAGCTAAGCTAAGCTCACCGCCATGCTATCTCCTCTTCACGTTAGCTGGTTAGCAGTGTCGTGGGTCTGTGTGAGGGTGTTTACCGTTGGAGCTGGTGTTTTGAGGAGACACTCTGGGTACGAATGACGGTACAAACTCTGGAGCGTTGACGTTGAGGCCGGTGAAGGCAGCCTGGAGCTCGGTGTCGGCCCGGGCCTCCACGTCGTCCTCCTCCCAGCTCTCCGGCGCAGTGTCTCTCTGGTCCATAGCGAGCTCGAACTACAGCCACAGCCGCACAGAAAGCTCGTTCCCGACACTGCTCTCTCTACCAGCTCCAGATAACTGTGTGTCTCTGTGTGTGAGTGCGTATGTGTGTGTATAGCGGGTTTACGGCATGAAGCCTGCTGCTTTTTCCGCTCCCACAGTGCGGACTCAGATAGCTGACTGCGCCTCAATGCTTCCTGCTTCAGAGTTCAGTGTGTGAAGCCAGAAACGCAGGAGCAGGACCTCAGCAGAGGGACACCAAAACAGCAGTCCTCAGAGCCTGCGAGATTACCTTCGAGTGTTTGTCTGTTTATTTTATTTTCAAAATTTTCTTAAAGCTGAAAAACTCTAAACAACATTTAAATGCAAATCTAAGGGCAATTTAATTAAATAGTTTTCTGTAAAAAAATATAAAAAATCTGAAAGCTTTTACAGGAATTGATTACTGGTTATGTAGGTAAGAATTTATTTACAGAAGTATTGATATCGGGTTGTTTTTAACCATAGAAATAAATCAAGACCTGCTGACAAAATTTAGTAGTTCTTTAGTGTGAAGCTCAGTTCTCAGTTTCATGTTTTTGTTTTTGCTAGATTGCTACAAATATATGAATCTTGATGAGCTGTACAGTAACTTCATGGCATGCATGGTTGTGGCCTGCGTCACAAATCTCTAAAGTCACAGCGTCTCTGAGACACCACACGCCCTGATTCTGAACCCGTAATGATCTGTAGTAAAAACTGAACTACATTACCAATCAAAAGTTTGGACACACCTTCCATTGTCCATTCCATGTCTTTTCTGATTTTTATTTCTTTCTACCACTGCTACACTGCTGAAGGCATCCAACATATGCAATAATCTGCTCAGAACAGGCTGGTCAATTTAAATGAACTTCTCTTCTGCAGAATAGGTAGTCTTGCTTTCCTGGTTTTCACAAGAGTTTCACTACGGTGCTTCATGGATTTTGCAAAAGAACTTTACAGTACTGTTCTCGTAAGAACTATTTCAAAACAGTTGACCTTCATGTCTTAAAATAACAATTGACTGTTGTTGTTGTTGTTGTTAACAAATTACCAAATCCCATGTGTAATTTTATAGTTTTTAAATCTCTTGTATTGTTCTAGAATGTACAAAATAAAATCACTAAATTAAACAGAAGGTATGTCCAAACATTTGACTGCTAGTGTAGGAACAGGGCAAAAAATAATCAGTGGCGCTCTTTAATACCAAATTTCCCTGAGGCCCCTGCTGCAAACATTCTAGATAATCTCTTCTGTTTGTCCCCGCTGCGTAAAGGCCTAATATCCACTATTTATGGTGGATTGATGGCTTCGAGTCACACCCCTTTGTGTAAAATTAAAACTGCTTGGGAGAAAGATTAAAATTTGTCATTATCAGATGATACTTGAAATTCACTTCTTAAACTTAAACTCAACATCCTTATGTGCCGCCACTCTCTATTACAGTTTAAGGTTGTACACAGGGCTCATTTCTCCAAACTTAAACTTTCCTGTTTTTACCCAGACATTGATCCTTGTTGTAATAAATGTAAAAGCGGAGAGGCGTCTCTAATTCATATGTACTGGACATGCCCGAATTTGGAAAAATTCTGGAGGGATGTTTTTAAAACCTTGTCGTACATATTGAAATGCAATCTTGAACCAGACCCTCTGATTGCTCTTTTTGGAGAGCAAGATAAGTGTCTAAGTCCAGCTAAAAGGCGATTGTTATCTTTTGCGACACTCCTGGCCAGGCGTTCTCTTTAATTCAAGTGGAAGGATGCCACGTCACCCACCCGCGCCCAGTGGCTCAGAGATATCATGTCCTGTTTGTCCCTGGAGAAGATCCACTACTCAATCCGTTATTCAGACCTAAAATTTCAGGTGTCGGGGCCCTTCCTTCGCATTTTTCATATACATTTATAGTTTGATTCCCTTTCTATTTAATTGTTTGTCTGTTTGTTCTGTTTTCCCTTTTTTTTGCATGCAGAACCAAAAAACGTCCAGCTCCATATTCTTTTTTTTTTTTTTTTTTTCGTTTTTCTCTTTTTTTTTTATTATTATTTTTTAAATGCCTGGCGTCTAGCCTTTCTTATGCATGTAGAACTGGCTTGGAGTTAGGGAGGGATGGGGTGGGTGCCACAGGGTTTATAAGGGGGATATAGGATCTATATTGAAACATTACATGTTTACACTATTATATCCCTGTTTAAAATCAATAAAAATATTGTTGAGAGAAAAAATAATAAGTAGCCATTCTCCAGTCAAAATATATCTAAATTAAACACTTATAATAAGAGATTTATAACATGTGATTTTAGAGATTATACTACTTTTCAGTACATTAATCTGTCATCATTCTTTTTAAACAAAAGATAGCTAATCTATACTGAGCTAATATATAAGATCTGCTGCAAAAAATATTAAGTGATATATCCACATAAGAAAAAAAATATGAATATAAGTTGGTCTAGTGCAAGTGAACCATACTGTATTTTCCACTTTCTTTTAATGAGCACACATACCCAAAGAACTCTCTGTAGTAGATTTTTAAGATCCATTTGACTAGGGTCATCAGGCAATGAAAAACTGTTTACTTAGTAAAGTGGAATATTTCAAAATTATTTTCTGTGGTCGTCACAGATAGAGATAGAAATAGAGAGAGATTAGGTTACAAGGTACAGACCAGTCCTTTGAATAAGTTAAGTGAGTTAGTAGTGAGGAATAAAAAGTCTGCAATATTTTCAACCAATAAATAAGCCCAAAGGTTTATTGCAGAAACAAACGACACATGAAATTATACACAGATATAACACGAAAACAGCTGTATTTAGATCTAAATATATATTATGTCTTCTAACAATCCATGCGCTGTGTTTTCACTGTGTAGTTTTGCCTTACTCTTTTGCATCTGCCACTCCTCCAGCAGTAATGGCAAAGGTAGCCTCATTTTCTGGCATGTCAGGGCTTGAATAGAGGAGAGAACACTTTAGACTCTCCCCTTTATCTTCAGTTTGTACTGACATTAGTAATCAACTCACACACGCTAATAAGTTATTATTTTATTTATTGGATTAATACGTTAATAAGTTACCTATCAAATATTTTGGCAATTCTCATTTCCCCACGTCCTTTTCTCAAACTTATGCGTGTGGTGGAGGCATGCGCCAGTATGTGACCTCCAATAGGCTTTTTGGGATCTGCTTGAAATCTTTAACAGAATGGGTAAAAATCAGCAGTGCCACCTATAGTACACTGACATCTCAAGTTAATTTAAGACACATTCTGTTTACATATATATATATATATATATATATACACACACACACACACTACCGTTCAAAGGTTTGGGGTCACTTTCTAACTCCATGATGGTTCCTGATTTTTTCTTTTCTTTCTACATTGTAAAGTTTTGCTGAAGGCATCCAAAAAATGCATGGATCTCCTTTGAACAGTTGATATTGAGATGTTTCTGCTACTTCTGTGTCAGGGGCGGGGAAGGCAGGAGAGGGAAGAACCCAATAGCAGACACAGATTCTCTTAAAGGAATTTATTAGGGCACTAAAGGGTTAAATAAACAGCGACAGGAGGAGTGTGTATGTGTGGGTGTGTGCGTGAGAGAGTCGGCGCGCAGCAGGGAGCAGCGCGTGTATGTGTGTGTGAGTGAGCGAGAGAGAGTCAGCGCGCAGCCGCGAGGGGGGGGCGCGTGTATGTGTGAGCGCGTGTGTGTGTGTGTGTGTGTGAGAGAGAGTCAGCGCGCAGCCGCGAGGGGAGGCGCGTGTATGTGTGAGCGCGTGTGTGTGTGTGTGTGTGTGTGTACGGGGCGAGAGAGAAAGTCGGTGCGTGCACAGGATGCTTCGGGGAATACCTCGTGATGAAACTAGAGGACTGGGTGAAGACGTCAGAGAATCCTCCGTGAACCCGGAAGTGGAAGCGCACGAATTATCCTCGGTTGTAGCGGGAGGAACGAGCGAGCGCTATGCGGTCCGCTTGTGATCAATCTGCGTCTTTAGCCAGGTAAGGGTCGATAACCAGAAGATCCAGCCACGTGAATGAACAAATCCAAAGGGCGAGTCCAGAATCAGATTCCTAATACAGGCAGGGTCATACACAAAAATCAGTCCGAGAATCAGGCAAGGTAACAGACGGAGAAGGCGAAAGGAAAATCCAAAGGGAGAGCTGGGTCGGCAACGAGTCAAAATCCGGGAAATCAATAACACACTAGACGTAAGGCACACGAGTGAGACACTGCGGCAAAGACAGGTGCGCTTCGGCTTGCTTTTAAAGCCTAGGGATGACGCTTAATCAGATCCAGGTGTGCCGTGATGAACGCTGGGCGTGCAACAAACTCCGGAGTGGAGTTAGGGTTGCGAGGTGCTTGTATGAAGGAGCTGGCTCGTGACAGTACCCCCCCTCCTACGGACGCCACCTGGCGGAATGGCCGGTGCGTTGGGGTGTTGACGGTGGAAGTCATTGATGAGGGACTGGTCCAAGATGAATCTGGAAGGAATCCAGCTCCTCTCCTCGGGGCCATAACCCTCCCAATCCACCAGGTACTGGAGGCCTCTGCCTCGTCGTCTGGCTTTCATAAGCTTGCGCACGGTGAAGGCCTCACTACCATCGATGAGTCGGGGAGGAGGAGCCGGGCGGGAGGGTGGATTCAGTGGGCATGAGGCCAGGGGTCTTATCTGGGATACGTGAAAGGAAGGGTTTATCCGACGCATGGTGGAAGGCAGATGAAGTCTGACGGTGCAGGGGTTAATGATTCTGGTGATGGTGAATGGGCCGATGAATCGGGGAGACAGTTTGCGTGAGGTAGTTTTAAGAGGAATGTAGTGGGATGACAGCATCACTCTTTGGCCCACGCGGTATGACGGTGCTCTGGAGCGACGCCGGTCAGCTTGTTGTTTGAAGATTGAAACGCTCCGGCGAATCCTAGATCTTGCCTTCAGCCATGTTCTTCGGCACCGGCGAATAAAGGCTTGAGCTGAAGGAACTTCCACTTCCACTTCCTGGGACGGGAACAGAGGAGGCTGATAACCGAGGCAGCACTGAAAGGGGGACAGACCCGTGGCTGATGTGGGTAATGAGTTGTGGGCGTATTCGATCCATGGTATCATCCGGTTCCAGGAATGGGGTTCCTTGGTGATCATGCACCGAATGGCTGTTTCTAGGTCCTGGTTGGCTCGCTCCGCCTGGCCGTTTGTCTGTGGGTGATAGCCGGAAGATAAGCTGGGGGTAGCGCCAATTAACTTACAGAAGGCTGACCAGAACCGGGCGGTGAACTGGGAACCTCGATCCGATGTGATGTCTGTGGGGAGTCCATGAAGCCGGAAAACGTGCATGATTAAGAGCTCGGCCGTCTCCTTTGCTGTAGGGAGTCCAGATAGTGGAATGAAGTGGACTGCCTTAGAAAAGCGATCCACCACCGTGAGCACACAGGTGTTACCCTCCGAGTCCGGAAGTCCCGTGACGAAATCAAGGGCGATGTGGGACCAGGGCCTGCGAGGAATCGGGAGAGGTCTAAGGAGGCCAGCGGGGGGTCTATTGCTGGTTTTGCTTCTGGCGCAAGTGTCGCAGGCGTTTACAAAGTGGCGAGTGTCCTCCCTCATGGTGGGCCACCAAAACCGTTGTCGGACCAGAGCCAGCGTGCGTGTTGCGCCGGGGTGGCAGGCTAGTCTCGAGCTATGTCCCCATTCCAGAACGTGGGGCCGTTCTGCCTCCGGAACGAAGAGTCTGCCTTCTGGTGTTTGTGAGGGGTGCGGTCGTTGATGAAGTGCGTTCTTGACCCGTGATTCAATTTCTAGTAGCGCCGCACCCACGAGGCAGTGAGGGGGCAAGACAGTGGCTTCAGGTGCCCGATCGTTAGCTGGAGAAAACTGGCGAGAGAGAGCATCCGGCTTTGTGTTCTTAGATCCCGGACGGTAGGACAGGGAGAAATTAAAACGTGAGAAGAACAGGGACCACCTTGCTTGACGAGAGTTTAGGCGCTTGGCTGTCCGGAGATATTCCAAATTCCTATGATCCGTCCAAACCAGGAATGGGATTTCACTGCCCTCTAGCCAGTGCCTCCATTCTTCCAACGCGAGTTTGACTGCCAGTAGCTCCCGGTCGCCAATGCTGTAGTTCCTCTCGACAGGAGAAAGTCGGTGGGAGAGAAAGCAGCACGGATGCAGCTTGTTGTCCTTGGGAGACCTTTGGGACAGAGCTGCTCCAATACCCGAGTCGGAGGCATCTACTTCGACCACAAACTGAAGGCATGGGTCTGGTTGAAGTAGAATAGGAGCCGAGGTGAACCGCCTCTTCAGATCCTGAAACGACCTGGCCGCTTGCTCCGACCAAATGAATGGGGTCTTGGCTGAAGTTAGGGAGATGAGTGGGGCGGCTACCGAACTATAGTTGCGGATGAATCGCCTGTAGAAGTTTGCGAACCCCAGGAAGCGCTGAAGTTCTTTGCGTGTCGTTGGGGCAGGCCAGTCAGTGACTGCCTTTAGCTTTACGGGGTCCATTTGTATCCTCGACGGGGCGACAATGAAGCCCAGGAAAGAGACTGTGCTGCTGTGGAACTCACACTTTTCAGCCTTAACGAACAGCTGGTTCTCAAGCAGCCTCTGGAGTACCTGGCGGACGTGCATCTTGTGTTCTTCCAAGGAACGCGAGAAGATGAGGATATCATCTAGATATACAAAGGCACATATGCTGATGAAATCCCTGAGAACGTCATTGACTAGGGCTTGGAACACGGCCGGGGCGTTGGCCAACCCAAACGGCATGACCAGATACTCATAATGCCCTGATGGTGTGTTAAAGGCGGTCTTCCACTCGTCCCCTTCTCTGATCCTGACCAGGTGATAGGCGCTGCGAAGGTCCAATTTTGTGAAGAATTGGGCCCCCTGCAGGAGGTCGAAGGCTGTGGACATCAGGGGCAGTGGGTACCGATTCTTTATGGTGATGTCATTGAGCCCCCTGTAATCAATGCAAGGACGAAGGGTACCATCTTTTTTGGCCACAAAGAAAAACCCAGCCCCAGCGGGTGATGAGGATGGCCTAATGATGCCGGCGGCTAATGACTCAGAAATGTATTGGTCCATGGCCCTCCTTTCATTCTGGGAAAGTGAGAAGAGACGACCTCGAGGTGGAGCAGTGCCGGGCAGGAGGTCAATGGCGCAATCGTATGGACGATGAGGTGGAAGAGAGATGGCCCGAGACTTACTGAACACAGCCTTGAGGTCGACGTAGTCATGTGGAAGTGTGGAGAGATCGGGAAACTCCTCAGGGGGACCTGAAGCTATGGTGGGACGAAGAGCAGATTTCAGGCAAGAGGCCAGGCAGAGAGGGCTCCATTCGAGAATAGTGTTGTTTCTCCAGTCCACACGCGGGTTGTGTCGGACCAGCCATGGACGTCCAAGCACCAACTGGCACTGAGCTCTATCCATGACGAGAAAGGAGATCTCCTCCGAATGATTCCCAGAGGTCCTGAGGGTTACCGGAACGGTGCGTCGGGTGATCGGAGGGAGTGCCGTACCATCGAGCGCGTGGACGGACAATGGGGCGTTCAGGAGGCAAGTAGGAATGCCTAGTTCTTTGACCTTTGTGGCACAGATCATATTCTGGTCGGAGCCGGAGTCGACGAGGGCATGGGCTACGTAGGGCTGATTATCTAAGAAAAGCGTGACGGGAAGGACTGGACGGCCTCTAGGCAACTGCTCTTGGGTGTGCCCCTCCAGTGTGCCTAGGTTCACTGGGGGGGCCTGGCTTTTAACGGGCATTGCAGACGCAAGTGCCCAACCTGGCCACAGTAGAGGCACGCTCCTGCCTGAATCCGGCGTTGACGTTCTTCTGGCGAGATCCGGGTTCGTCCAACCTGCATGGGCTCAGCAGGGGCGATGGCTGGCATGGTCAGTGCAGAAGGGGTCCCTGCCCTGTGCCCGGGCTGGCTAAAGGTGCGGTGTCTACGCCTGAGGCGCGAATCCACTCGTCCTGCAAGATCCATCAGCCCGTTCAGGTCTCCAGGAAGCTGCTGAGACACCAGCTGGTCCTTGACCGGCTCAGAGAGCCCATTCAGGAAGGTATCATAAAGCGCTTGAGTGTCCCACTGAGCGGTGGCTGCCATGGTTCGGAACTCAATAGCGTAGTCATAAGCAGACCGGGAACCCTGACGGAGCTCCAAAAGCTGCCTAGCGGCCTCCCTTCCCACGTGGGAGCGGTCGAATACTCTCTTCATCTCCTCTGTGAAGGCGCTGAGGGTGGAGCAGCAGGGGTCGTTAGCATCCCAGACGGCCGTTCCCCACTCCCGGGCTCTCTCCGTAAGCAGCGTGATGATGTATGCCACCTTGGAGCGCTCCGTAGGAAAAGCCGAGGGTTGGAGCTCAAATAGCAGAGAACATTGTGATAAAAACGACCGGCAGGTGCCAGGATCTCCACCGTAGGGTTGGGGATGGGGCAGGCGAGGTTCATGTCGTGCTGGGGGTTCATGCCACGCTGGGGGTGTGAGTGTAGATGGGAGGGCTGAGCAAACCTGCTGAAATTGGGCTGACAGCTGTGACAAGCTTTGGGATATCTGTTGAAGGCTTCGCTGCTGGGAATTAATAAGAACTCCCTGTTGGGCGACAGTCTGGCGAAGCCTAGCCTCGGATCGGTTACTTGTCCTGGATTGGAGGTGGGTGCGAAGACCTGACCTGGAGGGAAAAGTATCTGCTGGGTCTGCCATGGCCGCAGTGTACTGTCAGGGGCGGGGAAGGCAGGAGAGGGAAGAACCCAATAGCAGACACAGATTCTCTTAAAGGAATTTATTAGGGCACTAAAGGGTTAAATAAACAGCGACAGGAGGAGTGTGTATGTGTGGGTGTGTGCGTGAGAGAGTCGGCGCGCAGCAGGGAGCAGCGCGTGTATGTGTGTGTGTGTGTGTGTGAGTGAGCGAGAGAGAGTCAGCGCGCAGCCGCGAGGGGGGGGCGCGTGTATGTGTGAGCGCGTGTGTGTGTGTGTGTGTGTGAGAGAGAGTCAGCGCGCAGCCGCGAGGGGAGGCGCGTGTATGTGTCAGCGCGTGTGTGTGTGTGTGTGTGTGTGTACGGGGCGAGAGAGAAAGTCGGTGCGTGCACAGGATGCTTCGGGGAATACCTCGTGATGAAACTAGAGGACTGGGTGAAGACGTCAGAGAATCCTCCGTGAACCCGGAAGTGGAAGCGCACGAATTATCCTCGGTTGTAGCGGGAGGAACGAGCGAGCGCTATGCGGTCCGCTTGTGATCAATCTGCGTCTTTAGCCAGGTAAGGGTCGATAACCAGAAGATCCAGCCACGTGAATGAACAAATCCAAAGGGCGAGTCCAGAATCAGATTCCTAATACAGGCAGGGTCATACACAAAAATCAGTCCGAGAATCAGGCAAGGTAACAGACGGAGAAGGCGAAAGGAAAATCCAAAGGGAGAGCTGGGTCGGCAACGAGTCAAAATCCGGGAAATCAATAACACACTAGACGTAAGGCACACGAGTGAGACACTGCGGCAAAGACAGGTGCGCTTCGGCTTGCTTTTAAAGCCTAGGGATGACGCTTAATCAGATCCAGGTGTGCCGTGATGAACGCTGGGCGTGCAACAAACTCCGGAGTGGAGTTAGGGTTGCGAGGTGCTTGTATGAAGGAGCTGGCTCGTGACATTCTGCTCTGTAAAGACTTCATAATGCCTCTAATCTGATGTGCTGTTAATTGGTCATTTTTCAGGCTGATAACTCTAAATGAACTTCTCGTAAGCAGCAGATGTAGGTTTTGGTCTCGTCCTCCTGCGATGGCCTTCATGAGAGCCAGTTTCATTATGGTGCTTGACGGATTTTGCAAATGCACTTGACAATACTGTTCTTGCAAGAACTATTACAGAACGGTTGACCTCTGTGTCTTAAAATAACAACTAACTAATGGAATTACCTAATTCCATATGTGTTATTTTATAGTTTTGAAATCCCCAGTATTGTTGTAGAATGTAGAAAATAAATCACTAAACAAAAACAAAGAAATGTGCAAGTGACCCCCAATTTTTAAACCAAGAGTTTCCAACCAATTTCAATAGTTTTAGTAATATCCTTCGTTGTTTTCTTTTCTTGATGCAAGACAATAATGTGACGCTTCTGAAACAGAGGAACATCTTTGCCATGAACACAGGCTATGTCAGTTAGGGTTAAATAATGTCTTGCTGAACCATATTAATCACTGCAGTAATTATCTAATGAAAGGTTCTTAACTATGTGCTTAGTTAAATCCAGATTGTGTTTTTTGATGTTTTTTGCACTGGCAATGTTCATCTAGTGTATGATGGTCATGCTTATACTTATTGGACATGACACATCATTCTAGCGATCTGCTGCGTGTAGCAAGTTTCAAAAGAAACATTTAATACTTACGTCATCCCGGCTCCTGGGTCTGCTGTCATCTGATTGGTGACGAACACTGCAACATTGTACTCTGTTGGAATTAAAACAGAAATCTTTTGATCAGAAGAGGGTTGATTTATTTATTCAGACAGTTAGTTACTTTATCTCTGTCTCAAGTACAGTGCAAAAACTAACATCATAGCAAGTGAAAATATCTTTTTCTATGCGTATAATAAAACTGTAAAGTTGGCGTGTGTGTACATTAAAAAAACAAAGTCGCGGGCACATTTAGTTATGAATATAGTCTGATTTATGTAGTGTTTCTCATCTAAACACTGTAATAAAATAAATATATAATTATTAAACCTATTCCTAGCTATGTTTTTACTCATGCCAAGCTTGAATTCTTTCATTAAAGAAAGCAGCAAAAAAATATTAAAAGGATAAGATTATTTAAAACTTGTAAAGGACAAGCATCTGAAACTATGTGTTAATGTTATATTTGATTAATGAGAATCCCAGAATAAGAAACATTGACACATATTCAAGAAATTTTAACTTTTTTAAATGCAAATTTGCATGAATTCTCTACCTCAGATGTTTGCCTGTGAATTATTTTAAAGCTCTACCAAGGTTTAAGATAAACTGCCATCTCCGATATAAGGAAGGTTAGTGTGTGAAGGTTAAGAAACAAGAGAATATAAATCTTATGAAGAGTTTATAAAAGCAACCTGACCTTCTGAGATCTTTTGCAACCTGGAAAGCATCTGTGCGAGCTTCTGCTGTCTCTCTGCAAGCTCACCCCTGCCTGAAAAGTCCACTCGGAACAGAGCCATGATGGAGTCTATGATCTGAAGCAAAACAAAGGACACCAATTAGTCTACTCTACATGTCTTTGGACCCACCCAACACAGATAGCATGTCAAAAACTCCACACACACAGACTCAAGGCAGGAATAGAACCCTTGACTCTGGAGGAGGGAGGCCACAGTGATAAGCCACTAGGCCACCGTTTCATCCAGAATAGTACTAACCTGGTAATGAAACAGTACTTCACTGTTCAGATATTACAAAAGACTGTTTTTTCTTTCCCTTCCTGTTACTTGCCAAGAGCTTGAAGACCCCTCCCTCCTCATGAAATTTGGCTGCGACAAAGTCCAACAGCTCCATCTGATGTTCACCTAAAGTAGCCAGAACCAACAACCTTGTACAAAATATCTACCAAATCAAACTTTGAAGAAAAATTAAGCTTAATAATAATAATAATAATCATAATCATGTTTTACTGGTGTAGGCACGGGCATACAGCACATTATCAAGGACTGCCTCATGATCCACATTGAACCTGTCTGCAATGTCCTTCAGCCTGTCTGGTCGACTGAGAAAAAGAAGTTAAGAACAAAAAGACTAGAAGTAACAGAATCCATAACTAACAGTCAGGACAGGGGGACAATAACAGTTTTTTTTTACTATTCCCAATTAAAATAGTTAGATGTCCAAAGATTCCCACCCTCGACTTACAGCAGCAAAGCCATTTCGATAAGGATACAAGGTATTTTCTGCATCAATGAAGATGACCTTCCCTCCAGTATACCCATTCTCACCAGGCAACTGGGCTGTAACTTTAAAGAAATAAACTGACGCTAAGGGTTCAGCTCATAAGCAACAATTTAAATAAGTCTCTTTAACCTAGTCGCAATTTAAAAAAACATTTTACAAGTATCAACACTATCATGCAGTGATCTAGGATCACTATGTAAGATATTTTGTTACCTACCACAAAGTGTGTGTGACAGCTGAGTTTTCCCTGTCCTGAACTCTGCATAAAGAGGTATTAGTTACAAAACTAAACGGACAAGAATGGCCAAGAGGTCCACAGAGCACAAGTGTAGCTTACCTCCAAAAGCCTCAGTGATCGCCATACTCTCTATTCCACCTCCAAGAAGTTTACTAAAGAGAAATTTTAAATTACAACCTGCATTATAACATGGATACATACTACATATTTTCTTACAATGCAGTAATTCAGATCCTGTCACACTTGAGTTATGACAGTGTACAATAATGTTAAAACAACCAACACTACAAAGATATTATATGCCCACTATAATATACATCATGGTATAAGGTTATAAGGGTGTAAAGCACTTTTGCAAGTTGCTCTGAATAAAAGCATCTGCCAAATACCTAAATGTAATGAATCTATTATATCCGAGTTTCACTTTTTTGAATACAGTTATAGAAAAATTTATATTATAGTTCATGAGATGTACGTATACTGTATTTCACACCATACAGTGGTGTGAAAAACTATTTGCCCCCTTCCTGATTTCTTATTCTTTTGCATGTTTGTCACACTTAAATGTTTCTGCTCATCAAAAACCGTTAACTATTAGTCAAAGATAACATAATTGAACACAAAATGCAGTTTTTAAATGAAGGTTTACGTTATTAAGGGAGAAAAAAAACTCAAAATCTACATGGCCCTGTGTGAAAAAGTGATTGCCCCCCTTGTTAAAAAATAACTTAACTGTGGTTTATCACACCTGAGTTCAATTTCTGTAGTCACCCCCAGGCCTGATTACTGCCACACCTGTTTCAATCAAGAAATCACTTAAATAGGAGCTACCTGACACAGAGAAGTAGACCAAAAGCACCTCAAAAGCTAGACATCATGCCAAGATCCAAAGAAATTCAGGAACAAATGAGAACAAAAGTAATTGAGATCTATCAGTCTGGTAAAGGTTATAAAGCCATTTCTAAAGCTTTGGGACTCCAGCGAACCACAGTGAGAGCCATTATCCACAAATGGCAAAAACATGGAACAGTGGTGAACCTTCCCAGGAGTGGCCGGCCGACCGAAATTACCCCAAGAGCGCAGAGACGACTCATCCGAGAGGCCACAAAAGACCCCAGGACAACATCTAAAGAACTGCAGGCCTCACTTGCCTCAATTAAGGTCAGTGTTCACGACTCCACCATAAGAAAGAGACTGGGCAAAAACGGCCTGCATGGCAGATTTCCAAGGCGCAAACCACTTTTAAGCAAAAAGAACATTAAGGCTCGTCTCAATTTTGCTAAAAAAACATCTCAATGATTGCCAAGACTTTTGGGAAAATACCTTGTGGACCGACGAGACAAAAGTTTAACTTTTTGGAAGGTGCGTGCCCCGTTAGATCTGGCGTAAAAGTAATACAGCATTTCAGAAAAGGAACATCATACCAACAGTAAAATATGGTGGTGGTAGTGTGATGGTCTGGGGTTGTTTTGCTGCTTCAGGACCTGGAAGGCTTGCTGTGATAGATGGAACCATGAATTCTACTGTCTACCAAAAAATCCTGAAGGAGAATGTCCGGCCATCTGTTCGTCAACTCAAGCTGAAGCGATCTTGGGTGCTGCAGCAGGACAATGACCCAAAACACACCAGCAAATCCACCTCTGAATGGCTGAAGAAGAACTAAATGAAGACTTTGGAGTGGCCTAGTCAAAGTCCTGACCTGAATCCTATTGAGATGTTGTGGCATGACCTTAAAAAGGCGGTTCATGCTAGAAAACCCTCAAATAAAGCTGAATTACAACAATTCTGCAAAGATGAGTGGGCCAAAATTCCTCCAGAGCGCTGTAAAAGACTCGTTGCAAGTTATCACAAACGCTTGATTGCAGTTATTGCTGCTAAGGGTGGCCCAACCAGTTATTAGGTTCAGGGGGCAATTACTTTTTCACACAGGGCCATGTAGGTTTGGATTTTTTTCTCCCTAAATAATAAAACCCCTCATTTAAAAACTGCATTTTGTGTTTACTTGTGTTATCTTTGACTAATAGTTAAATGTGTTTGATGATCAGAAACATTTTGTGTGACAAACATGCAAAAGAACAAGAAATCAGGAGGGGGGCAAATAGTTTTTCACACCACTGTAGTTCTTTCAGAGCTTACCCTCCCACAGTCCAAAGATATGCAGGTTAGGCTAATTGGTGTTCCCAAATTGCCTGTAGTATGTGAATGGGTGTGTGAGTATGTGTGTGTGTGCCCTGCCCAGTCTCCTGGGATAGGCTCCAGGTCCACGAGACCCTAAATACAGGATAAAGCGGTATAGAAGATGAATGAGTGAGATGAGTGAGTGATTAATGACATGCTGAGAGACTATCTACAATTTAACCCTTACTCAAACTCCAAACTGCCTGTTGTGACGTGGAATACTTGCTTCCTTTTCATACTGTATTCCGAAGCTGTCTGAAATCCACTCATCTGCAAAATATTAAGGTACCAAGTAATATTCTATATTCCTTCCTTTAACATAACAAGCCCTGATCAAATCATGTACTACTTTTCCAGTAAATGTGTGAAGGTGAACATTACCAGCAGCTTCCCAGCAGCTTCCTTGATTTTCTCCACTTTTGCTTCAGATAAACCCTTGACGTTGCAGAGGGCACGGCGTGTGGTCATCTGGATCCCTTTCACAGTACAAATTCCAACGGACTTCAGCTTTTTGATATCTGCCATGTTCTATGTACAGTGCAATATAGAGAATAATTTCTGACAATTACAACACAGAGGTCGTCTACAGAATATCTTTAAAACTACCAATCCATAGCAGGACACACACATGCACACACTAGGGGTAATATGGGAAGATCAATCAACTTAATCTGCATGTCTTTGGACTGTGGGAGGAAACCGGAGTACCCAGAGGCAACCCACCAAGCACAGAGAGAACATGCAAACTTAGAGCCAAGGTGGAAATCAAACCATCAAACCTTTGAGGTGCAAGGCCACAGTGTTAACCACAGCACCACCGTACAACCACCTTTAAAACTTATGAGTCCTCAAGAGGTCTTTAGGTCTTCTCAATCACTTTCACTCACTCATCTTCTCTACCGCTTTATCCTATGTACAGGGTCATGGGGGCCTGGAGCCTATCCCAGGAGACTTAGGGGCACACCCTGGCATCGCGCAGCACACACACATTCACACTGTACAGGCAATTTTGGAACGCAAATTAATCTAGGCGGCACGGTGGTGTAGTGGTTAGCACTGTCGCCTTGCACCTCAAGGGTCAAAGACATGCAGATTAGGCTAATTGGCGTTCCCAAATTGACCATAGTGTGTGAATGTGTGTGTGTGCTCTGCGATGGATTGGCACGCTGTCCAGGGTGTACCCTGCCTCGTGCCCTGAGTCTCCTGGGATGGGCTCCAGGTCCCCACGACCCTAAATACAGGATAAAGCGGTATAGAAGATGGATGAATGAAAAAAAATTAATTTAATCTGCATGTTTTTGGACTGTGAAGGGAAGGGGGCAGGAATCAAACCCTGAACCCAGGAGGTGCAAGGTCATCTTTTTTTTGTATAGCTTTATTTTTCAAAAACAATATATAAAACATAACATGTATTGTACATTTTAAAAAGAAAATAAATAAATAAATAAATAAATAAATAAAAAGGGGGAGGGGTGATAATGATAATATATACACATGTATTCAGGGGTAGCTATACACATGGGCCAGGGTAGCTCAGTGGTTAAGGCATTGGACTACGGTTCGGAAGATCCCAGGTTCAAACCCCACAACCACCAAGTTGCCACTGTTGGGCCCTTGAGCAAGGCCCTTAACCCTCAACTGCTCAGATGTATAATGAGATAAAAATGTAAGTCGCTCTGGATAAGAGCGTCTGCCAAATGCCAAAATGTATTTATACTTATATATATACATACATAAAATTTCTTCCCTTCCCCTCTTCTTCTCCCCCCTCCCTCCCTGTGCAAGGTCATCTTGAGGAAAATAAGATATTACTATTATTCTGTTCTGATGCCCTAAAGATGATTGTAGGCTAAGTTCCATAACATCTGGAAAGTTAACATTTTTCTTTAATAGGTCCACAATAATTCTCTAGTAGTTTTTTTTTTTTTTTTTTTACAAATGTCTGGGTTGAAGATGTCCTGCAGTCCTCTCTCAGATTAAGCTTTCCCTCATGTTCATTGATTTTGTGATTTTTATCAAAACTTACTCACAATGCCATATTTCTGCAGGAGTTCGATGTCTTGGAAGAAAGATTCCTGAAAGTTAACCAAAACAGTAAAATCTTAATCCTGTCTTCTGCTTTCTGTGTTAGCCAAATACAATGAATCTAAGAAAACCCTATAGTTACACTGTGATAATCATGGATATTGTTATATGTGAATTAGCTGATTAGCTCACCTCATCCTCCTGATACCCTGCCTCCTCCTCCACAACTTGGTCCTCCACTGATTTCATACTGTCAAAGACAATCATGTGTGTCTCATAAGATTTATTTTATTATTTAAAGCTGTTTTTCTGTAAACTACTCTACATAACTAGCAAAGTAATTCTCTCTAACGTTGCTAACTACATTTTTTCCCGGATTTTCTCCACATTTTTTATTGAATGATTTAAAATACACATTTTGTGTGTGTGTTGGGGGGGGGGGGGGGGGAGATACTAACACACTTTCTTACCTGTGAAACACACAAATGGTCCCGTTAGCTAACTATAGTTACTGAGAGATGATGAACCTGACACACGACAGCAGCAAATCGCCTCAGAAATACAGAGCAGCACGCGCGCGCACGCGGCAACCACGTGCCTCAGCTCTAGCACCTCGTGCGCAAATACAGTATACAGCAAACCGGTCTCATATTTATCGGTTATAATATGATGTTTCTAATATACTTTAAAATGCCAGAAACACATCATCCTGTTGAATAATGTCATATAAACTAGTAGAATAGCTAACTGCATTGATGTACAGGTGTTCCTAATATAATGGTGTTCCTACAGGGTTCGAGTATCGTTAAATTTCATAATTTGTTTAATGCATTAATTCATTCATCTTTGATAATACCCAACAAAAGACAGTAGATCCCGAGCCTATCCCACGAACACATCCTGGATGGGGAACCAGTCCATAACAGAACACCATGCACACACTCATAGCCAATCCCCTTTCCAGCATGTTTTTCTAAGGGAAAACTAGGGAACCTGGAGTAAACCCTATACAAAAGGAGACAATATGCACAGAAACCAGTAATATTCACACAAACAGTAAGCCTTGAATATACAGGGCATGGTAGGTGCACTCCCTTCTCTGAGGCGATGAGTTAGGTGGAGGACGCTGGGGTTGTAGTACTTTGTAGCCCATGTGCCACTTGGTTCTGAAGACGTGTATGGGTCCTTTGTGAAGGAGTGATGTGGTCCTCACTGCCTTGGGGTCCACTGGTTTGAACAATGGTTTGCTAAGGTCCCTTGTCTGGGAGGGAGCTGCTTGTTTCCAACAAAAGCATTTTTAGGTCCACAGGCACATCCAGCAACTTTGTCTGATGCCTACTGTATGTTAGCATCCTGAAATGTTATACCATCACGTTCTCTCTCACTTTCTCTCTGGAGATGTTTACAAAGTATGGCTCTGCTGGACACTTCAGCCCGTCTGTGGAGGCCCAGTCAGAGGTCTTTGAACATACACATTTTCCTCCAGGTGTGCCTGTTTTGTAGCATTTTTTAGTCATGAATGATTGGAGGAAACAAGCTCTGGAAGGAATGGAAGGCTGGTTGGGTGGAGCAAAAAGTTCCACATCAACCTCATCTTTGTCAGAAGTTACTGCAACAGACTTGTATGCTGAGCCAGACTAGTCTCCTATAATGACCCTGTTAGCGGCAAAGAGGATGTCGTCCAAGCGAGCCTAGCTTCCTCAGGAATGGAATGTTCATGTGAATAGCCCACTTGGTCATGGCTGCTCTGCCTGAGATCTTCACTATTATTTACCATCGCTATTATATATACAGTACTATATTCTTTGTCAACTAGAACAATCTGGAAACATACACATTTGTATCTTCACTTCTACTATATCCACTCCATTTATTTTTTGCTGTTGCTTTCAATTTATTTGTATTAGACATGAGAATGTGCAAATCTACAGATATGAGACAAGTTCAGCATAAATAAACAGCTTTTTATGTTCAAGAGCCTTAGGGAGCTCTTTTTTGTATCGAACATGTGCACTACTGCTTGATGTATGTTTATAGGGTTGCAAATAACCATTCTTTTTTTTCTTTTTCTGAAGACATGTCAAATATACAAAGACTTTCTGGAGGAGCAGTGAGGAAGGATTTCTATATTCTGTAAACAGGTTCCTCAAGTGAATTATTAACAGCATTCTTACTGAGTAAAGCACTGTATGTTATGATGCCATTAAATCATTAAAAACTTTTGAAGAAAAGAAGGCAGGCAGAGTGTCTACTATCAAGTAGTAGACACTTTGACTAAAGAAAATACAACAATTTGTTACTATTTATAGTGTATTGTTTTGTCACTGCCACAACTTTAATTTTCATGAACTAAAACTCACATGTAAAGGGCTCGGATGATAACTTGCAACTTTACAAGGCATACAGATTCATCATAATAATAATTAAAAAAAAAATAGGCAACCAAAATTCTTTGGTCTTTCCGAATAAGCAAAGCATTTGACTGTCCTTTATAATTCATTAAAAAAGCTTTCAGAATTAACTCTTAAATATGTTTCTGACTCTGCATCGACGCATATTTAAAAAAAAACTAGAGCTGCTGTTGTATACAGAGTGATCTGAAATCTGCATCTATTGGCATTTTTTTTTCATATAAAAGTTACATTTTTCTTTTCATTTCAGGATTCCAAGATGACTTTGAAACTAAAAATAGAAGACTGAACAGAACCAGACAGAACACCAATTGACATCAAAATCAGACCAGACTAATCATTACCCATAAAGAGAAAATCATCTCTGCGTGTAACATCAGTTCTGACTCATTAAGAAATGATCGACATTCTTTAACTTTGTGCACAGACAGCTGTTGTGAAGTCAGGGACTGTCAGTTTGAGAATTTGCTTTAATTAATACTTTAAAGTAGAGTGTTGCCTCTGGATTCAGACATTGGGACCACCGTGTGTATGTATGTATAAGTATATACATATAAAATGAATTGCATTACTGGAGTACTACAGTCATTGTTTTCTCTTCAGAAAGACACATGTAAAGACAACATAACAGGCAATCAAACAAAAAAATTTCAACACTGGATGACAGATTTCACAAAGAAAGCCAGTCTCCTCTTCTCAATTCAGATGACTATACGATTCCTTTCCAGATCCCCAGTAAACTGCATCTTGAGGATAGAATATGAGCCATTTCTTCAGACCTTTCCAGAAGTCAGGGGTGCCATTCCAGGCATTACCCCAGACATTCCAGCATTTGGCCCCAATAGGATCTGGGTATATAATATTCATAATCTATTATTTCAATGCCAAAAAAATGTATTAATTAATTTTAAAAAAGGGACGACAGAACATATTTTAAAAGTCTTAAGTTTTTTTTTGCAATCTAACATTTTATATACATACTAAATGTGGATGTAATGATTAAAAATAAGAAAGAATTCAGCTAACCATGCTAAGCTTTTTACTAATACTGAAGGTTTAAGACTTGAAGACAAACAAACCAAAAAATAAAAAATAAATACAAATTTAAAAAAAATTATATATCCTTAGCAATTTTACAACAATTCTACAATCTCAGTTTATTGCTAAATATTACCTGTCTCTGTTGTTGTAGCTGCTGTTGTTCCAGCTGTAGTCTCTCTGTTTCAAACACGACTGGAAGCACCAGGATCATAAATGAAGTTGTGCCTATCCACAGTGCAGTGCGGGAAAAGCTACAAAATAACAGGGAATTGGGAGGAGAAATATTAAAGCTAGAAAAAAAGGCTAAGTAACATGAGACAGATAAAGCCAAGACAGTACCCGTAAACTTTTTTCGCGAGGGACAGCGAGCACTGTGCCGATACTTCAGCTGCTGAGCGAAGTGTGTCAGGGAACATCTCTGTTAATCCCCACAGCCTCTCCATCAGGGTTTCATCCAGCTGATGGGGAATGAACAAACACAAAAATCAGTGAGATATCACAGGAGGAGTTGACATGTTACCGAAGCTTCTTACACTGCTAACTGTAGTTGTTTTCTCAGGCCAGAGAAGTACAACCAGTGGGTCAGTGAGTTTTAATCTATATACATATAACAGAAATCTTCTGTGAGAAATGCACATATGACAGGCAGAATAATTAACATTAGAGCAGTGCGAGGAGCAGCAGTGAGTTGACCGCACAGTCCATTCACAGGTAAGAAAAGCACGAAGGTGTCAGGACCTGCACGTCTAGTATAATAGAAAAACCACAATTATGAAAGATATCGTCTTTATTATTAAGGTAATACAGTTTCTCATTTGTTTGACTGTTAACGCATGTTTCGATAATCACTGTCTACTCATACAAAACATTTTGTCAGTGGAAAGTTCAAGAAAAGAAAGATATATCTTTCGAATATGCAGAAAAAATGTTCCATGCTTTTTCATGAAAAACTGCTTCTAAGGGGACATCGTAATTAAAAAATTTTTTTTGTTAATGGTAAAATTGAGAACCCCTACTTACGGAATCTGAGTGCTCATAGTGTGCACAATTGAAAATTCAGAGAGTGATAGATAGATAATCACTCACTAATTGCCTGGACAAGGCGCCAATCCTTCACAGGGCAAAACATGCACACACTCACATGCTCATTCAAACACTAGGGGGAATTTGGAAATTCCAATCCATGTAATCTGCAAGTCTTTGGATTGTGGGAGGAAACCCATCAAGCACAGGGATAACACGCAAACTCCATGTACACAGATGCAAGGCGGGAACAGGTAGATGGATAAAAATATATACATATCTATTAATATAGTTACGTAGACTTAAAATATGGATGTTCCTTTGCTAACTCCTTAGTTCCTCATGTCATAAGCTTCCTTTGCACTCCTTAAATTTCTTGAATGATTCACGGTTGGGCGGCAAGTTGGCTCAGTGGTTAGCACTGTCGTCTTGCACCTCCAGGGTGTGGGTTCGATTCCCTGCCAGGTTTGATTCCCTTCTCCCCATGCATTGTGGGTTTCCTCCAGGTACTCCGGTTTCACCTCACAGTCCAAAGACACGCAGATTAGGCTAACTGGCGTTTCCAAATAGCCTGTAATGTTTGAATGAGCGCATGTGTGCGCCTAGGGTGCCCCCTGTCCTGGGATAGGCTCCAGGCCCCTGCTATACAGAACATCTATACAAGACGAAGCAGTATAGATGATGAGTAAGTGAGTGCTTCATGGTTAAGTCTTCCTTTGAGAAAAGAACTGGTTGGTTCTGAGCAGCAAAACTATACCACGTGACCTTAAAGCAAAGACAAATACTGTGTCAAATATTTTTCATAAATACTAAAGTAAACGCGTACCGAGGCCTTCATCAAGGTTAATCCTGTCTTGTCTTATCGTGAGTATTGTTAAAACAATAGGCGGTTCACACACACACACACAAAAACTTGAATGAATGAAAGTTGGACAGCAGACGGACAGGTAGCTGGTACAGGCTCGAGAGATACATTTCACCCACTGAAGTCTTTACTGCTCATGTAAGTAAACAGTGTGTTACTCGTATATAACTTAACTCACGTCATCCTCGTCGTCTCCCTCGATGTCGTCTTCAGGTGGCCGTGTAGCCACAGGCCCAGGGTCTGGAGACACAGCCGACACCTCAGCCATCAGCCTGACGCTTGTTTACCCTAATGCGACTGAATTACAGATGTACGTGTTGACGCCTGTGCTGCGTGTGAAACTAATAGCCGGTGTTTATTGCGAATATGAGAGCAGAATGAAAATATGAGCAAATGAATTGTACCAAAGCCGGAGGTCACGACGGTTACATGCGCACCGGAATGAAGGAACTGTTCTTCGCTTGCTGCAGTGCACATGAGCAGAAATGTAAACAGCGCCACCTGCAACAGTACTGTTACGTATGACACTTGTGTCGAGCGGAAGGGGGGGAAGCCTCGCTTCGAGTAGAGTGGAGGGTCCCTGAGTGTCACGTGATTAACGGCGAACGAAGTGTACTTCAAATGGTGCTCCCTAGTCCCTGCTCCGTTTGCAGGCAATATCGGTGAAGGGAACTTTCCTCGACAAAACCCCACCATTCGGAGCTCTCCGTGAATCATCAGTGCAGACATCACTTCCTCCGTGCGTTACCATGGTAACATAAGAGTCTCGAATATCTGTCGCTTCTTGTCGACATTTCACACTACGGACATTAAATATTGAATATTTGTTAAAACAAAAACTTATACCATTATAAAACATGTACTATTGAAACTTGTATAAATTGTGAATAAATTACTGATTATTATTATTGATAAAAAATACGGGAATGTATTTATTTATTTTCTAATATTTAGTTATCTAATGATTTCTTGATTAAATTACATTTTAAATTATTATGTCCTATTACTATGATGTCGTCCTCGATAATATTGATACTAAATATAAAAAAAAAATCAAGCTCCATTATTTTCACGCTCCAGCGAGATGCACTGACTTATGGGAACTTTTCATTTCATTCCCTTTTCCGGTGAAGTGAAGACCTGTTGTTCAGTTGTTTCCTACACCGTTTGCAGTTCTCTTTGAACTGAACATTTTCGCTCCATGCGGTTTGGAATCACAACATGGGTGAAGTGTGTTCAGGCCGATAGGATCGCACCCCGAGACCTCGCGGTTTGCCGGAATCACGTGACTGATTCGTTCCGCGCTTCAAATGGCTTAAGTAAACGCTCGGTCACATGGGTGTCTCACTGACGACTCTGATGACAGGGTGACTGACTCACTCTGTCATTATGTTAAGGTTTTTATTGTTTTTTTTTTTAATCCATGAATCACTTTTTTGGCATTTCACAATGAACTACTTCTTATAAAATGCATGAAGAAGGAAAAAGCACACAGCAAGCCTTTGGTTTACTTATTAATGACCTAATTTTTCTCATAAACCTAGTGTTGTTATTGTGTCTAGGTTGTGTTTTTTTTCTCTTTTTTTATTTCTCTCTTCTATTAATTTTACTTACATGTGTTCATCCTTTTAATATAAATTATCTGCACTCTGGTTGAAGAATTTATTGGAAACGAATATTTAGAAAAGACAAATACATAATTTTCCAAACTTCATCTCCTTGCTTTTCAATAAACTTTGGCCGTCTGTCAACAAGCTTTCATAGTCCTTCATTAAACATTTTTTAGGATGAAAGTCGAGCCACGAATACACCGCTGTCTTCAATTCATCATCAGAAGTGAATCTTTGTCCTCATAGGGCTGCTTTCAGGGGACCAAACAAGTGAAAGTCAGATGGAGCAAGAACAGGAATAGGTAGGATGCTTTAACACCTCAAAATAACGTTGATGCTGATGGTTGACTTTTAAAATTTTTCATGGATGCCGATTGAAGATGCTTCTGTTCTATACTCTGTCTTTTTCTCTCAGGCTCGTATAGTGATGTCTTGTCACCAGTAATTCGGTCTAAGAAACTTTCAGGCCTTCCCTATTTGGGAACATTTTAAGTGATTTCTAAAAATAAGTTAATTACTTAGTTTAAATCACTAAAGGTGTTTTTTTATTTTGTTCTTTACTTAATTTGCAAAAGAAAGAAATGATAGTTATGTGTACCAACATTGCCTTTGCATAGTGGAATTGTAACTACAGCATATAAACACTCAACTGACAACTGTCAATGATTGATGCAATAATACTTGCAGCTGTATGCTCTTATTAATTGTACTGCTTGCGATGTTAGGATCTATTTGCTACACATAATTTGCCCACTAGATGTCAGTGCAACGATCTCTTTACTGAAGCTTTTGGTGCAAGTATTGGCTTATCATCAGAGCAACAGTTGGGGATATACTGTACATAAACTATGAAATATCACATGGAGTTAGGTAATTTATTGGCAATACGTCGTTAAATGACATTGTCTTTCCTGATTTTAATTTCTTTCTACATTGTAAAACTATTCCAGAACAATTGTTATTGTTGTTACTTAATTATTTAATGTCATATGTATTATATTTTTTGGCGGGGAGGGGGTAATCCAGTTTTTATAGAATATAGAATGTAGAAAATAAATCCAAGCCTGTGTCTAAACTTTTTTTCCCTTTCATCTGTAGTTTTTTTTTTTTTAATGCAGCCTGTGTACTGTTTCATCTTGTTTTCCCTATAACTAGCTCATGATTTGACATTTCTTTTCTGTTTTCCCTTCGTGTTGTTTACAACCCTCCAGACTGAGGAGGTGTCGAGGCTCCACCCACATTCTTGAACAATTACGTCATCGGGTGTTTTTTTTAATGAATGAAAGAATCCCACGGAGAGTCGCTGAGTAATTCCGGGAAAAGGCGGACTGTGGCGTTGTAGTGTAAAGTTGCTGAATTTGTTCCTGTCTGTTATCTAGTTCTGAATGTGAAGAACGTCGAAGAATATCTGTTTTTTTTTCTTACTACGACTGGAGGGCAGAAGTTCAAGTACACACTACCAGGCAAGGCTGTTTTTCCTTTCCGTTTGTTTACAATATCGCTAACCTACGGAGCAATCCGCCCAGTTGTGCTATGTGGCTAACTAGCTAGCTCAGCAGCGCGTGCGTCGCCATTTAAACAAACCGATAATAAAAAGCCAGCAGTGTGTTTTGAGTGAGTAGCGGCGTGTTGTTTCGATTTGTGTTCAGCGACACGAGTAGGATTGAGGTTGTTTAGCTCTCAGTAATGAGAAGCTGACAGGAATGCTAGCTGACTAGCTTAGCCTTTAGCGAGAAGTTGATTAGTGAGGTGTTTAACGTTAGCTGCTGGTGGAAAATGTCTAGCTGTGTTTAACTTGTCGAGTTTCGTCCACTTTAATACTCCGTGAGCTGGACCTGTATTAATATATATTTTTAAAACTCTGATTAAAACATCTAGGAATAAGGTGTAAAAACGTGTAGCTCCAGTAAACACCGCTGTGTTTCTTTAACACGTTTATGACGGACTCAAGTTGCCTTTCTAATCAGTGAACATGTCATTCGGTTTTTCTACATCACCACTTTCACATAATTTCACATTTATGTCCTCATCATGTCAGTCACACTGTTAGATATACTAAACCTGAGTCAAGGTGGTGAGAAATATTAACACATCAGCCAAATAAATCTATATTTAATGGAAACTCAGTCATCATGTGAGTGAAGGCCATGGGGACAGCACTTGTGCTGAATCATGGCTGAACAGCAGTACAGGCTCAGAGCTCGGCCCACACACTTCTCCTTTCAGCAGTGTGTTGGCCAACAGCGCTGTGTGTTATCTGTACTCCTAACCACAATTCACCTGCCCTCAGGAAGCCTGCTTCTGCTTGTGGATCTTTCACACACTGCACACATAATGGTTTCCTTTCACGAGTATCAACACAATGCTGGTGTGTGTTTGTGAATTTGAGTTAGAAGTGTGTACATACTAGGAGGTGTAACCCATTTCCATTTCAGGATCCATGTAGCCGGAGCATTTTAGCCTTTTTTTTTATTTATTTTTTTATTATAAACATGTATAAGGCTCAGGATTGTGCAATATATAACAATGACACATCATTTGTTTTAGCACATTAGCACCTAGGCAATGTGTTTAACTGAATTTAATTTAATTTTAACCAAATATAACCATGACGGAGCACAAATTAAAAAAATAGGTCACATAGACCAAGAAGTTGCACAGTTACACACGATCACATATTTTTCTGTTTGTCTTTAGCTGTTTCTAAGACAAAAAAAAATAAAACAATAAGAATGATTATAATATGCTTTTTTTTTTTTTTTTTTCAAAAGTAATAACTTTCGTTCTACCTGACAATCCGAAAACCCAAATGCACTGTTTGAAGCCTTTCTGCTTGAAAACCAGCATTTTTTGTTTTCGTCATCATATCTGTGCTGCTTGGGTTTTAAGGGTTGGGTTTTAACATCTCCAGTTGAGACCAGTTAATGTGTTTCTAAAAAAAATAAATCAACAAACAGCTGTAAGACGTGTCTGAAACAACTTGGTGAAAGTTAAATTTATATTATGTAACTTTCACTGTGTATGTGTATAAGCTAACAGTAGCACATATTATGTTCCTGTTTTCTGTTACTGTAATAGTAGGCATTACACCCAGATAAAACTGTAATATACTAGAATAACCTTCACTGTGTTGAAGCTGGCGGGATGGTGATGTGGTTAGTAGGGATGGGAACCATCAGGGACCAGCAGATACGATATTATCACGATACAAAGATTCTGTTAATATCATGATTTTAGAAATATCCTGATTTTATATATAGTTTCAATTCTAAACAAACTACACAAAGCATTCACTCCTACCATACAGGATGCTGTGCTGACCGCCAATGTGTTAATAGTTTAGAGTACCACCTGTAGGATTATAGAAAGACTCCAATATTTTACCACCTCAAATTAAAACGTGTAGAAATAATAAAACAATTACAGAGTTAGTGTGGCAATACATGCCACATCTCTAGTGGTTAGCACCGTGGCCTCATGCCACCAGGGTCAAGGGTTTAATTCCCGCCTCAAGTCTTTCTGAAGTTTGCAGTTTGCATATTTTTACTGAGCTTGGTAGGTTTCCACTGGGTAATCTAGTTTCCTCCCACAGTCCAAAAACATGCAGATTAGGCTAACTGACGTTGCCAAATTGTCCCTAGTGTGTGAATGCATCTGTGTGCGCGCACATGGCATGGGACACCCTGTCCAGTGTGTACCAAAACCTCCAGGATAGGCTCCCCCCAACCCTATAACAGGATAAGTGGTATAGAAGATGAATAAATAAGTAACATAAAGCTAACTGATGAATCACCTTCACTTCTGTGTAGATCATTGAAATGTAGTAGTGTGTTTATGCTCACATGGGTAGATCAACGTAGTTATTTTTTCATGTTCATGTGTTTACAGATTTCATAAACAAAAAAACAACCCAGACGCAACCATGACATCAGATAGCAGAGCCAGCAAAGCCCTACAGGTAAACATGATATCCATGTCTCTCTCAAGATGTTCTTTCTTTCCTCTGCTCAGTACTGATCTATTGCATCATGTGTGGTGGTTTTAATTTCACAAAGATGCATGTGTTTTTATTGTCAAAAATCAATGAGAACATTGTTTATTCAGGAGCTATTGTGGTCGTTTGCTGTTTCATTGTAGGTGAAGAGAGAGTGCGGAGAGAACGTGCCTGTGCTGTCGGACAGTGAGCTCATGTCTCTGTCGGTGCGTGAGCTAAATCTGCACCTGCGCGGCTTGTCCAGAGAGGAGATCCAGAAACTAAAGCAAAGAAGGCGTACGTTAAAGAATCGTGGCTACGCGGCCAGCTGCAGGGTGAAGCGCGTGTCCCAGCGTGAGGCCCTGGAGCAGCAGAAGAAGGAGCTGCAGCGCGAGGTCGAACGGCTCGGAGCAGAGAACGCGGGTATGCGCAGGGAGCTGGAGGGGCTCGGGGCTCGTCTGGCAGCACTGCAGCGCTTTGCACGCAGCCTCGAGTCTGCAGGAGGCAACATTCTAGCTACAGCGCCTCGCCTCAACACCGCCTCAGTCATCACCATAGTGAAGAGTCCACAGCAAAGCCATGGCCCCAGAGAGCAAGAGGCATCGTAGGGATGAGTCATACAGGCAATAGTCAAACATGGCCACGCTCAAAAACACGTAGAAGTACAAGGTACACAACAACAACTGGACCAAGCTGAAATGAATGACTGCCAAACGTTTAACGTTACACAACACAGTTGTGTAAGTCAAGTCATTGATGTCAGTGATGCCGGATCGCTTTTGCCACACTATTACCCCCATGTTGCATTTTATTCCCGTTTTGTGTATTGATTAATTGGACCATTTAGATAATGAGAGTGCAGATTTCATTCGACATGTTTTCTCCACAATGTCAGATTTTGTTTTCTAAATTTAAGAGTTGTTTGACTGTATTCACTTCTTCTACGTATGGTCGATTGCATTTGCTATAACCAGTATAACTAAAATATAAATAGCGTAACGTTGGAAAGTTTACATGTAACGTAGCTTGAAACTATTTTAATTATACCATTAATATTTATATGCCAGATTTTTGCCATCACACAAAAAGCTAGTCCTAAGTGTAGAGAATGTTTGTACTGAGTTCAAGATTAAGCTTCACTTCATATCTCTGACTACCGACTCATTCAAAGTTGGCAAATATTGCTGGAGTATATTTTTAGTTCTGATTAAGAGAAAAAAAAACATCATAATTACTCAGTTATGATTTATGCCATGCCACATCAATGCAAGCTTCTCGATTACATTCCCACTTATATTGTCATCTTACTTCTGCAACATACAAGAGATTTTTATGATTTTTTTTTTTTTAATCTGTATTTAAGATGAAGACCTAAAAGCTAGAGAGCTGTGATTTTACGTCCAAATACTGTTTGAGTAACTAGTTTTGGAATATTTTCATGTCTGATTATTGTAATGGTGTGATTTGTGTTTAGGATGAGTATATTTTGAAGAGCAGTTCAGCTATGCCAGTGTGTTTCTCCTCCTGCTCGGTATGGGATGTTTTAGAATTTACCTTATTCTCATATAACACTCACTCAGCTGATCGTCTGAGGTAAGGAACAAGGAAATACTAAAATGATCATGACCGAGACAGGACATGTTACTGGAATGTGTTCCAGTATGTGTGATGACTGTATTTGTGCTAATATATTATAGTGGCTTGTTTGCAGTGGTATTTTTGTACATAAGTAGATTATTTATAACGACAAAATACTTTTTGGAAGTCTAGAAAGTATCACATTATGGTATAGTGTATGAAAGACCAGAGGAAGAGGAAATGTGGAATAAAAAGTGACCTAAGGAAAAGAAACCAGTTGAAGGGTCTGAGAGAGAGAAATAAAAGGAGATTCTGAATGTGCTAGAAGGAAAGAGAAACAAGTTGTGGCTACAGATTAACTCATGGTTGACAAGAAGATTGCCGACTATTAGCTTTACTAACTCCAGCATCGAGGAGTATACAGTATATGTATTAATATTTATAGGTTAAAACATTTTTATTGCAAAGAAATCTGTTAAAAGCTATTTCAAATTTAATATTGAACACGTGATTTCATTATCAACTTGTTCTTGTTTTGGTTCCAAACATGCTGGATGTTTTGTGAAGTAGCAAAATACAAGCCTTTTATTTGTATTTATTACATATATTTTTCTATGGTAAAATATTGTCTATTTTATGCCATTAATTGAAATAAATGTATATATTGTACATAAAGTTGCGCATGTTCATTTAAAAGAAAACATGTTTAAGAAATCAGTTCAAATTGTCATTACAGAAAGTCCTTTTTTATTATTCTGTAGGGACGTCACAAGGAAAAATAGAAGCATCATCTTTGCAGGAAAATATACAATGGCACATGAAAAAAAAAAAAAAAAAATCAAAGCATTTGCTTGATCGTACACACTATTGCTCCATCTGTGCTTAAAATATACTCTAGTGTTCAAAAGGCCCGGATAGCCTCAACAGTTTAATTCCCAGTAACAATAATGATTTCTCTAAATCATTCATACTTGAGCGAGGCAATGCATCCAAGGCAGGGATACACCCTTACTGAGAGGCTCATCCATCACCAGGTTGGACACACCCGTATTTTCATTCACGCACTCGTTCATGCCTATAGTTTGCAATAGAGCTCCACCAGCAGTTTTTTTTTTTTTTTTTTTTGAGAGGGGGGGAGTTCTCAGGACACTAGGGGAAAAAATGTAGAGCTACGCCACACAGACACGACCCCAGACTCGGGGCCGGAGCGGAAATCATGGAGCTGGCTGCAACCACACTACACCACCGTACCACCGCTCAAAATTATTTAACCACTGTGGGATTAGCTACCTTAGAACAAAGGCGGCCTGTTGCAATTATTTAAATGTAGTGAATGTTTGGATGCCCCCGGAGCAAATAATTCAAAAGCTTCACGTTCCCTTTAGGGCACTGAGCTGGGCTTTAGTGCATTAATGGTAAATATTTCCAAAAATCCAATATTAAAAAATTCCCTCCCCACCCAAAAAATATTTAACATACTAAAAAGCAGATACCATAAATACTCAATCAAATACTGTAGCTAGATCATTTATACTGGCCTCTATTGCACAAATAAGAGCAGAACAGACATCAATATTTCACTCTAACTGCTAGATAATAAGCTAAAGATATAATATCCACAACAAGCAGAGTCTAGGCCAGAGAGGTTGTAGTGCTACCATAGGAAACTGAAATGAAAACAGAAGAACAGGAAGGAAATATCAACACGGCCCTTAGAAAACATCACATCAACTAATATGTCCTACTGAGATAAGGTGCTGATTCCCTCCCACTCTACAAGATGCCACCCTCTAGTGGCCATGAACAGGCCTGTTCACCTAGAGTAAGCCTGCATGGCTAAAGGATCTATGTAAACAGCCCTAATAAGCATATAAAAAGAACATTTAGTGTCACTGTTGAGTGTCTCATTAAGAAATATCTGAAATGTACTACTAGAAGATTCTGCAGTTTAAGCAACATTCATCTGCATTTTTGTTGTACCCCCAATCTAACCCAGATAATGACATTACCGCCAACAGCACTGGCAGTTCCTTAATGGATAACACATGAATGTTCCCAGTTATAACCTAATATTCCAGTCTACTGGAATACCAAACCCAAACCAAGTGCAGGTTTGTCTTAATCTGTAATCTCATTAAACCCAACTGTGATTCCACTCGGTCCCTGCACAAAAACACGCAACTCACAGCTGCCACAACAGATGTTATAGGATTTCTTCTATCAAACCCCTTTTACATCAAATGCAAGCACTGGCCACCTTACACAGGGCTAAGCTTAAACATGGGAGAGGAAGACAAAACCTCAACCCCCTACTGATCATCATTTAGATAGATTATTACTAATATTTATTTATGAGGAGTTTAAATAGTTTCTGTCATTCTATAACTAAATGCCTTCAGGAAAAAAAAAATATAAATTCAAGTATAAATGAGTAAAAATGCTGATAAGCATTTAAGACAACAAAATAATTCCTAATAATACAGAAAAGGTTACTCTTAAAATAAACTGTTTGCTTAGAAGACAGAACATATGAAAAGGCTTCTGCAGAAAGGATTTGTTGTTTCATAACGTCAATAACAATGAAACGATAAGCAGCAATAATTATAATACTCCAACATGTAGATCGTTGGACTAGTTGGTCATATGGTAACAACATGTCCCCATTATAAACGGCTCGCCTACCAGTTCACCACTGCAGCACAGAATCTATCCTAGAGACAGAAGAGTAGCTCTACATATATTTGGATAATTGTGGGAGCCTACACAGGGGCTAAAACTCATCATCAGAGCTGAGCAGGAGGGTTTTCTCAGTGTCCTGTGCGCTCATCGAGCTATGGCTACGTGACAGGGGCGGTGCTTTGACCCCTTGTTCCAGAGTGGACTGCTGAGTGTACTGCTGATAAGCTGGAGAGAAGTTATGAATGGCATCCTGAACCATGTCCCCAGGGTTAATGGTCTCCTTCAGACTGCTAGAGATGCTTTTCATAGGTGCTGAATGGCCTGGGACAGACAGGAAAAAAAAAAGGAATTATTATTATTTTTTAAAATGCAGGCTCAGAAACAAAATGTATTAAGTCTAGACGTAATATTAAGAAATTTAAAAGCAATCATGTTTAAGGCATTTGAGGGAAAAGAGCAAGTGTGGCCTACCGAACTGTCCATATGTTGGAAGAGGCCCTTTATGCAGCATGAGGATAGGAAGGAGGGATTGAGGAGAGAATCAAAAGGGATATGAAAATGTAAGGAGCATGAGATTTGAAAGTAGGGATGATGAGGCAAGCAGGTAAGGAAGCAATATTTAAGTGGTAGCAGAAAAGGTGTGAAAATCATTTTGATGAATGCATGGTAAACATGGAAGAGGAACATAAAATGGGAGGACAGGACAAGAGGAAAGTTAAAGGAATAAGTCATTATAATTCCTTAGAAGGAAGTCTGGATTAAAGTTGTCTAATCCAGCAACTATGATAAAAGAGCATGCTTAGAAATGTAACGATAATCAGCTGCATGCTGTGAGGTGCCTCACCATGCGAGTCCAGCCTCTTGTCCATGTACACTTTGTATGTGAAGGCATGGCGCAGGGCCACCGCAGCAAAAAACATCTCGATGCAGATAATGAAGTTCTGATAGCCAGCTGCCACCGTGCCCTCACCAACGGACACCTCGGCAGAGCTAATCTTTGGAATCGCACCACATTTCTCGAGGATGGCCAGCAGCATACCTGGAAGGATATTTTTCATACGATCATCAGCTGTTACCGTTTCCGACTACTGCTGGTATTCAACGAGGTGGAGAAACACAGCAGATGAGACAAATGCGGCTCACCTTGCCAAAAGGAAAGAAAGATGACCGATTTAACCATGAAGAATTTGAGCACAGGGCTGTAGGGGCTGAGCAGGTCTCGGGTGGCAAAGTAGAAGAGGAAGAGAGCGTAGAGGGACAGGCTGACTGAGACGTTGTAGATGATGGTTATGTACAGATACCCGCTGGCCACACTGTTACAGAGAAAAAAAAATAACAACCAGGCAACCAAATACATTTATTATTACAGATGATATTAGTGATAACTATTAGTATGTAAAACAGCAACTTTGTTCAGCATTGATATGATAATTATTCTGTAATTTTACAGTAATATATATATATATTTTTTTTTTTTTACAAATCTACAGTACTGTAGTCTTGATCAACCTCTCATTTCATAATAAATTAAATTATGTAGATTAAACTAAAGAAATTGGAAAACATTTAAATTGAAAGGCTACAAAGTGCCTAAAAATGTAATTTTAAAAACTGGTTGTTTATGCAACAACCTCATTTCTCTTCTTGTCTGATCCAACCACTAACCACTAAATATTCAGCATCACCAGCTTGCTCATCTGTCATCATCTGCACCGGTTTCTTACTGGTTCATGTCTTACGTAAAATACATTTTATGATCATAGATCATAAAACTGCTGTCCATCTAATCTGACTGAGCTGGAGCTGTTTTGCAAAGCAGAATGGGCAAGGATTTCAGTCTCTAGATGTGCAAAGCTGGTAGAGACATACCCTAAAAGACTGGCAGCTGTAATTGCAGCAAAAGGTGGTTCTACAAAGTATTGACTCAGGGGCCTGAATAATTACGCACACCCCACTTTTCAGTTATTTATTTGTAAAAAATGTTTGGAATCATGTATGATTTTCGTTCCACTTCTCACGTGTACACCACTTTGTATTGGTCTTTCACGTGGAATTCCAATAAAGTTGATTCACGTTTGTGGCTGTAATGTGACAAAATGTGGAAAAGTTCAAGGTGGTAGAATACTTTTGCAAGCCACTATATACATATACTACACACACACACACGTTCAAAAGTTTTAGAACACTTGCTAAAAGGTCAGCCTTTCTGTAATAGTTCTTGCAAGAACAGTACTGTCAAGTGTATTTGCTAAATCCGTCAAGTACCATAATGAAACTGGCTCTCATGAAGGCCATCGCAGGAGGGCGAGACCAAAACCTGCCTCTGCCACAGATGAGAAGTTCATTTAGAGTTATCAGCCTGAAAAATTACCAATTAATTTTTCTTTACAGAGCAGAAGTAGCAGAAACATCTCAATATCAACTGTTCAAAGGAGATTCATGCATTTTTGGACGCCTTCAGCATTCCTTTACAATGTAGAAAGAAATAAAACTCAGGAACCATCATGGAGTTAGAAAGTGACCCCAAACTTTTGAACGGTAGTGTATATGTAATAATGTTAATACAGCGGTGTTCAAAATAGTAGTGTGTTGAAAAAATTTAGTAAAGCTTCATATCCATATAAAAACTTTCAATTTAAATCACCAATGCATTGGACACCCTGCACATTCTATTCTGAATCACAACATGAACAAAAATGTGCTGAATGTATTATTAATTTAATGTAAGTGAAGAAAAACAAATATTAATCTGTTAAAAAAAATAGCAATGTGGAGTTCAATTAGAGAGGTAAATTATTCTGTGAAAAACTTTCAGAAGACAACATCGGAAAAAAATTGCCACTCGTGTTTTAATGCACCAGGGATCAAATAAAGTAAAACTACAAATAAAAATGTATCTGATTTTATACACATTCATTAAGTCAATTTTATTTATATAGAACCTTTAACAATGGTCATTGTCGAATATATGACAGATTTACTTTTTCCTGTTTTAGATTCAATTTGTAAAGAGGAAGACATACTTGAAATCTCCATCACGATATTTTCCAAAGGCTTGCAGGATGACTGTGATGACGGCCATCAAGGGCTTCACTACACAGAACTGAAGGGTGGCCTGGAGAGGGTACAAAAAAAAAGGTAGAGTCGATTGGAAGTGTAATTTCAGATTTAAACAAAAAAGCATGGTAATGAACTGTAAGAGAAATAAATTATTTATCCATACCTGCTTACAGAATCTGAGGAAGCCAATAGAATAGGTTTTACCCCAAAGGCAGCAAGTCCCATAGACACAACTGGACCTTCACACAGCAATAAAAAAAAAATAATAATAATGGTACATATGAGAAACACAAAAAAAAAAAAAAAAAACGGACCTGAGGTTGTAGACGTCTAGCCGTCATTTGTTTTGTCTCCCAACACTTGTTAATGAAAAATAATCTCAGAAGAAATACAAAACTCACTTGATGGGCTTCCCTCGGATTTCAGACATGATGGCACTCTCACCTCCCAGATACTCGTAACAAAGGCTCAGGAAGTTATAGATCACAAATGCTGGATAAGAACCAAAAACAACACCAAAAAAAGAAATATGTTGAAATAATGACATGCTAAATCAAACATAGAATTTACAATATGCAATTATAAGTACTACTGTACATGTTGTTAATCTTTCAACTGCTCGAAACAATTTCGCACAAGTTTTACACTGGATGCCCTTCTCTTATATTCCTTTCCTTGTCAAGGTTGCAAACTATTTTGACCATTTTAATTTTATGTGACAAATACAGATGAGCACAGTGACATGAACAACGGGTTGAACAATCACACACAGAGCACCATCCGACCGATTAAGTTAGTGGACTGAAACATACTGTTGTAAAATCATAATCTGATATACAGTACTTTGGAAGCACATAATTATGCAAGTGCACATTTGGGAAGAGGTCAGTAGAAAACTGAGAATTGAGATTCAGGTAATGCCTGATGCTGTTCTTTTAACAACATGTACAAGTTTTTGTTCCTGTGCTATTTCTGGCTTTGAAGGATAAAACTGTCAGAACTGTACAGACTGTAGTTATCTACTGGTTTGACAAAATAAATAACTTTCAATTCAATTTTATTTGTATACCACTTTTAACAACTGTCATTGTCGCAAAGCAGCTTCACAGTTTGTATGGAATGTGTATGAATCAAAATGTGCACTTAGTCCCTGATGAGCAAGCCGAGGGCGACAGTGGCAAGGGAAAACTCCCTGAGATGGTAATGGGAAGAAACCTTGAGAGGAACCAGACTCAGAGAACTGATCCTCATTTGGGTGAAACAGAAAGCATGAATTGATCTGCATTCACAGTGTGTTAGGCAGCCAGTTCAGTATAACAGTTGATGTTAACTGATGTTAATATGGAGTCCAGGTAGTTATTGGAGACTCAACTTACTCAATAACTCAACTTTAGTGTGTGGTTAAAAGCATTCACACTGATGATGTATATATTAGAGCATTGATTTATAGGTAGACAGTTGGTTCAGTCCAAATGGAATCTTGGGCATTGTGATTTTCAATTTGATTTGGTTCAACTGCACTGAAGTTTACTGTCCGATTTGTCTCGCTGATGATTGTTTAAATGAGAATTCTAGGATAAACCGATATAAACCCAAGTAGTTCAAAAGGTGACGGTTTCAAAAATCTGATCTGTTGATTCAATTCATTTAATTGACTACTAAATTATTGATATAAACTATATAAAATCAATTAAATTGCACAACCACAAAGGATGTTAGCAGGAAAAACATGTATATAACTATAAAATATGTATAGTCACAAGTTAGGAGTTCACAGGTTCCTTTGTCTTGCTACGTCATAGGTACTTTAAATTATTATCTGGCTGTATGTGTCAAATACATGTTGTTGTTGGTCTTTCGGCTGCTCCCGGCAAGGGGTCGCCACAGCGGAATATCCAGGCCGCACAACAACTTGGCACAGGTTTTACGCCGGATGCCCTTCCTGACGCAACCCTGACATTTTATCCGGGCTTGGGACCGGCACTGTATCCAGTGGCTGGGGGGTTTTTGGGCACTGGCTGGGAATCGAACCCGGGCCTTCCGCATGGCAGGTGAAACACCTACCACTGAGCCACCAGTGCCATGTAATATATAAAAAATTTTAAAACCTAAAAATGTTAATATTCTTCCTGAATTCATTTCTTTTCTTCCTGAATTAATTAAATTAATTAATTTATATGCTATATACAATGGGGGTAGTGGTGGTTCGGGCTTTCACTGCTCATTGCCAAGGTCAGGCCCGTAGGCAAAAGCATTAACCCTGTGCCCATACAAAATCATTCTGCCATTGACGGTCCCGAAGCCCAATGTACTCAACAGCACAGGAAGACAAAAGAATGACTGAATGACTAGACAAACAGATAGATGCTATGTACACAGCCAAAAACACAGACATTAAAATCAACATGATGGATTGTGTTTTATGTACAATCCATCCAACAATCTGAATTATATATACACTATGCATATATATTTATTTATTATGCATACTTTATACATAAGGAATTATATGCTACTTTTAATTTCAACAGGCCTCTCAGACAGCTAAGAATCTTGGCATGATTTGACATGAGGTGTTCTGATGACATAACAGGCCAGGGCCTGCAGATGCATCATTCATAGCTTCAGGAGAACACGGCTGTTCCTAAGCACAGAAATTGTTCAGAGTCTCAGACAAACTCTGGGGAATTCCAGGCTTAAATGCTTTAACTCTTTACTTACTGGTGTTCCTTCAAATGCTAGATCTCCTGTACATTCAAAATACTTCACAGGTTCATAACCTTAACCAGGCTCTCTCATTTAAGACACATTCTCTGCTAACTAAGCTTTAGTGGCCACTACTTTATATACAGTAGTGTACTGTATGTACCTTGACTCAGGAGCGCACACCTGTGACACAACTTGAGTCTTTAACCTCTGGCATGTCCTTCTCTGTTATCTGAGCATGCTTGTAAGATGAGCACCCTCTGAAGAAGTGTCTCGGTGGCATGAACTTTACCCTCCAATCTAAACCACGTCTCCTTTCCTTCCATAAAAGACTGAAAGACCTGCCTCTTTAGACAAAGTCTAGAATAGCACTTGACTCGTTTTCTTTGCATTAACTATTTGTTAATTTTCTGAACTAATTTCTGTTTCTTATTTATACATGAACCCTTTCTGCTTCTAAATAAACTAGTCAAATCATCTCCTTTGTCCAAACTAGTATCAGTTTTCCAGATTATATGAAATCCTTGTTTTTCTATTTGCTGACATACAAGAAAATGTAAATGTTAATTAAACTTTTGAAAACATTATAAAGTATTAAATACTCATAATTCTCATAATGCTTTCAACTAGTTAACATGCTTGTTAACTGAAATTACAATCGAACAAATACTCTAGAGCTTGTTGCATTCTGCTTATTAAAAAGCACTAATTAAATGTGACCTGCTCTGAAGCTCACTGCATCTGTACGAAGCCTAATAATGGACGAGACAGGAAGCCATATGGGAAGTCCATGCAGTCAGTATCCCTACTGTGGGACTCATCATACACTCCTCGTGGGTTTAATCTGTCCATATCTCATGGTCTGTCAAGTAGTTGGTGAGCGTTTGTGTGTGGGTGGGTGAGTGGGGGGGGGGTGAGTGTTGCTCTATATATAGCAGGAACGGTGCGGGAACAAAGCTGTTCGGTGTGGCTGTCTGGTGAAGCTGCAGTACAGAACAGCTGAAAGGCTTGTTGATGCAGACAGACATCACCGTTGCAGTTACACACAGCCTATACTCACCCCTACACCAGCTAGCCTTCTGCTCTGCTAATACAATACGGGATTCTCTTAACCATCAGAGAGAAAGCAGATGTGTCAGGGATTAGTGATGTTAGAGCTTACTTCAAGCATTTGTTATTCATTTTGTCCCTCATACACAATTCCTGAACCAGTTAAAAGATATTATGGACAGTAAATAACCACCCTTTCCTTGACTGTACAACACATGCCTGGACCAGAACAACTAAACATACTCTTTTTCCTGTTTTTATTTATAGTTGTATTTGTTTACTTTATTGTGTTAAATGTGCTTTAAAAATAAATTTGACGTTGACTAAATGTTAGTCTACAAGGTAGTGACAATTGTTAATAATTCATACAGGTAATATATGCATGCTCAGGAATTTGGGTAGTGTTTGTTAATTAAGATATTAAATTTCATATAAATTATTTTAAGTTAATAAATTAATATTGGTAAACATCCTCTTAATAAGATAATTTGTCCAATTATTTGCTTTTGGCCTAGATAAGGACTTTTAAACAAAATGGTACATTAATCGCTAAATATTGCGGATTAAATAATAATCCCAATGTGTTTGTGTTTTTTTTTTTTTATGAAATCGTTCAGCCCTACTATGAGGGAAAAGCTTTCTGAATTAACAAGCAACAGAAATACTGTCTTGTCCTTGCCCTTTTCTCTCTGAGATAAAACAAAATAATTTAATAAAAGAAAATATAGAACAAATTTTATATCACATTCAAGACAGCAGAAGCATTTAATAATATTTTTGGAGTTCATCATTTTAATGCTTATACAAGTGCTACTGAGTTATGATCTTAGACTAGTCCAGCCCTGCGTAGTGTTTTTCTTGCTGTAGCACACCTGATCCAACACTGGAAGGGGTTGTTAATTACCAGATGAGTCACCTAGTAATGCAAAAAAATATATACTACAGGGCAGAGACAAGTCCAGGACAAAACCTCATAAATCACATGTCTATAATTTCTACTTACTGGCCCATTTACTAATAAAGACGCAGACTGACGCTGATCATAGGTCAAATTCCCTCGTTGATCCCTAAGCTGCGTTTTTCTGTCGCTTCTTAATAAAGGCTAGAGCAACACTGTTGCCATGCAACAAGCAGCACTCCCAATGTAATCCCTGGAGATGAGTGCACTGAGACTGAGAACAAATACGAGGGCCTCAGAGACATAGCTGTGGAAATCTGTGCACACTATGGACTTTGAAGCTTGTTGCCATTTACATTGCGGTTAGCACAAGGCGACGTTACCTTCATAGCAGTCTCTCCCTGTGTCGAAATAGACGTAGTACTGATCGTTGGTGAAGAAGAGAAGGCTGAGCCATGAGTCAAAAGCATAGATGGGAACGATGAAGAGGATGCGCACTATGTGTCTCTGCTCGTTCGGCGAACTGTAATAGCGCAAGTGCATGTAGATCTGAAAGGTGGGGGGGGGGGGGGGGAGACAAATAAAGAAGGGGGGAAAAAAAAAAAAAAAAAAAAAAAAAAAAAAGTACAGTAATCCAAATCAGACTGATTTTAAAGAGACAAGTGAATTTAAAGCTATAGACATTACGACTAACTGTTTTCAGGAGTTGACCACTGCACACATTTCTCAATACAGCATAAATACAGATGGTAATTTATTTTTGAAACAATGCTTGATTTCTCCTGTTATTAGCAGTTTTATGTAATGGTAAAAAGAGTGACGCTTAGGACGTTTTCACATTAGGCACAATTGGTCTGTATCGTGCCCAGGAATGATTGTCCCTCCCTCCACCGCTGGCCAGCGTTGACGTTATGTGATCTACCATTAAACACGAGAAGAATAGAACAAAATTTAACCTTCACGCTACGCTCTCATGAGCCTCCCTCCTTTATCAGCTATGGTTGTGTGGAATAGAGGATGAGATTGGCGCCTGCTACGCACACACTGAGATCTCAGAGTAGACCAACTGTATTGTTCTTAAGACCACCTTTTCCAGTGGACTTGCCAAGGTTCCAGAGCGAGGAACGATTGTGTTCTCACTGATCAAAATAAAGCAGACTTTGGGGTCAAGTGTTTTCCTGATCCTGGGGCCCTAATGTGAAAATGCCCTTAGACACTCAGCTGGGAATCAAACAATGAAAAAACCCTGATCATATTTTGTCATTCACACTTTGTGTTTAATGAAATAGGCTATCCTTTTTTTATTTAAGCAGTGATTCAAGTTTGTACCTGGTGGCAGGTAAACAATAATGCTGTCCACACAAAGAAGCCGGACACAGCCTGAGCTGTGGTGGTCATGAGGAAAATTGGCTGGTCAGCAGTGCGGAGTGGAGCCTCAGGGAGCCATGAGATGTTGGGCCCAGTAGGGGACACTGTTGCTGGAGATCTTGGAACCATTGCAGCTACTGAAGCCTCGCCAAACTGCTCTGACAAAGGCACGTCACGTCTCCAGAGTCTGGGGCTCTGAAAAGGAATCAGGAAGAACCATTTTCACATACAGATCATTACACTTTCACAAAAGAATATTAGTAAATTGTTTTATACCAATTCCTTTTATATCAGTTTAGATAAATACAATGACAGATTTATTGCTCACTCCAAGCCAGGAGGTTCGAGAAAGGATTCGGGATAACAAAAGAACTTAGTCCCACACCCTCATCCACTTTACAGTCAATCTGAAATCCGTCCCTCAGGCAGGTGACTCAGGTAACAAAGCTCTTTTAAGATCACCTTCCAAAGCCCTACAACATCTTACAATATACACCAGTTAGCCATAACATTAAAACCACCTGGCTGTCAGTCCTCTGAACGTGTTTTGTGGTATCTGGCACTAAGACATTAGTATTTGTAAATTCAGGCTTCCATAGATGAAACTTGTTTGTTCAGCACATTCCACAGACGCATGATCAAATTGAAACCCAGGGAATTTGGACAGTGAGTCAACACCTTGATATTGAAGTTACTCTAAATCATGTAATAGGGCACATTATCCTGTTGAAAAACACCATTAATGAATAATGTTGCATTGAAGGGGTCTACTCAACCCCTTTCACAGTAACATCCACATGAAAGTTAGGACCCATGGTTTCCGAGCAGAATGTTGCCCAAAGCATCATACTTTTTCTGCCAGTTTGTCTGCTTCCTGTAGTGCCATCTCTTCCCCTAGGTAATTGACGCAACACACCTGGCTATCCACATGATACTGTATACGAGAAAACATGATTCATCAAACCAGGTCAGCCTTTTACACTGCTCCACAGTCCAGTTCGTGATATGCCCACTTTATTCACTTTCAGCAGTGGACACTGGTCAGAATGGGCACTCTGACCAAAAGACCTGCCACTTTGGAGATACTCTGACCTGGTCTAGTTATCACAATTTGGTCCTTGTTCAGGTTGTTCAGATAATTGTGCTTGCCCACTGTTTCTACTTCCAACACATGAACCACTGTAACTGAATAACTGATATTATTCACTTCAGCCATCAGTGGTTTTAATGTTGTAGCTGATCGGTTTAGACTGCAACTATGAACATACAAAATACTTTACCATCTTATTCAGTTTTAGATGCGAACCATTCATAGTTTCTTCTATGTTTTATGGTTTATATATATATATATATATATATATATATATATATATATATATATACACCGATTTGTGCATGTGATGGTTTACAATGTGGCTAAAGATTCATTTTCATAGTTATACAGATACAAAAGGTAGAACAGTATTTAACCAGAGACCAAGTTACTTATACAAGGAGGAGGAGGGAATAACTCAAATATCTAATAAAGAAATAGGTCTTTAATCGTCGAATTAAAGATTGCCAGTGACTCGGCTGTATGGATATCTAGAGGAAGTTTAGTCCACCACCTAGGTACAAGAACACAAAACTTTCTCGATCCTGAGAGAGATGGTGGGGTCAGTTGAGCAGTGGAGGATCTGAGGGAATGTGGTGTAGTGTGGGGTGTGATAAGTGCTTCCTGTAGGAAAGCATCCTGTTTTGAATAGATAGTACAAGATAAATATGGTGTTGTAAAGCAAGCTCTGTACAAATGAGCACTGGGTAGACTATCTGAATGTGCGGAGCTGGGGAAAGAAAGAAAGAAAAAAAACACGTCACATGCTGGACGAAAAGGGTAGGTTTAAACGGATCTGACTGCCTGGACTGGTGACCGGAAGTGGGCGGGGGTTGAAAATAGGACTATCGTGGGCATGAGCTCGTTCTGCGTCACTTAGCAACCTTTCGATTTTTTGAATACGTAACCACGCAAATCTCAGCGCTTCACTACTGAGCGTCACGCGCGCGCGCTATTTAGAGCGACACGTCCGAGCGCGATTAAGTGACGCAAAGTAACTGACAGAAAGAAAGAGCTCTAATGCAAACAATGAGAGCATCAAGTTCAACAGTCGGTTAACAAACACAGGTCAGGTGTTTACACCATATTGATACACCAGTAAAGGGGACTCTTTAACACACAGTCGCGAACATCTTGCGAAACTACCAAACAACTTGTTTTATTATTCAGTAAAAGCCATAAATCTTCTGCAGTCATAGTCAACATTCACGAACTCATTGTGATATTAGTCTTCACGTTGTCCTCTATATGTTAACATAAATATATTGTTTATACCTGAACAATTACTAATAATGATGAAAGACAGGCAGCAGTACTACAGAGGAGTTTTACACGTCACACGAAGCTCAGCTTGGTCTCTGTTAGGAAACACGTAAGCTAACTCCACACCAGTAAAACATCAGTATTAGATTTATCACACTTACCAAATGCATGAATGCTGGTGAAAAGAATGAAGCAGCAGATCAGTCAGGGCCTAAACTCCTGGAAGCCATCACCGTGGCCCGTCATCCATGTTTATCTTCCCACTGACACGGAGACAGAACTCGACTCACTAACTAAACAACTGACTTGTTATACTAACTAACTCGCCACCCGACTCCTCCAAAGTGCCATACAAAGAACACCACGACACACCACTGTTAAACTAAATGGCACAATTAGTATTCTCCAGGTGCAGTATAAGAGCTTTAAGAGCAGGAGCTGTGGTGAGGATGAACACCGCTAAACGGAGGTAAAGAGCTGAAGTGGCAGTGCTGAAGCCGGAGAGCCAGCGAGTCAACTCGCAAAGGTTGCCAGATTGGGTTGGTTTTTACTGTGTCGTCGGTTCTCAAGCCCACCCCGAAAGAACACCCACATATTTCACATGAAGTGTAAAGATGGCAACGATTAATACATATAAAGAAATACCAAAATAATTGTTTTTCCTTAATTTGTTAAAATTAGAGCAGACTGTGTTCTGTACGTGACATTTTCGCAGTCACAATCCAAACAAAAGCAACAACAGATAAAATACAGTCAAATCTGGCAACACTTAATGCCTTATGTACGTTTCAAAATGGCTGAACTCCTGTCCACTCTTCAAGATAAAAGTAATAATTGTGGCACATATATATTGGGCACGAGGCGGGGTACATGCTGAACAAGGTCCCAATCCACAGGACATACACACACACACTACTGACAATTTAGGAACCCAATTAACCTAATCTACATATCTTCTTTGGCTTGTGGGAGGAAACTGGAGTATCCAGAGAAAACCCACCAATCACAGGGAGACCTACACACAGACCTGAGGCGGGAATCAAACCCTCAGACCACAGTGCTAATCACTATTCCACTGTGCCGTCATTCCATACCATCTGAGTCATTCAGATAAAATGTATACACACTATAGGTTATATATTGATAAATACTGTATGATAATAATATAAACATGTAAATCTGATTTATATTTATATTACAATAATATAATATTATTAATGTATTAAGATAATATAAATCATACTATTTTTCTTTTTCTGAAATGTGCATGCACTTTTCTTTTGGCTGACTCTGTATGTCAAAATAAAAAATCACCAATTAACAGCACCTTAAATTAGAGCGATTATGATGGCTTTACAGCGCATAAGTACAGTAGCAGATACATCTCAATATCAACTGTTCATTATTAACCATTCAGCTGAGATTATTGCATATTTTGGATGACTTTAACATTGTAGAGATGGGAAAAATAAAAATCAGGAAAGACAAAGGAATTAGAAAACTACTAACTGGTAACACACACACACACACACACACACACCCATACACCAATGTTGTTGTTGTTGTTTTTTTTAGAGCCACTCACATTCACATAGTCTGTGACATTATTGGACATATTTGTTTATTTATAAATCAGGGTACCATGGCTAAACATGCCATTACAGAATTCTTTAGATTAAATCTTGTAATATATGGCATGGGATTCTATGGATTTGACATATACATAGGCCAGCAGGAATGCTTGAGCTGTCATTTAAGTTTTTAGGTTGGCTAACAAACTTCTGGTCAGGATCACATCTTTGTTAAAGTTCAGGGTTGTCCATGCTATGGTGTTACAGAACTTTTCTTTAGTGTCTTTTGTAATTAGTCCAATTTTTATCTAATTTAGCAAAAAACATTTAAATTTGATATCAATGTTGATATATGTTCAAACATAAAAATAATGTTTTTCACTATACCAACTACATCAGCATGTATGACAACATATAACACCTTTGTTTTGCATTTAAAGTGAGTGTGCAAGCGATACATTTATTTGGACTCACACTTAATAAACAATCAATTTTTACATTACAATCTAAGAAGTTATTCCATGTTTCCCAATATCTGTATGTCGGACCAACAGGAACAACAGTCATGTTGTGGGCAAAAAGTCCTCATTTCCGTTAATTACGTCTGAAACGTGTGATCCAAATGTCCATAGTTGAATCACACCTCTTCATTAATTGTGCCTTGTCGTCTAAATATCCAGAAAACTTCAGCACTTCAGAGGAGTCATGTTGTGACCCCCTTGTCCAATGCAGCAGGATGTTTACTGACATTCTCCCCAACTTCTGTTTCTCCGCACAACTGACTTATATAGAAAGATGAATACAAAGGCCTTAGGGGAGTTGTTTGTTGAAATCCTATTGAATTAAAGAGATAACATTATATTTTAAGTAAACTGAAAACTCTATTCTCATGGGCAATGCAATCGCAATAAAAAAAAAAAGACTTACCTCCTGAAAAAGAATAAATAACAGAAGTTGCCAAGCTCATTTTCCCATGTGCTCAAATGGCACACTGACCTGAGGATGAAACAAAATATGAGAGACGTTAAAGGAAAAGGAAACTATATTTAAAAATAAATAATAAAAAAAGCTAAGATGACACAGCAGGGCAAATACAAATACAGCAGCACAGGTGTGCGTACCTGTGGGGGGGTAATGCGAATCTGATCATGGCGCAGTGGGAGATCAGGAGATGCGTTGGCAGGAGCCCCCCGATGGAGACGCAGGCACACTCTCCTCTCTCGCTCAGCTCCTCGCCCTGCTCTGGGAGATGCATTCCCTGAGAAACAACATGTCACACATTACTGTAACCTGACACAGCTCTATAGGTGACATCTACACTCTAAGACAATCTACTCTATAGAAACCCCTTTCAAAAATGTTTTCAGTTAATGTCACAGCTCACCAGACTGTGGAACCCGTGGAGCAGGTGCAGAGCCAGCTGGGTCTGGACCGTTGCGGACTCTGTTAGGAGCTGGAAGGTTCGGGCCAGAGGGCAGTGCACGTGCTGCAGAGCCCTGAGGACCCCCACTGGGCCTCTCGTCTCTCTCTTCACCCTCTCCTCCTCTTTGCTCCTTCTCTTTCTCATCTGCTGTCCTACTGGATCCCTGTTGCAGTCACAGGCAAACATAGGGAGATCAACATTAAATGTCTAGGGTAAAAATAATTTCTAAAACAGTGGGCAAGAAGAAAAACATACAAATTTCAACATGTTCCAGTCAAACACATAGTCGTAAGAGAAACCCTGTCTGTGGAACAGATTTCTGAACAGCTGTCTCAGATAGGAGTAATCAGGTTTGTCATCAAATCGCAGTGAGCGGCAGAAGTTCATGTATGTGGAGAATTCAGCTGCAGACAGAGTTAAAGGAAAAGAGCAATGGCCGTTAGAAGATCAGCAGTAACAGCGAGGATGAATCCTCATGAACTCATACAAGGAAAGACAAAGAAAGTAAATGAATTGTCAATAGGAGGAAATCATGTATAATTCATTTGTTGTTCCTCTACTCACATGGATAGCCCTTGCAAAGCACTTCGATAGGAGTTGACATCTTCTTCTCACTAATCCGTTCATATTTCTGTCGTTTCGTGGCAGCTTTAAGACCCTGCCACGGCAGTGAGCCCAAATTAAAGTACATGAGCACATAGCCAAGAGACTCCAGGTCATCCCGCCGAGACTGCTCTATGGGAACAGATAAGACATGTACACAAAAGCCCTAAGCAACAACCCATGTCTGCAGTGTTGTATCTAACACCGTATTCCCCGCTTACCGATGCCCAGATGTGTGTTAATGGAGGCATAGCGAGCAGTGCCAGTCAGGTTTTTATTCTCCCGGTAAGGAATGTGCTGATGCGTACGAGCATCACGGTACTTCTTGGCCAAACCAAAATCAATGATGTACACAAGGTTGCCCTTTTTGCCAAGCCCCATCAAGAAGTTATCAGGTTTGATGTCTCTGTGAATGAAGTTCTTTGAGTGGATGTACTCAATGCGGCTGATCTGCAGGGAAGAAGTGAAGACCAATACATATATATATATAAACAGTGTTCAAAAGCAAGTAGTTTACCACAGTATAATAAAAACCAAAGCAGAAAGAGATTTTTCATGTTCTGAGCATAGATTGCGTCCATCCCATTACCATCTGGTCGGCAAGTAACAGCACAGTCTTAAGGCTAAATTTCCTTGAGCAGAAGTTGAACAGGTCTTCCAGACTTGGACCCAGGAGTTCCATCACCATCACATTGTAGTCACCCTCGGCACCACACCACTTGATCGACGGAATTCCGACTACACACACAGGTAAAGATTAACATAGATTAACGGATCTTTTACGTTATTTATTTGGCTATATCTTTCATAAAAGGTCTGTTCCAGCTTCACCTCCTCCCTGCATCATCTTGTAGAATTTGCTCTCTATATGAAGCTGGGGATGCTTAGTCTTCACACTTTCTAGTTTGATGGCAACCTCTTCTCCTGAAGTAATATTTGCACCTGCAAACAGTGATGAGGCAAACTGAGTTATAGACAGGTTAAGGAGAAGAGCAGGCATTTGTGTGGTCTGCTTTCAAACACGTTGAAAGGAACTACTCACCAAGATAGATGTCCCCAAAAGACCCACTTCCGATCTTCCGCCCAAGGCGGTACTTGTTTCCAACACGTAGCTCCATGACTTTGTTCTAAAAGTTGTCTGGGAATGAGCAAAAAATTAGTGCCACACTGGGGAAATTGTCACATCCCTTGGACAGATTTATTAGCAAGCTACCAGAGACTACAGCATGCAGAGCTGGATTATAAAACAGAATGGTACATGGTAATAGTACATCATTCTGTACACAAGCCACTAGCTGTGCCAACTGACATAAACCTCTTCTGTAATCTTTCAGAGAAAACGCATGAATTGCTGACATGCACTGGGAGCTCTCCAGTACAGTAAAGCAAACCTGACTGTGATTTATGGTCAGGATCGATGGCAGGCTGGTACTGAACTACTTGCAGCTTGCAGTGATAATCATCTGATCAAGTGAAGGCAATATCAGCAGTGCTGTTATACGCATATGCAATTGGTTATCAAGCTAATTTGGTAAGGCCATCGAGGCCGTGAAAACGGAGGTTCCGATTGAAAAACTACGCTCGCCCATCGCTGGCATGCATTCACAAATCGAGAAAGAGCAGCAGGCCACGGTGGAGAGGAACACGACGGCTCGCGTTGCAGCCGCACCCTGTAGAGATCATGACTCCGGAGCAACCGCATAGCGCGCAGTGGACACGGCTTCCATCCATCCGCAAGCAAAAGCACACCAAAAAATAACTAAATAAATAAATAAACCCCGTCATGCTACACACACGTACACGCACATACGTCCCGCTTTGACCTTATACGAGTCCCACCCTACCTGATCCGAGGGCGAGGACAAAGCGGCGCAGGCGGACGGCTTCGCGAGGCAGGACCCTGGACAGCGAAGGCAGCACGAGCCGTTTCACGAGTCTCATTCCAGACGCAGAGTAGAAAACGATCCTGCTCTTTCAGTAGGAATTCCCAAATCCTCGATTTCTAGCGCTCGGGCTGACCTACTTGCGTTAGCAAAGCTACCACCCTCCCCTTGTTTGTATCGCAGCGCACTTGTGACAGAAAATGATGTCATTCATAAACTACCGGAAGGACCCGGATCACTTCAAGGGGCCGCACGATGGAAACACTCGGTACTGGAGAGGCCTGGGAATATATATATATATATATTCTTACCATTAACTAACCACTGATATAAAAAATTACGTAACCAGGTAACCTTGCATAATACAGACTTACAAAACAATTGCTTATACAGGTCCTTCTCAAAAAATTACCATATTGTGATAAAGTTCATTATTTTCTGTAATGTGTAGTTCAAGCCTTTTATTGTTTTAATATTGATGATTGTGGCATACAGCTCATGAAAACCCAAAATCCCTATCTCAAAAAATTAGCATATCATGAAAAGGTTCTCTAAACGAGCTATTAACCTAATCATCTGAATCAACTAATTAACTCTAAACACCTGCAAAAGATTCCTCCAGCCTGGTTCATTACTCAAAACCGCAATCATGGGTAAGACTGCCGACCTGACTGCTGTCCAGAAGGCCATCATTGACACCCTCAAGCAAGAGGGTAAGACACAGAAAGAAATTTCTGAACGAATAGGCTGTTCCCAGAGTGCTGTATCAAGGCACCTCAGTGGGAAGTCTGTGGGAAGGAAAAAGTGTGGCAGAAAACGCTGCACAACGAGAAGAGGTGACCGGGCCCTGAGGAAGATTGTGGAGAAGGACCGATTCCAGACCTTGGGGGACCTGCGGAAGCAGTGGACTGAGTCTGGAGTAGAAACATCCAGAGCCACTGTGTGCAGGAAATGGGCTACAGGTTGCACATTTTGCATGTCATTCGGAAATCAAGGTGCCAGAGTCTGGAGGAAGACTGGGGAGAGGGAAATGCCAAAATGCCTGAAGTCCAGTATCAAGTACCCACAGTCAGTGATGGACTGGGGTGCCATGTCAGCTGCTGGTGTTGGTCCACTGTGTTTTATCAAGGGCAGGGTCAATGCAGCTAGCTATCAGGAGATTTTGGAGCACTTCATGCTTCCATCTGCTGAAAAGCTTTATGGAGATGAAGATTTAATTTTTCAGCATGACCTGGCACCTGCTCACAGTGCCAGAACCACTGGTAAATGGTTTACTGACCATGGTATTATTGTGCTCAATTGGCCTGCCAACTCTCCTGACCTGAACCCCATAGAGAATCTGTGGGATATTGTGAAGAGAATGTTGAGAGACACAAGAATCGGCTTCCCGACCAAGTATTGAGTGCATAACTGAACATAATTATTTGAAGGTTGACTCTTTTTGTATTAAAAACACTTTTCTTTTATTGGTCGGAGGAAATATGCAAATTTTTTGAGATAGGGATTTTGGGTTTTCATGAGCTGTATGCCACAATCATCAATATTAAAACAATAAAAGGCTTGAACTACTTCAGTTGTGTGTAATGAATCTAAAATATATGAAAGTCTAATGTTTATCAGTACATTACAGAAAATAATGAACTTTATCACAATATGCTAATTTTTTGTGAAGGACCTGTACATTTGAATACAAAATATTAAATTTTATAGTCAATTTTTTCAGTTTATATTATATAAAAATTTTCTATGTATTTTTTAAATCATCCATATTAGCAGCCTTCAGCTTTATTGTTTGTTCAGTCATTTCTAATCCTCATCTTGAAAATAACCTAAAGGTTCTCTGGTATTGAGTTCAGGTAAATTGGTTAGCCAGTTAAACTCAATAATATCATGGTCAGTGAACCAGTTAATGGTGGTTGTGGCACTCTGGGCAGGTGCTAATTCCTGCTAGAAAAGGGAAGTTGGCATCTCCATAAAGCTTGTCAGCAGACACAATTATGGAGTGCTGTAAAATCTCCTGAGACAGTTCGATCTCTGGGGTACTGAGAAAACTTTGGTATTCAAGCACTAGTGAAATGCTGTGATAGGTGCCTTACTGCAGTAGGGGATTATACAGAGCAATAAAGGCAGTTCTTACCCTCATAATCGTGTTCTGTTATCCTGCACAATAAGAAGTCTGTTTAACTTGGACACCCTTCATCCACAAAAATCATCCATAACATTAAAATGCAAACATTATGCCCAATATTATGTAGGTTCCTCTTGTGCCGACAGGACCGCTGGGGGTGTGCTGTGGGTTGTAGACTGGGGCCTCCATGGATCTTATTTGTCTTTATATATTCCATGGATGCTCAATCAGATGGATATCTGAGGAATTTGGAGGTCAATATACATGGCAGGCTGTGATAAACTGGGTGTTCTAATACCTTTCTATCATGACCAGCATTGACTTTTTTTTAAGCAGGGGTAGCTCACTAGGTAAGGTGTTGGACTACTCATTGGAAGGTCACAGGGTCAAACCCTACCAAGTTGCCACTGTTGGGCTTTTGAGCAAGGCCCTTAACTGCTCAGATGTATAATGAGATAAAAATGTAAATCACTCTAGATTTACATTTAGGCATTTGGCAGACGCTCTTATCCAGAGCGACTTACATTTTTTGTTTTTTTATTTATCTCATTATTCATCTGAGCAGTTCAGGGTTAAGGGCCTTGCTCAAGGGCCCAACAGTGGCAACTTGGTAGTTGTGGGGTTTGAACCTGGGATCTTTCGAACCGTAGTCCAATGCCTTAACCACTGAGCTAGATAAAGGTGTCTCCCAAATTTTGTAAAAGTTTCTCAGCAAATTGTAGTATACAGTACTGCCTTTTCAGTGGTCCCCACAGGCATAGAAGGGACTTGGCTGCCCAGGACCCTTTAACCAGTTTACTGAAATATAATTGTAAAGCAAAGCCAATTTAAAAACTTGGGAAAGCTTCACAAGGAGTGAGGTCAAGCTGGAGTCAGTGCATCAAGAGCCACCACGCAGACGCCTTCTGGAAATGTCCGTGATTGTTGCACTCCTAGTATCAGGCTAATAACAAAAACAGAAGTGTAGAGAGGCACAGAATCAAAGTTGCTTAAAGTCCAATATGAAGTGTCCACATTCTGAGATGATTTGGGTTGCCATGTCATCTTTTGGTGATGGTCAACTGTTTTATCAAGCCAAAGCAGCAAAAAAGAAGCACTGTGTTGTTTTGTACACTGCTTACACAAGCTACGTTAATTAGTGTCTAACAAGAATCCCAAATCCCTCTCTAACCCCCACTACTTGGTGGATGGAACAGGTACAAATCAATTGTACCCAATATAACACGGTACCTTTCCATTTGAAACAGTTCTGGATTCAACACAGCAACAAAAAAATTTAGCAGATATTTAAAAGTGGAATAAGTGGAAATATAAAAGAAAGAAAAAAACTTACGAGTTTTAATGGACTGCAGGTTCCATGGTTTATTCTCCACATCTTTTGGCTACATAGTACTGGTAAGAATTAAAAATTACTTTTACCCCTGTTAACACACTAAGAGCCAGTCGCCAGCTCTACTATAGCTTGTCTATTCATGGAAGGATGTGTGTTGGCAGAGCAGAACATCTGGTTAAATAAACAAACAAATCATAATCTGTTGATAATTAATGCCACTTGTAGGACAATGCCACATTCACAGCAATGTTGTGGTTTGTGGTAATGATTATTAGCACGGGTCGAACTGTGCATTCTTGACAACAACCGCATCACAATATACACACCTATATTGTGATGCAGCATAAGGATGATGAATCACAGTATACATGAATTGTAATTCGTAACTACAACTGCATCGCAATATACATATATACACAAATATTTTAACAAAATGCTGAGTGGTACTAAGAGGAAATTTGTTGAAAAAGTGTGGATGCAGACAGAGCAAGTCAAGGCAAGATCAGCGAAGGATACATTAGATGTTTTAAGGAAGGTTGGTCTGGAAAATAGACATTAAGAGGCCGGGAAGACGAATGTTGCGAAATACAGGTGGCGGTAATGTAACCCATCTACTGGATTCCAACCGCTGTTAAACAACAAAAGGAAGAAAACTTTTATAATTGCAGACAAGACCAGATGTTTTCAGTTCAACCTTTATTAATTGACTTGTTCTTTTTAAATTAACTTCCTTTTCTTTGTAAAATCAGAAAACAAACAACCTGAACAGGAGTGATAAAGCCTGCCTTAATTTAAAATGGTACACAACACAAAAATAAACAATAGGTAACTTTTAAGTGTTCCTAAAACATCCATCCAGCTCAGCTTGGTACAATAGGTTTGGCATGTCTCTGTACGAATGCCTTCAGTTGGTTGTTTCTTCTTTAAGAAAAAAAAAGCTTTCTCTCTTTAATATTATTGCAATTCAGACAATATATAAAACAAAAAAAGGCTGCTAAAACCACAACTTAAAAAATATTCATTAGTGCCAATGTTTTTGAACTTGCTGTCTACACTCACGCATACAGACATATCTGCATACACTTATCCAGCACACAGACCTGAAATAAGCTGTCACACATTTATTCGCCTCCCTAACCAGCATATATATTAGCAAATACACACCACGCTTCTTAATCTCTTAATGACACACATTCAGTGATGTCATACTAATGCTCCATGTCACCTTCTCCATTAAGGACTTCTCTCATGCACACAGGCCGAGAGGGCACATTATACAGCTAATTAACATCAGAGTGATCATAGTCATCAGAACAACAAACTTGTTAGAGTAAGAAAAAAAAAAAAGGAAAAAAAACGAGGTCAGCATATTAAGGAAGAGAGAGACATCTCTGGATTCCACTTTTCCACATTTAAAACAAAGACGAGATACAGTCAGACATCAGAACTGCATGGCTGGGTAAGTGTGTTTGACATTGCCAGTAAATAGAAGCTGTAACATTTTTGAATTGTCCTCTATGTCAAGTGCTCAACATCACATAGAACATTGTATGATGCATATATATTTGTCCATTTTTTTTTATTTATTACAGTGCATGCCTGAGTGATGCTGCCTCAGTATGCGAATGTGATCTTATATAAACTCAAGATTTAGAACTCATCCAGTTGAGTTTAAGTTCTTTTGTCCATCTTTTTGATCAGTTCAAGTCTTGCTGTAAAAGTCTTCATTTAAGGATAAAAGGTGTATGAGGGATGTGTAGGCATGTGCGTCTGTGTAGGTCAGTCAGCAATTCTGCACTGCAATACTTACAAAAAAGCGGCCGTGCCCCACACTCTGCATCTTCACGCTCCTGAGATTTTAGAATGGAGATTGGATTATGGAGAGCAGGGAATAGAGCACGGTCTTTGTGAAACTCATGTGTTTAACAGTGTGTATACATCTGTAACCAGTGTTCTCTCTTATGTTATAATGCAAGTCGGTATTGGTAATAATTCAGGGTTCTCAGCACTGGAGCACATTTGAGTGTGGATCTGTACCATATGACTGAGTGCTTGTTTGTATATATATTTCTGCTGGCGAACACATTGACTAATTATTTTACATCTATAAACATGTAAATTCTCCAGATTCCTGTGTTTGAGAGTGTTTTTTTTCTCGCCTGGATTTAATCATTCGTGATGTACTTTTGGGTGCTTTTCATTCTACTCGTGTCATAATGACATGTGTGCTGCCAGCATGTGTGTGTAATTATGTGTGTAAATGTGTCAGTCAGAGGGAGTCAGAGCCTCCACCCAGCAGGTCTCCAGGTAGAAGAGCTGCAGGGCTGCTCATCTGGTGCCGATCCTCCAGAGCTGATGTTCCCCACAGGCTGCTGCTCGGATACCCAGCTGGCATTGCAGCCCATAGCCCTTGCCTGGACGGCTCCACACCAGCCGGGGTGGTGCTTGCTCCACCTCCCCCCGCACCATTGCTCCACTGAGCAAAGATGTTCAGGCCTGGTGCCTGGACAGAGACCGGGTCCGGGGAGCCACCCGTACCATCCAAACTCTGCCAACTAGAGCCTGCAGGCACCACTCCGCTCCCATTGCCACCACCTCCTGTGGTAGAGTTTCCTCCTCCTGCACGCTCCCTTTCGCCGGAGCTACCAGAACCCACTGTGCCCACTGCACCTACGCTGGACGACCCTGCTGGTCCTGGTGGCCCGCCTCCACTGGTGCTTCCACCCTGGGAATGTGCAAAATAGCGAGCAACCTCATCCTCGCTTACAAACTCTGCCAGGATTGTGGTGTTGCCCAGAACACACCTGACAAAATAGCAAAAAGTAAAATGTTTGAGAAGGAATAAAGCCATATGTTAAATGTAGAATGAGCATAAAATAAATAAATAAATAAATAAATAAATAAATAAATAAAAAAATATATATATATATACTAACATGTGCAGTGCACTCTGAGCTTTGGCTGCTTCTTGGCGAGTACTGTAGCGAATCAGAGCACTGCCCTGGGTTAGACCAAGGTGAAAGGTCAACAGAGGACCATGCTGCATACAGATAGTGCGCAGTGTGGAACCATCAATCTGAACATGAGAAGAAAATTGGAATCAAAAGGTCAGTGTGTTATACGTTGATTCAACATGTTTGCCATCTGTAAGTCAGCATTGTGGAGGCTAACTTCACTATACAATATCCCTCCATTCTCATTAATATACCTGTGGAGTAAGATTACTCAGCAACAGCCAACAACTCCCCCTTGAGGCTCCTCCATCACTCCATGCTGAGCCTATTTAATAAACACAGACACAACACCCATCACCATCATAATCAAGTTCTATAAAACGTGCAACATGATTTAAAAAAAAATTAATCACATGAAAACAAACAACCTAAATACATCCTGAGATAAGATTTTTCCTTTTGTTTTGTTTTTTGTTGCTGTAACTGACTGTAACTCAAATCATGACAGTACCAGATCCGTATCTGCTTTCTTGGCTTCCTCCAGATCCACCCCAACCCCTTCCTAATCGTGGTGCTCCTCCTGCCCACGGGGACACAGAGGACTGTTTCTGATTGGTCAGTCCAGGAGGTGGGCGTGGTAGCTGAGATGGATTTCGATTGGTCTTCCAAGGCTTGTTGTGTCCAATGGGCTCAGGAGGCCAGCTTGGCTTGTACTCTGTGTACTTAGCTGTTGGGACAAAAATGTAAATGAACAAACTATAGGACAAGCTATTTGTCTGAGGGTTTTAGAGTAAAGGGGGTGAATGGTTAGAGAGAGAAAGAAATATTTAAATGATCATAATAAAAATAAATAAATAGTTACCTGAATTGTGTGCATTGTTGAGGGGGCTGTCTGAGGCACTATAGGGCCAGGCACCAGGTGAAGGCAGCAAGGTGTTTAGGGAGGGGTTTGATTCTGAAGCAAAGGGTAAAAAAATATAAAATATATATTTTTTTACCATAAACATAAATTTTTCTTTGTAAGAACAGCTCTGATTTGTACGGGTGTGATTGTAGCTACCTGTGTTATCTCTTAGCAACTGGTGCTCAGTATCACTGAGGCTTGACACTGCAGACGAACTCAGCATACTCCCAGGGGTCATGTAGGGGTCCGTCTCGGGATCGACACTCTGGATTCCTTTCCATGGCACCCCTGGCTGGAATTCTACATCAATGTGAAAAAAATAGTAATCTTCAAGAAACAATATCCACAGATACGGACATCAATCAGGTCCCAAGACTTTGATTCAAGAAACAGAGAGAAAATTATCGGCACCCTTAGTAAAGACAGAAAAACATTATTTGCTGTTAATTGATTTTATTTCACAATGAAAACATGAAAGATATAGCAAAGTGTTAACTTTATAATAATAATTTTTTAAAAAGTATATAAAATTTATCTTAATAAATTAAGAAAATAGTGTGTCATAATAGTTGGCATTAAGATAAGTACAGTAAGTAAAATTATTTAATTAATAATTTAAAACATAAAACATTTGTGTTTATTCTTTATCTATATTGCTTAAAACCATAATAAATACAAACTACATGATGTTGATTAACATTATACTACTTTATACTTTACTTTGGCTTTATAAATAGTTTAATCTGGTTGAGTATATTTGCAGCAGTAAACCAGTCTTTCAGCTGTGTTGTCAGTTTTATTGTCTATGTATGCAGACTTGCCTCTGCAGGAATAGAGTTTACACAGGCCTTAAAACAAGCCACAACTAAACTGTGCGGGTGCATTCATGCCCACACGTTATAGGTGCGCAACGGTAATTACATGAATAGCACTACAGCTCTGCTCCTGTGCTGCAGAAATCCCACACATCTCACAATTAAGATGAAGAATCGGCAGGTGAGCAGAACGAGTGGTCACATAAACTTATGATATATTTTACCCAGATTGTGTGAGCAAAGACATCAATGTGCACATGCATGCAGTGCCAGAGGACAGACGTGTCAACATTAGAGTCAAATAAAATGTCAGTTTATGTAATTCGTCATGACATGCAAATCTGTTTTTTTTTTTTTTTGGGGGGGGGGGGGGGGGGGGGGCATTGAGCAACGTGGCTTTTAATGTGAAAGTACTGTAGCTGATGCTACTGATGCTGTGAGCGGCCATGTTGATTAGATATCATTCAGTTACCAGGAAAGGAACTTGAATTTGAGGAAAATACCCCAAGTTGACTTCTCTATTTTTTTTATAGCTAGGTTTTTTGTTCTTTTAGAGAATTAAAAACAAGTGCCTTCATTGCCCTATGCTTTCAAGGGATTTTAGCCAGTTTGCATAATACAGGTTCACACGCATGTTTACAAGTTAAAAGTTGCACATTTAATCACATAGAAACTTGAATCCCAATATAGACATGTGCGATTATTTAATCACACATGTCAAAGTTATTACAAGTAATATCTATAGTTGGGAATTAATATAGTTTGTCACTAATTTGTTGGTATATAAGTTTTTTAAAACAAACTTCACAATTAATAGATTCTCATTTTCGAAATTATCGAATTTTACCTTTTTGAACAACAAAGCCTATATTTTGGAGGCTTTCTGTAGGTAATTATGTAGTATTACATACTGTTCCTGAAGAATTACTTACCTGGAGGCCAGCTGGATGTTCCAGTCTTGGCTCCCATTTTGTTTCCAGGAGTTCTCTGCCAGCTGTCTGAGGACCCCTGGAGGGGGCCACCCAAACTTTCAGTGCTCAATAAATCATACTGAGAGTATGGGGAGCCTCCTCTTTTGAGAGGAGTCGCAATAGGGCCTAGAAAGATAACCAAAAAACAAACATAAGACGTATAGCGAATGTAAAGCAGCAACTGCTGCATTGGGGGTTTTGTAGAATAAACTCACCATTTTTATGAAGTGCATCATCAGGAGATGGAGCTGGAGAGTGACCCTCCATCATCCATTTAAAACGAGATTGCTGACCCCCACTTTCTTTTAAACCACCAGGACCACTGGCTATGGACCCCAACTCAAGACCAGACAGATTCACACCAGAACCAAACCCTGGAGTCATGAAAAGTTCAGGTGAGACAATTGTTGCTTACATTCGGCAAGAGAAAGACAAAGTATAAAGATAACCTTACCAACAGGGTTCCCATGAGCACTCACCTGAATAGGCAGGTGATTTTTGATGCAGGTCTGCCACTGAGCTTCCCAGTCCAGGGTGAGACAGCGAATCAGACATTGGCATTTTTTGGCTACCACCACTACCAAGGTGAGACGGCGAAAGTTTAGAGGTTCCCCCTACACTGCCTGCCTGCTGCTGCTGCTGTCTCTGCTGCTGGAGTACAGCCATGATTCTGGCAAGCTATTAGATGGAAAAGCACAAATTATTTTAGTACAACCAAAATGACATACTAGGTTTCTAGAGAGAGTTTGGGATTTATCAATGGTACTATAATAAGCAAGTCAGCTTTGCATTCAGAGGTCAGCACCTGCTGGGGGTCTGCTTGCTGACGCACATTCTGAGGGAACTTGCGCTGGTTCTGTAAGAGCTGCTGCTGCTGCTGTTGCTGCTGCTGAGGTTGCTGCTGCAGGAGCAGCTGACATGCCTGTGGTGAAGTGAGTCCGAGAGTGAAACAATTATAAACCCCAAACCTAAGGGTTAGATTTCTAGTTTATTCAAGAAAACTTACCCAATAATTAGTTTATTGGGACAATGGCAGTGTAATTTAACCTAATAAGCCTTGACACTCACCAGCTGGAACTGGATGTGAGGAGGGTAGATGCTGCTGAGCATGGCGATGTGCTGCGGGGACAGCTGAGGAGGGAAAACTCCTCCACCCACTGCTCCAACACCCCCACTCGGAGGAGGCATCTGCTTCAGCACAGAGCCTGGCACCTAGACATCACCATCTAACAGTTATAGCACCAACCTTTTTTTTTTAATAATTATTAATTTTATTTATATATATATATATATATATAAAATAAATTTATAAATAAAAATATATTAAATTTTATTTTAAAAAATTTTCACCCATTAACAGGGACTTTTTATTTAGACAAATATTAACATGTATAATATATAATGTAATACTAATGAAACCAATGAATCAGTAAATAAATTTATAATTAAAAAGATATACATTTCATTATGCAGTGATTGTACTTAAGAACACCAGAACACAGCCAATATATTAAACGAACACTCAACACCAGACTACTATAAAATCCGTCTACTGGCCCACAAAAAGACAAGGCTCTCTGTCTACATAGTAAATAAAGTATTGTTTAATTCTCAAATGACAGGATGAAAACTATATGCTCAACTGGAGAAGGGTGAATTCGTATTCCCCCTAACTTCTACAAGATTTTTAATTTAGAAGCAAGGCTAGACGATGTCACTGTGGTAAAGCTCACCACTAGACAAAAAGACTCCAGAATTGTAGAATTAGCATACAATTTGACACCCAGCCAATTTAATAATAACCGCTGTCATTAAGATTTTAATCACGTCCCTACAAATGACCTACTGATGTTCAAGACTGTTTTATCCACGTGATAATGAACACAATCTCGCAAATAAGCCAACACAAAGATTTAATGTTCACGAACATAAAGACAGATGTTTTATTAGTTACATTTTTTTTAAAACTACATTCAAGTCTCGTCTTTTTCCATCAATAATATTGCATGCTGATTTTGTTACTGTCCATTGATACCCGTGATGCCTCATCATCGCCTCGTCTTAACAAAGGTCGTCTTTTATTATAAACTAGCTGGTTACCAAATCAATATTGTCATATACAATACAAGTCCACATCTCTATTTCTAAATGTAGCAGTATTAGCCATAAACAGCATTAGCATTCTATACTCATGAATATACACTCACAAATACTTGTACTCATTCAATACCCAAAAGTTGTGAGAATGACAAACAGTCTGCTGTTTTAGGGTTTTAAGATCTTTTTGTCAGAAGTTACTATGGAATACTGAAGTATAATTACAAGCAATTCATAAGGGTCAAAGGATTTTTTTGACAATAACATTCAGTTTATGCAAAGAGTCAATATTTGCAGAGATCTTGAATAAGAAGCGTCAATGCTGCAATCACCCCGACATCCTCAAGAGGCGGGTGGACAAAAATCTTCTGCCTCAAAGTTTTGTTTAATTAATTTTAAAGGCTTGTTTTATGTTTTTGCGCAATTATTTGTTGACAGAACGCTTTTGACAAAGTGCGCTTCCGGATGCAAGCCGCCAGTAAACACCAATGAAGAAGAAGCGCTTACGTCACCCACAAAGCGAAAGGAAACACAAACAGTTAGCTGTGTATTGATTTGATGGCGCGCTTTGTTGCGGGCTACAAAATGGAAGGGAGCGATAAAAATATCAGCGAGACAAGAGATGAAGAAACCAGCAAGAGAAAACGGCAGAAATTGTCAGTAAAGGCTTATATGTTGTGATTTTTAAACTTTTAGTTCAGAACGTTTAGTTGCACAGCCTAGTGTTTTTGTATAATTATTTATTTCAATGTGTGCCTTAGTTATTTTTTTTATCCTTAAAGTCATTTGAAATACCTTTTTTATTTTTTTTTAGTTTTTGCATCCGAGAAAAATATAAGAATAAATAAGAATAAATAAGAATAAGAATGTATGGCAATGTATGGCACTGTAATGCACTTAATTCATCTCAGTCAACTTTAATACCCCTAATCTCATCTACGCCGTTTCGCAAAAATAATAATAATAAATCGGACATCACAATGAAACAGTTACTCGGTACTTCAGTAGTCTTTTCACCAAATACTTTTTTACTCTTACTTGAGTAATATTTTGGATGACTACTTTTTACTTCTACTTGAGTAATATTATTTTGAAGTACAGCTACTCTTACTTTTACAATTTTTGGTTGTACTCTACCCACCTCTCATGCCAGGGCAGAAGTGCAGAAGTCTTGAGAAAGAAGAGTCACCACTGCAAACATTGAATCTTTGCATATTTAACTTAATGTTAATTGTCAATAAAAGCCTTTAACACTTATAAAATGCTTATTATTATAATTCAGTGAAATACCATAGTAACATCTGACAAAAAGATCTAAAAACACAGAAGCAGCAGACTTTGCGAAAATTTATATTTGTGTCGTACTCAAAGTTTTTGACCACAGCTGTATATTATTCTTATTTCTGTGTTTTATTCACTTCTATGTACTTGAATCAGTAGATATTTGAAATGTGTCACCACAGGATATTAAATAGTGGACAGAAACAGATGATGAACAAGGAAATAAGGAGAAGGATCGGACCAACAAACACATTAGGACTGTGAGAAAAGAAAATTAACCGGCTTGGTCATCTCTGTAGGATGACTGACAATTGTTTGATAAAAGAGGTGATGTTTGGAATGACAGATGGGTCAAATCAGGATGGGAGACCATGTAGGAAATGACAGGAAGTGTACAATATTTTAGTCACATGGCGCACAACAAATGCATGGAAATAAATAATTCAACAAGCCATCAACATCAAAGGGCAGAGCGCCCATGGACCATGATGATGAGATAAGTGAGAGAGATACAAGAGACACTGGCCCAAATCACCCACATTTTGCATCTTCTATAAAACTGACCCTAACGTACCATGATGAGAAGGCTATGAAATGTTCATTTGTCTAACTAATATAAAAGAAAAACATCCTCATATAATAATAACACAGTCAGTAAACTGTAAAATAACTACTTAAAAAATAAACAGACATGTTGCCAAATTCAGCAGGCCGGGTAAGAGGAGCGGAACTATCAAATTAACGTACCTGAGGTGACAGGAACTGATGAGGCACTTGCGCTCGCACAGTTGGGTTAATGGGTGGCATTCCTGGCTGGTGCCTGGGCTGTGCCATTCCACCACCACTCCCAAATGTATGACCACCCATCTGCAGACAGAGGGTCACAAGAAAACACAAAATCTATGTCCTGAACACAAAAAGTCTGAAGGGAATAAAGTGCTCACCAAAATAGAGAACAAACATCAGGGGATAGAAAGAAGAAACCAAAGGCTTTATTACCCAAATCCAAGTAACAATTAAAAACTGGCCAGGGGTGATGCAGTGAGACTGAGATAGGCTAAAAGAGATACAGTGTCACAGCCTTACTTGTCTAGGGGGATTGGGGTGGTTGTAGAGGGGAGAGGGCTTGAAGACAGTGGGCGGAGAATATGGAGAACAAGGCCCCTCTTCCCCAAGGCACCGATCCTGATTGGTGAAAGGCAAGGTCTGCTGAGCACACTAAGAGCAAAGCAGACAGGGCCAAATACAGGATTTGATAAATAGGAAATAAGTGTAACAGAGAGGGATAGATAGGTGAAGTTAAGAAGTTTGAAAGAGGAAATTTTAAGGATACACAGGGAACCAAATTAATAATCAGAAAAGCTAAACATTTAAAAAAAAAAAAAAAAAAAAAACAGTGACACGTTACCTTGTCATAATAAGGCCCAGTCTCAGCAGGCCCCGTCTCTTTGGAACCAGGTGAACGGAAGACTACTCCTCCGCCTCCACGTCCTCCTTTGCGCATCTCTCCATTGTAGTCATTTAAACCTATAGCACGTTTATCTACATCAATCTTTTTATCTTGGGGAGGGCCAGGGGCCAGATCCAAAGGACGACTACTGGGGTCCTCTCCCTATAAAACAAACTCTATTATTTTTAATGATTTCACACAATACTACAGAAGTACTATGATTAATACATATTAACATGATGTATTTTCAGTTATTTAAGCAATACTAACCATAAGGCCCATGTTTGAAAACTGTCTAGTCATCGGGTTCATCCATGAGTCACTACCTTTAACCGAACCCTTAAGGTGGGGGACACATTGGATTTTAAACACCAAATGCAGTGACATGCCTCAATATCAAAAATTAGAGGCACTTTATGTAATACATTATAAATCTGGGAATTTAAGATTACAATAGTATACCTTGTTAGCCTTCTTGCCTCCCCAGCCCCCAGAGTTGTATGAAGAGCTACTGCCTTGTGATCCAGCACTGTTCCACACAACACCAGCCTCATCCTCCTCCTCCCAACTAGAGTGACGAGAGGCACTGACAGAGCCTTCTCTGTCGCCCCAGCCTTCTTGCATAGACTTTGAACCTATTGAAACGAACATAACCACTATGGACCTTTACATGATTTCACATTTGCATATTAGACTAAAACATTCATAGCAGATTTCCTGTCAGTACACTCCGCATATCCTGCATTCTCAAATATTTATTGGTTTGTTAGCTTTTTCCCTTGCGATTACCTCAGCTGTGTGGTGCAAAGAACTGTATTGTGCATAAAACTCCACATTGCAGTGTACTATCCAAACATGCAATTATTTTTGCTGTCTTCCCTATTTTTCTTTTCCTCTCATAAAAACTTCAGTCCTCACCAGGCTTGATTGGGTTGGGGGGATTTCCCCAGCCTGATGCATTCCCAGCATCATCTGGATCACCCCAGCCTGAGGACGTGTCCGCAGGCTTGCCCCAAGCTGCAGTGCCATTGTCCACACATGGACTAGAAGGAGAGCTGCTTCTGCCCCATCCGGCCGGAGCTAGTAATCGGTGAGTGGCAAATACATGGGACACATTAGTTGTTACATACCTTTTTTTTGTTGTAATATTACTGTACATGTGACAGACTCACTGCATTAGTGAAAAATATGCAGATGTGCTGATTAAGTAAGCAAAACTAAAAACTGTGCTAGTTCCACATTTCTTTTCTGACTGCTTATGGGTTGAATTGTATCAATTCACAAATGCCATTCTTACCCACTGCCGGGCCTTTATTGGAAGAATGTGAGACGTTAATATCCCTGTTCCCAAGGGTTGTAGGCACTCTTCCTGGCATAGGTGGAGGTCCCTGATGCTGAGACTGCATTGGTTGTGCCTGTCCAGATGAGCCACTGTTCTTGTCCCAATAATTGACATAATTGTAGTTATTGGGATCACCCCAGGCAGATGTTCCATCGTCTATTTCCTTTTTCCTACTAATAGACTGTGGAGAAGGTTCCTCCCAGCCGCTTGGCTCTGAACTGCTCCCAGGGCCACTGGATATTTGGGGTATGGGCCCTGAGGTCCACCCTGAACTTTGGCTTGGGGCTGAAGAAACTCCTTGTCTTCCCCAGCCCCCTTGCATGGCCCCTGTGTCCACTGACTCTGACTGCTGGGGCTGTGATTGTTGCTGCTGTTGTGCCTGACCTTTTAGAGAGGTCAACTGGCTGTTTGGCATCTGTGAAGTATGTACATTCCCACCCCAACCCAAGTGAGACTTGCTACTCACATCCCCGCCTCCACCAACTCCAGCTGTGTCAGTACCTCCTGCTCCCCAAGTTTTCCTTGGTGTGCCTTCATCCCAGCTTCCCCATGTACCTACTTCTGAGTCTACACGTGTACCTCCATTATCCTTCCCATCACCCCAACTCCCACTGCTTGCTTTGGTCTCCCGCTCCCCCCATTCACTGCTATTTTTCTGACTCCAGTTGCCCCCATCCACTCTACCCATTTCATTCCAACCTCCAGTCCCTTTTTCATCATGATTATTACCCCACTTTTCACCACTTCCTACTTGAGTACCCTGTTGTCTAAAATCTCCCCATCCACTTGTTCCACTCCCTGTTATCTGATCTCGCCATTCTGGACCCTCACTGCCCCAACTTTTCCCTTGATTCTCAGATGTACTTAACTCTCCCCAGCCTACTGAAGGCTTGTTCTGGCCTGATAACTGACCCACTCCGCTACCAGATTGTGAAACAACAGAGTTTTGGATACTATTAGCAGCTGGCTGTGCACCTCGATTAGGCAGAGAGGAACTACTACTGCTGCTACTACTACTGTTATCCCAGCCTTCACGAGGTGAGACAGACTGGGGTGTGAGGACTGAACTGGAGTTCAGGTTGGTGTTCTGAGGTTGACCAGGATGCAAAGATGAGGATGATGGGGCAGTGGTTGAAGTGATGGTAGAGTATGGTGGCACCTGGCTTGAAGCAGAAGATCTGGCTCCACTTGCTGTTCCTCTTTCTCCTTCCAAGTCCCATGCCACATTCTGCCGGATCTGTGTCTGCCCCCATCCCGAGTTAGACAGCACTTTGGGGTCCAGGTCAGGCCGGTTGAGCAGATTCTGTAAGGCCACTTCAGCATTGGGAGGCTGATGAGAGCGGTGGTGGCCATGGTTCTGATTGCCATTTCTTGAGTTTCCTCCACCACTAGAGGATGAGGTACCTCCTCCTCCCCTGGTTCCCTGTCCTCCCCACTCATTGGAGTCTCCTGTTCCTCCATCTCCAGAAACTTTCTGATTGTCCCATGCTCTTGTCATAGTTGAAGCAGCAGAGGAAGAAACTGATGGGTTTCCAGCACTACCACCACTGGTGCTGCTGTTACTGCTTGAGCCATCTCCATTTCCCCCACCTGGATTGCCAACACTACTTGAATTACCCCATTCACCAACTCCCCCATTCCATGATCCCTGAGATCCAGTGCCCCATGTACTCCCACCCACAGGCCCTCCTCGGTCATCCTGTCCACTGAACCCCCATGAGTTTCCCCCATCAGCAGATACAGCACTACCCCCAGCTCCACCCTCCCATGCATCAGTTCTTGAGGCACCCGTTTTGGAATTTGCAGGAAAAGGCTGAACTCTCCAAGTAGATGAAGAGGTGGAAGAAGATGAAGATGCAGAATGATCCCCTCCCCCAGTACTTCCACAGTCTCCATCACCCCCCTCCGTCATTGCTGTGTTTTTTGGTCCTGCTCCTGGCTCCAGTAATGTACCACCCCATTCTCTACAGGATGGCTCTATGTCTCTATATTGCATTTGGTGAAGTTGGTGCTGATGAGAGGCTTGATTCACAGAAAGAGAGTTGTTGTTGGCAGACAATGATGTTGCACTTTGGAGAGGAGTGGAGCCACCCTCTGTTACAGCTGCCCCAGCCCCATCTGGTACAAGAGCTGGCCAGGCAGAGGGATTGGCATTAGGGTTAAAGTTGGCACCTGGAAACCCACAGCTGACACCAATGGAGCACTCAGTCCCTGAAAGAGGGGAGGCTTTGGATGCGGAGGGCAATGATCCCGCTGCTACTGAATTTCCACCTGTGGCTCCCTGGGACCCCCAAACAACACTACTAGGCTGCATACATTCATTGGTTGAACAGGAGGATGTAGGTGGGGAGGGGCTACCAGAACTGATACCTTTCCCACCTTCATTTACTCCTCCCACAACCTTCGGTTGTTGCCTTTCACCCCATGAGGCACTACAGTTTGGCATTCCATTGCCATCTGCACCCCCAGAAACGGCTTTATCTCCTGTCCTGGCTCCATCCCCAGCAGCAATACTAGGCCATTCCTCCAGGTCTGACCCATCCACTATCACCTTCTCCCTGCCCTGAGAGAGGGGTTGGCTACCAGAGCTCACCCCCCACATGGAATTTGCATAATTTGTAGTAGTAGAAGAAGCAGCGATTGATGAGGAGCATGATGTGTGGGGCAGAGAAGAAGCAGCTGGACCTGCAGAACCCAAGCTGGTGTCTAATAAATAAAATAAGAATACATTTAATTGGAAATTGGGTTAAGAACTGTCCAACTCACAAATAAAAACCTGGAAGAAAGCCCCCTAACTGTCAGCTTCACAGAAATGTGGTTGGAAAAAAAATTATGTTACTGAGATCACTAAAATTGGGGCACTGCCTTAAAAAAATACACCCTGCATCACAGCAGAACTAAGGTATGTTTAAAAGTTAAAGCAAGAGCATTCCACCCTACAAGAACTCACAAGATTGGGACTAAACAGCTGTAGCCATAAGAATACAACTTGTTAGTGAAAAACTTGTCAGAAAAAGATTAAAGCAAAGCACTAATCATAGTGCCTATTGAACAAGCCTCTGGATGCAGTGATCTGAGGTTGTTCTATGCTCATCAATAATATGTGGCAATATAATGAAATCAGCTGACTACTTAATGTACTGAATGTCCAGATTATCCCATTAATGGATTTTTCTTTCCTGCATCAAGCAAGAGGAACCATTTCTATATGAATTGCCAACCCACACTGCATACCTTAATCAAAGCTTAACAAGGTCTAAATATTAGAGAGTGTGGCAAATATCATATATACAGTGAACACCACTATCATCCTTCATTTGCCAAATGAATAAATGCAAGTTCCTTGTTTCTGGGGATTCCAAATTACCAGACTACATTTTAGTTCCATCCACCAAACCAAATATTTTTTCCCTGTACATGAAATCACAGAATCGTACCTGAGGCAGCGGCCACTGTTGCATTGGGGCTATCTCCCCCACTGTTGCCTCCTCCCAGCAGCATGGAGGACAATGGAGGCTGGCCCCTCTTCAGTAGCACTTTGTGGTCCTGCTGGCAACGGAATCGAGGGGGCACTTCACGGGGCATGTAGCGCTGCGGGGCTTGGGTACTGGGGGAGGGCTGTCCGTTGGCCACCGCCGACCGCTTAGCATTGTTCCCACCCTGAGGGGGGGCACCAGCAGCCGGGGTGGCAGTGGAGGATGTTGTAGAAGAGATAGGGCCAGGGCTGGGACAGACCGAGCTGGGGGCAGTAGGAGACTGGGCAGATGGGGTCTTGGTCAGTTCTGGCACTGTCATGGAAAATTATGAACATTTAGGTGAATTAGAGAAAGACAAATTTAGGTAAACTTAAATATTAAGAAAACACACAAACGAAGCAATATGACAGACAACACACAAGAATGTAGGAATATATAATGCATAAATAATAAACATATAGCTATACAAAAAAATACCACGGATTGTCTGACTGAAAATAAAATGCATTTAAACCAATATGGAAGATAAAAATTACCTTTGTTTTTTTGCTCAACCACCTGAAATGTAAAATGTATAATGTCAACAAAGTGAACAAACATCAGTTGTACATAATTTTTATAAAAATTACTAAACTGCACAAATATTTGCGCTATATTTATTGAATTATATATATTAATCATAACTGATGTGGTGAAGTATCCCCACTTTGTACCAGAAAATTTAAAAGCCTATTATCTATTACAAGCCTATTATCCTATTAATGTTACAAGCTGATTATTATTATTATTATTAATTCATCTTCTATACCGCTTATCCTGTACAGGGTCACAAGAAGCCTGGAGCCTATCCCAGGAAATTCTATGCACAAGGCAGGGTAGACCCTGGACAGGGTGCCAATTCATTGCAGGGCACACATGCACAAACTCACACTCATTCACACACTACGGGCAAGGTGGGGACCCCAATTATCCTAATCAGCATGTTATTGGACTGTGGGGAGGTAACTTGAGTACCCACAGGAAACCCACTGAGCAGGGGAAGAACATGCAGACCCGAGGAGGAAATTGAACCCTCGTCCGTGGAGGTGCGAGGCCACAGTGCTAACCACTACACTGTGCTGCCGCTGCCCCATATAGAGAAAGAGAGAGAGAGAGGCAGGCATGCATACACACAGGGCTGATAGTGGGAAAAAAATTCTGAGCCTGAACTTTATTTCCTTGCCCCCCGAGGTGAATAGGGATGGGGATACTATGTATGCGACGCACTTTTAACACATAACTTGTTGGCCCCTGGGCCCAAATATATAAACAGCATATGTATAACCCTGATCATCATTATTGTTAAGTGGCTCTTTTTAGATAAATTGACCGTATAACGGAAGCGTTGTAAATAAAAGTTTATAAGTAATGCGACAGAGTTGCCCGATTTGAATTTTAGTCGATGTAGTCTAACAATGAGCTATATGGATAATTAGATAAGTAAATCGATATCTTGGGGGGGGGCTTCAGGCGCCGCCGTCGAAATGAAATATGAACAAAAATGCCCATCCCTAGTATATACCAATACGTGATTGAACAAAAAAGAAATACTATAATATTTGCTTTTATAATATTTATAAATAAATACATTATATAATTAATATAATAATATAATTTTAATTTCTTATTTTCTTTTGATTTTGTAAAGCTGCTTTGAGACAATGGCCATTTTAAAAGTACTATACAAATTATAGAATGCGCTATGTGGTCGATATTGCCAGCTGATAGAGACGTAACAGCCAATCAGAAGTAGTGTGTGGATGTCTGTGATTGGCTTGTTCTGTGGCAGTTTTGTAACACTGGACAAAGTTGAGTGAGCGTACAAGCAGAGTCGAGCGCGCACAGAAAATAAATGTTGCATGCGCATGCAGGCAGAGTCGAGCGCACACAGAATCGAGAAATCACGCGTGCGCAGAGAACATGTTGAGCGAGCAGGGGAGACACTGCATGCGCGGAATCGAGCTGTTGAGCATAGAGTGCTTTGCCTGCTCTCAAAACTTCTAACCCCGCGCTCAGAATTGTGGTAGGAATATAACGCCATAGAATATCTGCCGTGGCTGTTGCCCCTGGCAAACGTGAGGTGTGTTGCAGTGCTCTGACTGTTGCTTTATGAGCAGGGTCTAATTCGTGCTGCGACAGCACTTTTTTCCCCGATAGTTTCATACAACAGTTTCCTTGCGTACACAGTGCAATAGCATGCTCCTGGTTGCCGGAGCTTTTGACACCAGCTTCCAAAGGGCTTTTCCTTTTCCGTATGGTTTGAGTTGCCAGTATGAGACACACAATTGTACAGTATGGGAGCTAAAAACACCTTTGCGCATGCAGCATTGCCTTAACCTGTATCAATCTATTTGACAACGACATAAGGCCCGCCCCTTCCCTGCTTCTGATTAGCTCATCGGCTAGTATGTGTATTGTTTGAGTCGTTGAGCGTTAAAGCTGCTCTCTGACCTGCACAGCTCAGATCTAGAGAAATGACAGGCGTGGTGCCGGAACGCTATCACCCCTGTGTGTGTGTGCGCATATATTAGGGTTGTTCCGATTCCGATACTGGTATCGGGAATGCTACCGATACCACAAAAAAATCTGGCATCGGAATCGGCGAGTTTTTGAGTCCACGTACCGATCCCATACCATTTTCCTAAACAAAACCTATTTATGCCCGCTAGCTTAGCTTACTTGCGCCTGTGATGGGTGTGCGCCCAAATTGATATCGCTCCTCGCTCACTAGTTAGGCGGCCTCCTCCCTCTTTAGGTATGTGAAGGAGCAGGGCCACAGAATCAGGCTACGGCCCATGAGCTATCGCCGCTAATGATCCCGGCGCTATAAAACACAGCGGGGAGTGTAGCTCGGGGTCTGACTGTTGGGAAGCTGGACTTTGCGACGCGGTGGATTTTATGAGAGACAGTGGCACAAGAGCGGGGCGATGTGATGCGCCCCAGATACTTTAAAAAGGGGGGCGCCTTTGATCTCCGCGAGAGGAGCGCGTGAACGAGCTGCGCGAGCTCCCGTGGCACCTTCACTTCCGCGTAGAGCCCGCCTTCGCATCCCTGCCGCCAAAGCGGAAAAGACCGCATAGAGCCTTTAACCCTTTCCTTACCCATTTTTCTAAATAAATTACACTTTTTCCTGCAAGACCTCGCCTCGTGTCCGTGTTTCATGGTGTCGCCCGTGCACTTAGGGTCGAACCCGTTACACAGGGCTAGTAGTATTTTACTTAAAAAAAAGACATACACATATATATATATATACATACACATATATACACACACACACATACACTGTACAGATACACACCCAGGTATCGGATCAGTACTCAGTATCGGCCGATACCCTGAGCCCAAGTATCGGAATCGGTAGGGGAAAATGGTATCGGAACATCTCTAATATATATATATATATATATATATATAAAGATATAAGCGGGAAGCGGGTATAAACATAGTAAGGGCCCATCTGATTGGTCAAATTTGGACACACAAATGCTTGGCAAATAAAGTATTTATTGCAACTCTTTGTGATATGGTTATCGCGCATGCCATTATCGCGATTACGATATTTTTTTCGATATATTGTGCAGCCCTAATATATATATATATATATATATATATATATATACATACACACACACATCTATCTATCTATTCATCCATCTTCTTCCGCTATATATGTAAATAAAATAAAAAAATAAAAAAAAAAGACAGGCTGTTGATGAAGCAAATGTTACAAAATGCTACAACAAACAAGCAATAAAACATGATGGCAAAAAAAATTACATTTTCTCAAGCCGTTCTATAATATTAATGGTAACTACAAACAGTTAAATAGTGAAATTTGTTGTTTATAAATAAGTGAAAAAAATGTGTTTGCAAAGTGTTATGGCATAACCAGAATGATACTTCAGCTCATGCAGATGTTCAATAAATAAATAAATAAATAAATAAATAAATAAATAGTCTGTGTTGACCATATTACACCACAACAGAATGCATTATATTTTAATAATCACGCAGATTGATGTGCTATTTCACACATGTTTAGGAATACTGAACTGTTTGCACATTCCTAGAACATTTTGTTCATGAAACCCACAGGTCAATGAAACAAGTGTATTGCAGTCGTATGGCTCACAATAAATCCAGGTGCCACATGCTATCCTGTAACACAAAATATCTGCTGGGTATCTAAAATACCTAACAGCAGCTTTACCTTCTGTGATGTTTCCCTTTTCCTTTTATCTTCTTTCTTCCTTTTCTTGTCTTCCATGAACTGCTGTTCCCTTTCCAGACGCTCCTTTCTAGCAAAAAATAAAAGCATTAAAATCATTAGCTCCACTATACAAATATAGGTATAAAAAAAGAAGAGGGAAACACAGATAAATAAATATGCTGTAAATGTTGACACAGCCTAAAGTAAAACAAGCATGTTGACTAAATTTTGACATTACTGGCACTCCATTCGCACACCCGCCCATTTCCTTACGAGTACTGTATATCTATGCAACAGATAGTGCGCAGCTTCAGCTACGTTAACACTGTCGCGCGCACACCGTCATATTGGATGAAAATCTAGAATAAAAAAAAAACCCAACGGTCAAACGCAACAGTTACTCAACAGCCGAAAGCTTTCCCCCAGCAAAACTATCTGTTTGGGCTAAGGGCTGTTATCAAGTGCCCTCACGTCCAGTTGCTACCCCAATCGAGGCCTATTGAACAGGGAATCTGAACTTTCACTACGGTAAGCGAGTAAAAGCTCATTACTCCGAGCAACCTGTACCGGGTGACATGTCAAATGAAGCTGCTAGCTAACAAGCTAGCCACCTTTTTATAGTAAAATAAGCAAAACTCCCGCTAGCTTGCTAGTTAGCCGGCTAGCCAAATATTTACGGTCGGCTGTCATACAAACGCGCCGCGTTTAATTGTTTCATCACCCCTGCTCTCAAATAACCGCAAAAGACATTATGTGCAAACCAATTGCTAATAATGCACCCGACTTTTCACATCCGTCTGAGCTGGAGCTCGATAATCATTGAAGCTGGAAAAACCAAGCAACTTGCATTAGCTTGGCACGCTAACTATGCTAACGGTAGACAGGCTAGCTCTATCCTGTCGTCGATTCTGAAAGGCTTGTAAACTGTTTAATTATGCATAATGCTTTGGTTCTTCAAATGCACAAAAACGCGGACGGTCTTACAAACAGCAAAATCATCGCTACTTCGCTAAGAAAAGATCCACTTACCCCAGGAATTACATGAAATGTAGCTAGGAAACTAGCTACTGCTAAAGTGCTTCAGTGCGAAATTGTAAATTTTGAGGCATTCGAGGCGACTTGGAATCCAACACACTCCATTAAAAGTTTCCAGCGATGCAGCTAACGTTAATTGTGAACACGAGTTCTCCACAGTGGTGTTTGCAACTATGCAATGAGATAATGTAAACGAAGAAAAGACCAAACTGGTTTTAAAGCGCTGAAAAGTCAGTCGGTTGACGGTCGGCCATTTTACTGCTCGGGTATGAATTGTGTGCGAGCAGTGCTCTGTCGGAAGGGGGGGTTAGCAAAGGGAAAATTTTGACCTTCAGTATTAAAAGTCCACAGATCGGTACTGACCCAGGATAACCTGAACTCCTGTTTTTTTCTCGTTTATTCACCAATTATATGCAAATAATCTAAAGTGAGTAAATTCCTTCACAGTGACTCTGACAACAGGTTTCGTGTTCTCTCATCCCATTTCTATGCAAACCATGACGTCATATTTCAAAATCCATTCACTACAATCAAATGCTTGTGTGTGTGTGGGGGGGGGGGCAATTAAATAATTTCTGAAGTTAATACGAGAAGTTAATACGAGCAGATCGTTATATATATATATATATATATATATATAAACGATTTGGCTTTCTGTCGCTATAAAATTTATTATATTTTATCCTATTTTACTGCGAACTGTTAACATGAGGATGCTATAATTAATTCTATACTGACTGAATATGATTTTACTTTTTAATAATTCTTGCGTTTAATTTTGCCCCCACATGACCACGCCCTTTAAGTGCGTCACTTGATAAGCACCGCCCATATCTAAGTGTAGAGGGGTGGGGCTGCTCACACAAACACAGATACTGTAGGCTCATGGCATTGGTGCGATACAAAGTGTGATCTGTTAACGTAAGAGTGCTTGAAATTAAACTGTTTTAATAATATTTTTACAACGGTATGATTATTCATTCTGAGTGTTTTGGGAAAATGGACTATGGGATATTTGGATTTCGCTCATTCTTAAGTGTTGCTTAATGCTAACACTTTATTTATTTTTTAAGTATGGGCTCTGTAAAAAAAGTGTTTTTGTAATAGCCAGACGCAATATATTTTTTTATTTGTTGTTGTGTAAATACTAGATGTTAATGATGTGCAAGACAAAACTATGAATTTCCACCGACGTGAATGTGTGTGAGCTGAACAAACATACTCAAAATAAATGCAATAAATGTGCACAATTTTTTTTAAAGCATGACTAAACAGGTGTTTGATTTCCATAACCTGGCAACAGATTCTTGCACAGTGCAGATTTGTTTTATTTGACCATGTCAATATCGTCACTGGTCTGGTTTGCATTGTATCAAAGATAGAACACGTGGAATAAATACAATACAAAGCACATGCTGAATGTATGCAATTCAGTAAATACTGAATTCATATATGAGAGAGAGAGAGAGCGCGAGAGATGTAAGGTAACACACCCTAAACACCTTGTTGCATAACTTCACATGATGTAAGGAATCAGGTTGATGCTGCTGATTGTCCTCATCAGGTAACTAACTTGGCTTGCAAAGGAGATGCGTCCACGCAAAACAGCAGAGAGAAAGAGGAAGAGAAAGGAAAGAAACCCAACTAAAATGCAGGAAACTGAAGACTCTGAATTAAGTGAATCGTCAGACGACAGCACCATAGCAGTGGTATTGGGAAAGAAAGCCAGGACCAAAAAACGAAAAAAGTACATTGGTGCACATGTCTCTATAGCAGGTAAGACACATCAAGTACGTTTCTAACAACAGCATAATTATAAAACATAATAAACCCCTTGTATTTTAAAGGAGGCATATGGAAAGCAGTTGAAGCAAGTGTAGAAATGGGGGGTCAAAGTTTTGGATTATTTCTGGGTTCCCAACGCATGTGGAAAAGACCTGCCCTCGATCGGACCGCTGCAGAGAAATTCAAGCAGGCGTGTGTTAATCACGGCTTTGACGCAGCACACATTCTGCCACATGGATCTTACCTGATGAACTGTGGCTCTCCCAAGAAAGGTCTGTCTACCAAAGTCTGCTATACCACCAGCTGATATAAAACACATACATGTTCTGTATTTGGGCAAAAATCCATAATATAGTACTCAATGTACACTCTTAATACCATACGAGCCTACTTGACACTTTACATTAGTTTCTAGAGCAATATTTTATGTTATGAATACTGGGAAATCTTCCTTCTGATGATTTCACCAAATCTGGCTTCATTCTGCATGAATTATCACTGATTCTTACTCACCAACACTATATGATTAAGAATTGTCTACATGTAGTAAGTATTCATAATTGCTGTATGACCTGCACATTATACTGATCAGTAAAGGTTGTTGATGTATGTAAAAGCATTAACACAAATGCAAAAATCCTGCCAAAAGTCTGAGAGATGCAATTTACTATATGCGATACCATGCACTATGCTATACTATATTAGACCATAATATTTGTCTGTAACAAATATGTCAGTTTATATGTCAAGACATATTTGTTAAACATTATATTAAGGAATTACAAGTTACGTGTGAAATCTTAACCTGCTCTTGAAAAACTCTGAGTTTCTGCATTTCGTATATTTCAGTACTGAAAAGTAAATCTTATTCTGTATACACACAGTAGGTTGTGCTATATTCTGTATGTTTCTTTGTTTTCCTCATTGTTCCTTAAGTACCATTTGTTGGCAGCTTCATTCTAATGGCAAAGATCAATGTGAAGTTATTTTGATATTTACGATGATCACAATGGCGTTAAATAAAGGGGGCATTATATTTAATATAGAATATAAAGAATGAAAAAAAATCATCTAAACCTAGGAGGAAACAAAATTTATGGCACCAGTAACTGTGTAAAAACTTAAAAGAGATTGCAAACTATTGTTTGCATTGCTGTGTTCTTTCTTGCAACTCAGATGTGTTTAATAAGAGCCAGGCCTTGCTGGTTGATGAACTTAGACGCTGCAATATTTTGGGCCTCACTCAGTTCAACTTCCACCCTGGGGCTTTTGTGAACTCAAGCAAAGAGCAGTGCATTGAAAGGATCGCCCGAGCTATAAACCATGCTCACCAGAAAGTACCTTCAGTCTGTACTGGTAAACTACCTTTGCTACCATTAATAGTGAATTTGATAGAATGTGTATTTTTATGATAAATTTGGCAAGTAATTCTTTTGCTGGTTACTTGTACTACTTCTGACTATGCATTCCCTCACACTCTTCCGCTCGTCATCCTCTCACTAGTTCTTGAAAATATGAGTGGACAGGGAAGCACTGTGGGTGGAGATTTTAGTGAGCTGAAGAGCATAATTGACCTTGTTCGAGATAAGACACGTGTGGGAGTATGTCTAGACACGTGCCATGCATTTGCAGCAGGTAAGGAGTAGAGATTAGTACGAAGATTAATTTTAATTAAATATCTTTGTAAAATATACAATATCCAACAGCGTTATATCTAAAAATCACTATTCTTTGAACTTGTGTTTTTTGTTATCAGTCACATAGCTTATGTTGGCAATATATAGTATATAGTTCAAACTCTACTCATCTCTGCAGGTTATGACATTTCTTCAAAGGGTGGGGTAAAGTCTGTGCTTGACGAATTCGACCAAATTGTTGGACTGCGGTACCTGAGTGCAGTTCATCTCAATGATTCAAAAGGTGCAAGAACAGTGAAAGAACAGTACCTTTATCAGTTTTCAGTGGTTAACTAATTGTCTAGTAATTATGTTTAAATGCATCTTCATGCTTTTCACTGCTTTTCCTGTTACCATACAGTAAAGTGCTTAACCTGATGTTTACAGGTAAATTGGGCTGCCATTTGGATCGCCATGAGGACATTGGCCGTGGAAAGATTGGCATGTCTGCTTTCCGAAGCATTGTGAATGAGCCCCGACTTGACAACATTCCTTTCATTCTTGAGACACCTGGCCGGTAATTATTCAAATGTCAATTTTCAGACTTTATCAATGAAAAGAGTAGTCATTACTTCCTGTTTGGGTGATTTGTGTGATTTTTATTTTTTGTGTATGTGTGTGTGTCCACAGCCGAGGTTTTCAATATGCTGAGCAAATAGAGCTCCTGTATTCTCTCTGTAAGCACTAGAATGCATGGAGGCCTCTTCGGTAAACAACTATAAATATTCATGTGTTCCGTTTTGAGTTCTGTTTTGTGTTCTACTCTAATACTGTACAATTCCATACAGATAAACAATAAACATAACCTGTGTTAAATAATCTGTTAAGTCTAAGTAATTGTTTGCACATATGGAATTTAGCTGTTTAGTCAGCAGAGGGAGCTGGTAACAATGCAAAAGTGATAGCGTAATTTGAAACACTGCAGTAAATTCTAAAATAGGTCTGCTAAAGAAATTCTGCTTTCATGTTGTACTTTCATATGTTTTAAAGAATTTAGTCAATCACTGTTTCTGTTTTGCAAACCCTGAGAATTGTGAGAGTGAGTAATTCACAGTGATATTCTTCCTCTTTTCCCTGTTCCGAATAATTCTTGTCTTTTTCATTCACTAGTGGGAAATACCCTGTTTTTAATTTTCGTCTGCTGTCCCTGGCCAAGTTTCTGAGTCTTCAGCTCATTTAAAGCTGTTCACATGGATACAAAGCTACTCGCCAGACCACACGGACACAACTGGCATACAATGAACACCATTCCTGTCCTTGCTCCAAGAACTGGAACAATCACAGGTCACTCCACAAAGCTAGTATGGCACTGGGTTTTAAAAGCTAGTCAATGTCATTTGGTGTTACTGGACAGTTTAGGTTACTGATTGAAGTTTTGGTTCTTCTTGAGGCTACTGTGGAAGAAGGGGGTTAGTATGAATTTTTTAACAGGAAGGGAAAGGTGCCTTGGTTTGGATTTTTTTTTTTTTTCAGTTCATTGCCAGCCTACAGGAAATGCCAGTCAGACACAAATCTGTTCTAAGAGCCTCAGTGTCTGGGTTGGATCACTGGGCTAGACAAAGACTGTAGAGCTACAAAAGTCACACCGCTTGGCTCAATTTAGCCATTTTGGATATGTAATCTCTCTAAAATGCAGACACAAATTTGAATGAACACTGATATAACTCTTTTTTGGAAAGACCAATATAACACAGTATAAGTACAAGTTTTCCCCCGAATGACAGTGATGAATTTCAAAAGTGATTTCTTCACAAGGCCTTTGCTTAATTTTAGGATACTTAAAATACTTTACAGAGATTGCTTTTTAATTGCTTTCTCAGTTAAACATAACTGATTAAAGCAAAACATTAATTATAGCCATTCTTTGCCAAATTATTTATACTGACTTTTGCCCAATTCAAATTCAAATGAGGCCAACCACTTGTATGTAGAATCCCTGTTAAATATAAGTAGAGCCTTTGCTCAAAATTAAAGCATATGCCGCTTCATATGTGGTTAACCTAAATGTCATCCTCAAACAGTTTTGGCAAGTGCTGTACACTTGTTTGAAAGATGCCCAATAGACAATGACTCTACTTGATTCAGAAATTATTCTGAAATGAACAGCTCAGCTATCATTAAAAGCTCAGCTGGTTAAGAGTGCTGAGTGGAAGACAGCCTGTGTTTTGGTTGGCAGGAAGAAGCATGCATCAGTTATAGGATACTAATGGAAATACTACACAAACGTTTTCCTTTCTCTTTCATACACATTCACAGGTAACTTAAAACACAGCATAAAAAGTTACATACGCTAATGTTTCAACTGATAATATGTGACTGCTATTACCTTAAGTAGGTGGTCTATTTGATACCAGATGAGCATGGGTTCCCTGTTGAGTCTGGTTCCTCTCAAGGTTCCATCCTATAGCCATCTCAGGGAGTTTTTCCTTGCCACCGTTGCCCTCGGCTTTCTCATTAGGGACAAACTGATAAATATGATTTATACACACTTCCTCACACTTTTCAAACTCATTACCACATTTTTTATTCTGTAAAGGCTATTTACATTGTTAAAAGTGCTATATAAATAAAACTAAATTGAACTGGTGGTCAATTCATATTTAAAAATTATTCCTCATCCTCCTAGAACCACTCTTTCACAGATTGAGTCCTGGAATATGACTTACCTTGACTATTAAATATAGCTGTAATTTCTACTGTAGATTTTCTAAGATGCAACTTCACCAAATGATTAAATTAACTCTGAGAATAGTCATCATGGGTTTTTCTGACCACATTTTTTAATGAAGTTCAGCATGATCCTTCCAGGTTTTAATAATGCATTCGACATTACTTAGTCCGGTAATTTCAACAAACCTATTTGTTTTGGTTTTTTTTGCTTGATGCAGGCCCTTCTGAAACGACAACTTTTATTTTCACCAGGCAGAGTAGCTTTATTTATAACCAGAAGCCCAAAGGCTCACTGGATATGGTCATGTTATTTTATGAAAGCACAAAAGCAACATGTCAGGTTCAAACCAACACATTGTGTATAGTAGATTTGTCTCCGAGACTGAATTGGGCCACATGCAGCACAACAAAATCAGAAGTGTAAATCACCATGTGCCCAAAAATCATGTAATGAAGTAAACATCCAGCAAGCGTGGCTGTATAAGGGCTTCTATTTCTCTCGACTCCTGCCCTTGACCAAAGAATGTTCCAGAGAGTGGTGGCTGGGAACGACGCCGCGCAGCCTCAGACAGGCCATCACACGCAGAAGCCGCAGGCTCCAGTCCGATCTTCTCTGAACCCTGCTGATTTGGTAAGAATTCAAAAGCCTAAGAGACTGAGCACATCTTTATAAATGCTCTGTACCTTGTGTGGAAAAAGAAAATGAAGGAACATCACACAGTAGGACGTTGCTTTTGTGAGTGGGTGATGGTGTGTAGTTTTAACGTCTTGCAGTTTGTTTTGATTGTATGTGCATTAAAGAGAATTTCTATTTGTCCACATTTTAAAATAACTACATCTGAGTTTCTTAATTTACCCTCAGTTTTCTGGTCACGCTTTTTTGAGTTGAGTCATCTCTGATTCTGATGCCTTTACTTGAATGGGAAAACACAAATTACTGAGTGTTCCAGTCTATTTCTACACTTTCATCAGCTGTCCTGAAACTTGCACTTTAAGATTAAGATTCCACTGCGTACCACAGTTCAGTGTTAATTATACTAAGATGTGTAACTTCAGATACAGTATATAATTGTAGAAGAGCAGGAATTTTAGTTCAGTAAACAATAATTTTCTCCACACAGTGGTTTTTGTGAATATTTGGAAGTCTGTAGGATTAACTTTCGTCTTCTTTAAGTGCACATTTACTGCTTCCTTTATTAAGTACACTATACTAATACTGGTACTAATACAGAGCAGCCCAGTTCATCATAGCATGGATTTTTCATAAGGTTTTGTAAAACATTCCTTTGCGATTCTGGTCCATATTGACATTGATTGCATTGCATATTTGCTGCAGATTTAAGGTTATGCCTGGGGTAGTTTTAGATTTTTCTTTTTGGCTGAATGAAATGGGACTCGGTGTGGTCTTCAGTCCATCCTTCTCAAGGTTTGATTTGTTCTGCACTCTGGGATGCTTTTCTGTTCACCATGGTTGTAAAGAATGTTTTTTTCTGAGCTACCACAGGCTTCCTGCAGCTCAAACCCAATCTAGAAATTCTCTGAACTCTCATCAAAAAGGCACTTTTGCCTAGAGAGAAAGAGAAGAAAGGACATTTTGTCTGCATGAGGATAGTCATGGAACACACACATAAATAGGCTATAAATAAGTCATACTGCAACATTCCTCATAGTTCTGGACAGATACACTCTTCGCCACTTTTTTGGGGAATTTTACTATATACTGAAAACTGAAAGGAGACAAATGTGTTTTTGCATATTTGGGAAATTGCAAGTGTTGTCCATGGGATAAGTAACTACTTCAAATCCCAACCTGCCTGACCGCCATGTTCAGCAACAGCTACTTGGATGAGAGCCGGATAGCAAAGGCTGCTAGAGTCCCATTGAGATCATCCCTTATGCAACAGAAAAAGAAAAACCTAGTCAACTTGTTATTTTTATCTACTGTGGAAGACGCCAGCTATGACTCTGTAGATGAATGTTTATGTGCTATGTGTGCATGTGCTGCTTTTCCTGTTGGAGCCTCACACCAGCAAGGGCCTAGCCTCACTATTGTCTATTGTCCACCGCCTGAGCCTTGCTTCCTGACAGGCCAGAATTCACGGAAATGGGAATGCAGTCCAAACACATTCCTTGAGTTACACCCCCACCCCTGTCTCATTGGACCCCTCCATCCAAGAAGCATAGTGCTCAGAGAGGGTCCACTCCCAACAGGATGTTAATTAGCGACACACTCTTCAGGAAGTCAGGGAGGGAGCAGGTGGAAATGGAGACAGATATAGTGAGGATTCGTTCTCAAGCACACAAGCCTTTAAATAATCATACAATGGTTGCTAAAATATGACTGCTCTTTATTTTTTTTTGTGTGCAGATTAACAACTTTCAGTGCTAAAAAGTCTTAAAGCCTAACAGTCCCACCCTCCCCACATCTACGCGTTTTACCACTTTCCTTCTCGGATCGCAACATCTGGCTTTTATAATCTAAACGTACACCACTTTCCAGTCCCTAATGGAACTTGAAAAGAAGGCCTGGCATCACAATTAAATAAATATTTGCTTTGTTAGGAGAACATTCATGCAGGAGAATATGAAACAAAGGTTTATGTTAGTTGTGTCTCTTGAAACCAGATGGAGGATGTAATTAAAATTTGATAAAAAAGAAAAAAAGAGAAAATAATAACCACAAGCACTGCTACCAATATTATCAAAACATTTCTTGTGGTCCATCATGCACATATACAGTACTACTCATTTTCTACATTTACTACACATCCACACACTGTACTCTGCACTAAAAAGGAAATGTGAATCAGGAAACAGCCTTTATAAACACAGGTCTGCTAAGGGTTTCAGCAAGCTAATAATTCACAGCAATGACCCCTAAAACATTTTTCATTTTACAGCCTGCAAACAGTGAGCAATTCTGGACATATGTGCTGAATGAGCCTAAACCACAGCAATTAAACCCAGTTGGAGAATCTTTTGAATTCTGTTAAATGCAATAAAAATTATATTTAAATATGCATTGTGTAGCCATTTCTAAAGAGGGAATATCACTGAAGCATAGATTACTACTGTGATTAGAGCATTGCATGGACTACCACAAGAAATACACATAGTTAATCATTTGAAATGTTACAGGGGTTCATTAAAAGGATTTCAAATTACATGACATTTTGTCTTTGGGTATGCCATTAATTAGTTGTTTATTTTGCATCCTTTAACCTCCAAATTAAAATGCAGCCATTTAATATGTAAACGCTAAAGTGGTTTTCTTTACTGGGAAACTATTATCCACCTATTATCCACCTCGCCCAAGCTCTTTCACCCTTTTTCATAATATTTCAGTTACTGTCTATTAGAAAGCATGCATGCTAATCCTCACTCAAAGCACAATATCTTATTCCAAAAAGCACTGTATATGGATTTCAGTCCAGTTATGAGCCAGACGCACAGTAGTAATCATATGGGCCAGAACAGGGCCAAAAGGCAAGCAACCCCACGCACCATGTGAGAACACAGACTCACTGTTTCCAAAGCACAGCCTTCAGCGTCCTCTATGATTTGGCTTGTTGTTTTTTTTATTTGTTACAGTAATGTTTCTCTCATCATACACAGGAAACGACACCATGATCCATATCTGTGCAAAGAGATGCTGGTGTAGTCTAAACATAGCGAGAACACAGAGACGCAATCTCGCCTGGCTGTTTGGTCACCAGACATGGATGCCAGCCATAGTCACCAAATATCAAAAGCAGCTTTCTTCTTACCTCATTTACTGTTTAAGAAGCAAAACAGAGCAAGAGAAAGAAAGGCAAAGAATCAATGCTTGGAGAAACAAACTTTGATGATAAAATAACTGTTGCAGAGGTAAAAGTAAGAAAAATTAGAGGCATACTACCTAACCACACTCAAAACAAAATAACTTTTAGGAATCTTACGCAGATCATTTAAAAAATGTATTGTTTTGTCAAAGAACATTTTAACAATATGGGAAAAAAAACATTTCTTCTTAACTTGCTTAATATCTTGAGTTGGAGTGTTCCTCAAGTGACCTGTGGCATTATAAACTTTTAGCATGCACTGTTTGTTGTCCCAATGCTCATTACAAAGTAATGCTGCACAGAGTCAGCCCCAGGACATCCATCAACCTTGAGCTTAATAAACATTTCCATGATAAGCTAAAAGTTCAGCTCTGGATTGGTTCCCTTTTGGCTCTCCTCACAGCACAGGAATCACAGCTGAGGGGCCTGAATACCAGCGGTTTCTGTATGAGGGGAGTGCGAAAGGAACTGAGAGAGAAATACTTTGAAAGAGTAAATATGTGCAATGACAAGTGGTTCTATAAATTCTATTTCCAAACCTACACAAAAGGACAAAGCCCTCTAATTATGGGGGTATTTAAGGCAGGTTATAGGTGCAAATAAAATAAGATCTCCAACACATGGAGGGATGCTTTGAACTTGTGAGAAAGGAAGAGAAGGAAGAAAGAAAACAGGGTAAGATGGATTGTGGAAAAGTCAAATGTGTGGAGCACAAAGGCTAAAATGTAATGTGGCCTCTCTTTGGGGACCAACATCTGAACCTTTTCCAAAAGCTACACATTTTTTCTTAGCAAATAGCTGGCATGCTTGAAGCAAAGCATTTTTATGCTGAGAAGCTAGGTTGCTTCAGTGGACATAAATGAGGAACGTATGAACACATTCACGAGGAATGAGTAAAAAAAAAATTTTTTAAATAATTTTATTGGAGTTTTATTGGAGTTTTGATTTTGACAAACTACTGCATTCTTTGCATTCTCTCTGGAGACCAGAGTGTACAGTATATCAATCCACAGTAGATCAACCTGCAGTGTATTAATCCAATTGCGCTCACAGATTGAAAATAAGTGATAGTAGAACTCTCATTGACCGGTTCCTTTGCATAAAAACCTTGAGACTAAGGTATTGAACTAAATTTGGAAGTAAATATGTCAGCTCGTGTTTATGTGTCTGTCCTAGTAAAAGCAGTAAGACTTGCTTATGGTTCTTTTGGCTTAAATGATATATTCAATATGGTTAGGTTTACTAGAAAGAACTATTAAACAATATAAAAACTAGAGATTGCTACAATCTATATAAATGCAAATATTTATATACAGTAGGATTTGGGGAAAGAAGTTTAGTTTGGGAAATGAAATTGGTTACGTATTAAAATGCCTACAGTAACTGATATTTCTTATTTCTCATAATATGCAATAATCTCCCTTGAACAGTTGATATTGAGATGTGTCTGCTACTGTAAAGCCTTTATAACGGCTCTAATCTGAGGTGCGGTGCTGTTTGTTAATTGGTGATTTTTGAGGCTGGTAACTATAAATGCACTTAACAAAACTGTTCTTGCGAGAACAGCTGACCTCCGTGTCTTAAAATAACAACTGACTGTTGTTGTTGTTGTTGCATAAATAACAAATTCCATATATGTTATTTTATAGTTTTCCCCAGTATTGTTGTAGAATATACTGTATAAACTAAATCACTAAACAAACACAAAGTCATTTGCAAGTGATCCCAAACTTTTCAGCGGTAGTGTAATATGTAATGGTGTAAAAAATAAATAAATAAATAGTGCTCCAGAAAAAAATAATAAATCGTAGTAATTTTTAAAGGAAACATGTAAGAATTTGGTATCAGTAACATATGGCAATGGCAATATTTTGCTATTTCTGTTACAAACCCTTCATGAACAATAAAACATGAAAGCTTCTTTGGGTTTTTCCACTAAATGTTAGTGTTGTATGTTACAGAACCATACAACCAAGGGTGTTCAAATCATGTAGAACCTCTAGGAATCAACATCTTTACACCAAATGTAAACCACTTTTGTTTGTTTCTTTGGGGAAACTGTAAAAGTTTACATTTATAGAAAAGTACCCACTGAAAAAACATAATTACTGTAGGCTAAAATCCATATCTGCCCGATTTCAGTGGCTAAACGGGGCAGTTGAATCCTGCATTTAAAATAAATCAAATTGTTTATATCTGACTTTCTTTTAATACTCCTCGTGTTAAATTAACTCTTGAAGGGTCCTCTGAACATGCCACACTGTTGCTAAAATAAGGGATTTTCCTCAGTCCCCAAGAAAATCCCGCCCCTTTTGTCCAAATAACACCCACTAGTTGAGCAGGCTGCTGCCTGGAATAGTGTGTGTGCGTGTGTATGTGTGTGTGAATCAGATTGCTAGTGGTGTGTGCTGCCCATGTTCACCAGAGCAGAGGCAGTCTCAGTGTGGAAAAGCTGCAGAGCCTAAAGCTTGTAAAAAAAACCCTCCATACTGGAATATTTTATAAACATGGAATAAAATCTCATTCATCATCAAGAATCTAAAGGTGAACTGTTCTTCATCAGGTAAGCTGGCATAGATGACTTTGAAACCTGGTTTATTAACTGAATATAGCTGTATTCATATGCATGGTTTAGATAGAGTCACTACAGTATATTCTATATTGCTGCAAATGTATCTCAGAACATAAATAAAAGATCCATATAAATTCCTAGGTTACATGCATGCACCGCAACATTATGACTTAATAATCTTTACTCTATATCGTGCTTGCTTATCTCTTCTTTGTACTCTTCTATAATTTTCTCTCGTACAGATTACTGTCACAGTGTACTCCTTTATGAAGAAGTATTAGTATGAGAATAAGTGAGCCTGGCAACACTTGAAGGGTTGCACAATATGCTGTTGGTTAAGCATTGTTGGTGAAATGCAGGATTTTTGCAATACCAGTTGTGGGATTATATGTAAAAGTTATCATACAGTATAACATTTGTTATTGTGTCATTTGTCTATCCTCAACCATTTCTGTGTAAATCTTTGAGGGTTTTAACCATTATTGCATTATTCATGGCTAGGTTATGGCAGTAATTAAAATACTACATTCAGTTTTTAAATTAGTTCTTACTCCACCAGTCTGCATACAAGGGCTTTTATAATTGTGGATAAAACAAATGCTGAATTCCGGATTTGCACTGAAGAATTGCAGCAGTTTCTATACATTATTTTGTTACATATTTTAAAATAAATAGAAAAATTATAATAAAAAAAAGATTAATTAAAATAACTAAAAATCACTAAACTATATATAAAAAAGCTTTTTATGTTTGCTTTTAAAAACGCATTTCATTATGATAAATGAATGAATTTTGATGATCTCCAAGCCTACACCATGTAACTGTATAACATTTGTATGTCATATAATACAATATAATAATTTTCAGAGTGAGTTGCATCTCATATGCACACCTCATCTGTCATTTAATATCATATGAAATACTTTTAAAAATATATAAGTTTTAGGTGTAATATTTGAAACAACCACAAGCCTTTTGATTTAAAATAGTCTGACTACAAGAACAGTGAAAACCATAGACTTGTTCAAAAAGAATTTAAAAAAAAGTACAAATAAGATTAGGATTTTAACACTGATTTAGATTTAGACTTTTCTTGTGACATTATAAAAGCTCGCTCTGTTTTTGGTGTCTGTCAAATGACTGCAGTCGAAGTGACTAAGAGGGCAGGAGACATAGGTCATTGGGTGAAGATAAATGAGTCATTATCTTGCATGTTTGTCCACCTGGTCCACTCTGTTACAAAGTAACATGGAATCCATCTCAATGGAGACACAGAGACAGAGAGATTTGCACAATTCAGTAAAATTATATATGAGCCTAGTTCCAGTAACATGAATCTTTTTAATTCCAATAAATGGGGATCTGTTTATTAGGTCAGGGAGTCGATTTTCACTGCGAAACCATACACTGGCAGCCTGGTGGGGTTCTGTAAAGAGAACAAGGAGACAAACTCAAATGTGTTTCTAATCTTGGATGTAGACACTCTTCAATGATATTCTTCCTAGGAATGTGTTCACACACACACACACACACACACGCACACACACACACACACACACACACACACACACACACACACACACACGGGTCCTATTATTCTTTGGTTTCAGAGGTTTATATGCACATCTCCCTAATGGGTCCACTCTCTGTCTGGTTTCTAGAGCAGAACTGCTCGTGTATGGTCTCAATTTTTTTATGTGTTGCATCATGAAGTTTACGGTGTATATATGTTCTGCATCCTACGTGGTTTCTAGTCACTTCATGTGCCTTCAGGGGCATTTGGAGTTTAAAAAAAAAAAACCTCCAGATCATTTAATTTAGCATCACAGCCCTATAGGACAGTACCTACTGCTAGTAAAAAAAAAATCACTTAATGTCTGTATTCATCCTAAAAATATCTGATGAGAAATAACTCTAGGTCATCACATACTGTATGTAACTTGCATACACTACCATTCCAAACCAATCTAATTAACAGTCATTTGTTGCTTAGGTGGTCATAATTATATTTTACAAGAATCTTCCTGTATTTTCCTTCCTCTTTTTAATGCAGGGCAGCTACTTCACACTGCCGAAAAAGCTGAATGGATTAAGAAAGGCAGAGGCCCTTGAAGAGAAAAGAGCGAATCTTTCCCTGACTGTTGTGCAGATTATTAAATTTTCTGCATTTAAAAGCCATTTAAAATCTTTTGGTCTGACCTTTTGGAAAGTGAATTAGAAGTTTTGGAGCCAGGTATCAAGAGGACAAAAGAACATGGCAAAAGAAAGCCTCTGGTCAGAGCTTAGGGAGGAATAAAGCAACAAGTCTATGGCGGGTGTTGTACTGAGGGTGTTGTGCCCGCCCTCTCTCGAGAACACACACAGCAGGAGACAGGGCAGAGGTTACTGAGTGGACTGGGATTAAGGGAGTACATAGAGTACATAGTGTCAATAATTAGGTATGCATGTTATCTCCTTATTTATTAAAAAAAAAAAAAAACATTTCATGCAGTTATTACGCCTCGAATGCTTTTTAATTCTGCACTGCATTGTTAGGAAACATGCCTGCGGGGGGCTGAGGCAAGAGGGTTTTTAAGGACAACAGCAAGGATTCTTTGTTAATCCAGACTTAAATTATCTTAAGTACACAGTTAACTGAAAAAATGTTAAAGTACTTCAGGCTAAATAGTACGACATACCTGTAACTGAGCTGAGCTGTTCTCCATATGAGGGCATGAGACCTACTGCTGAGCAGGAAAAGAAAAACTTACTGCTTTTAAAAGAGTAGTCTGTTAAAATAAAACACCAACAATGGGTGCATGAGCAGGAACGACCCAAGAACTGGTTGAGAGTTGACGTAATGCTGTTGGAGCACCGTAATAACTCATTAATGGAGTCAAACTAACATGTGTGGGAGGCCAGTCTCGGTGGAAAGCTCATAAAATAGGTGTGCCTGTAAAAGCGTGCTACCTTGTTAAAACATTTAAATAAGAAATGACAATTACACGTTTCTTCTCAAAATAACAACAGAACATCAATACAGAGACGTGTATACTGACTTTTTATGTAAATAATGTTTTTCAGTATTTATTTTTTTGGTTTTGATGTTGAATATTCATAAATAAGGTCTGTTCTTTGTGAAGAGTTTTTTTGTAGTCTAAGATTGAGAAACTACTTAAAAAGGCTTTTGCAAGACATAATGAAAATAAATGATCAAGACACTGTCCAGAGTTATTTGCAAAACCGAAATAGTTTTTCCTTTGACTTAAGGTCCTTGAAGGAGAGGTTGCTTTTTTTTTTTTTTTTTTTTAAAGAAGGGAAGTGGACTTTAGATCGGAGGATCTGGCACAGAAGCTAATGTAGTTTTCAAAACATAAAATCAGCAGAAACCTGCAATTATTTATGTAGCCAAGTGCTACCCACTCATACCACATTCACTGTCTTTTTTTTGCAAAAATGAAATTTGCAGATATTTTCTTAACATTTTATCTTTCTCAACATACAGCAGCGATACTCTCAAACTCATTGGACATGGAATATATGGGGCAAATCCTAAACCACAAAGATCTCTGCAGCCTGAGTTGGATTTATTTTTGAACTTGTGTTTTCTAAACCCAAAACCCAAAACAACTGAAGAGCCCAGTTTCTCTGACCACATACCCATCTGACGTTTCCAGGAATTGAGGACATGAGTATTTTCATCTCATGTCTATCTCAGCGGGATCATTTTGGATATGGACAGCAATCAGGGGCAAAAAATCTTTGTCTTGATACTTATGGACAATCCACTCTAAAAAACATTTCACTCAACTGGACTTTGTGAGAGAGAAAAAGAGGGAGCCATGCATAATTTTGCATGAATGGTAATGTGTGGATAATTTCCTGTCAAGCTAGGCCAGATTCTTTCTTCTGCCTAGGACGCAAAAACTCGCTGGAACACCAAGAGTTTTAGTTGGAATACTAATTCTTGGAGAATTTGCTGCGCTTTCCTGTGGTTTTATTGTGAGCTCAGAAAACTCAGCAGTCATGAACTTGGGCAAACTGTCTGGGCTGAAGGGCCTTGTTTCTCACTCATCAGGGAGGCGGCGCTTTAAGGGTGATCTGACTCCAGATATGATAAGCCCACCACTCGGAGACTTCCGCCACACCATGCATGTGGGCCGTGGGGGAGATGTATTCGGGGACACCTCGTTCCTCAGCAACCATGGTGGTGCAGGGAACAGTGGTGATGGAGACTCCATCACTGCTTCAGAAAAGAGCGAGAGCTTCTTCTCTCGCACCCTACGGCATGTCCGCAAGACTCCAGATCGACCCCGGGGCGGTTCCAGGGACCTTTCTCCTCCACCTCCACCCATTTCTCCGATAATAAAGAACGCAATCTCCCTCCCTCGCTTGGATGTGGACTCACCGAATGGTTGCCCTGTCAAGGTCCTGTTTTCCAGCACACCCAGGCCAACCGAAGACAGCACTTGCTCATATGGTAAGATGAATTTAATACGACACCAGGGCATCATTTTTTAAATAAATACATGACATTCTTGATGTACTGCAATGATTTTGAGAAACTCATTCCAGTCCTTATGTTAAAACATATTTGACATTCACTAAATTGCAGTAATATTGGTACTGATGAATTATTATGTTAAAATTATTTAAATTTCATCATTTTCTCATGATTTAACAAAAATTGGTGTCATTCTTTATTCTTTAGATGCTAATCACTGCCCAGTTGAACAAAATCATTGTAAACTGGTAGACATACAGTAGCTCAGTATGAACACCACCAATATGACAATTTATGTAGCGATGATACTTAGCGGGAAACTAAAATCAGTGATCTCTCAATATTTCACTCGGCACTGGTTGTCATCTACAAACTTGTTATAACATAGCCAAGGTCCTCAGTGGACTCAGTGTCTGAATTCCAATGTCTGTGACACTTCACCTACACCTCCCTGTGTGACCTATCTGGCCTGCATCTGACACAGACGGCTCGAACACACACCCTCTCACACGCAGTTCTATACACATGTTCAGAGGTAAAGTTATTCCCTCAGTGAGATGTTAAAATAAAAAAAGCTTACCTTTTGAGAAAGGCAGTTTGCTCTCTAATGTCCAAAAGGCTGCTGCTCATACTGTTATTATCAGTCTCACACAGTGAGGGACAAATCTCATGAGGATTCATGAATGAAGTCATTACTCTCTAATTCTTCCTGAGAAATACCAGAAGTGATGAAGGGATGGCGATTTTTCAAGACAGACTGAAGTAAAGCCATGTGTAGGAGCAAAGTTACCCTGCAGACTGACACTGTAGATGTGCTGCCTAGTGATGATTACTGAACACACAGCTGTTTTTCAAATTAAGATACATTTCGAGTACTAAAACGATCAGTGTGATGTTTGATCTGCTATTAGCTGAAGATCTTTGTGCTGCAGTAGTTTTGGGAAACTCAGCCCAGTGTGTTTTAAATTATAATGGTGACACTGACATTGTATACTGTGTATCAGAACTTTTATCAGAATTAATGTTATTTATACACGGTTTAAGTACTGATCAAGGTAAAGGCTCCTTATGTTAGCCAGCCCAGATGTTTATTCTCCAGTTTTTGTACTTCTTTAGTTACCTTGTCGAGTGCTCGGTTCTTTCACAGTATAGCATATTCAAATTGAGGAAATGTTATAAAGCCTTCAACTCTTCAGTGCCATCTTCTGGGAAAGAATAAATACAATTCATACAGCCAGATGTTTTTCTTAGACCTCCAGTTAAAGTAGAAGCACATTACTGTTCATGCCATTTCCCACTTTTCTCTGCTTTTTTCACCTGTCTGTAGGTGTGGAGTCTGGATTTGTGACATTGCCCAGGCTGTCACGCTCAGAGAGGCTTGTGCAGAGCGCAGCTCCTTCATCCTTCTCTGCTGAGATGCACCGTGGCTCTCTTACAGATTTGACACATACCCTCACTGTCCCTGAACCACTCAGCCTGTCTGACTCCATGACCTCCTTTACCGTTGACCTTGGCCCCTCGCTCATGTCAGAAGTCTTCGCCATGATTGATAAGCCCAGTGACCATGTGGAAGCCAATCACATCTCTGAATCAGAGCACAAATCCGAGCTCTGGGCCAATGGTGGCACTGAAATGATCTCAGACACCAGAACCTCATTGGTGGATTCACTTCTGAGAGAGGATTCGGAGGGCCGGAGTCGTCTTTACGGAGTAGAGTGGGGGTGTGCGGATGTGATGAACGTCAAATCCCTGAAATGCGTTATGGTAGGTGATCTTATGCACTCCTACACTGCCAAGGAGCACAGCATGGAGGCCAAACGGTTCCAGGAGGCAGCAGATGTGCTGGCCCGACATTACGGCAGTGGAACAAACAGGAAAGCTGACATGAGCATCACCCAGAGGAGACAACCTTACTCCTACCATGATGAGGAAGAGGAAATCAAGGTCTAGCCTGAAAGACTAATAATCTTAAGCTTTACATTTCTATTGTGCCAAATGTAACAGAAGTTCATCCTGAAAATTTACATTTGAAAAAGTACTATTAACCAAGCTTCTCTCTTGCTCTGTGATTGTATTTTTTTTTTTAAATACGAGCAGCACAGAACATGAAGAAAAAAAAATGCAGATGAATACTATTTGGTTCTTAATACAGTAGGTATGGCTGTGGAAGGATGTTAAAGTATTGTATATTATGGATGCTAGTGTATGTTTTTAGCTTAGGTGTGGATTTGAATTATGTACTGAGTGTTTCATTGTGACAATCGATGAACAAATTGACCTCATGACTATTATTTTCATATGTTTGAATATGAGCAATACGAACCTGAAACCAAGGAGTCCAAACAAGGCAGCTTCCTGCCATAAGCATCAATGTGAATAACACTTCTCTTTGCCAGTGCATGAACAGTTACAGCTACAGTATTAAGACTAAGCTACAGTATAAGGTCAGCAAAATAAACTACTTCTGACTGGTACAGTACATGTAATTTTTACATCAGCACTCTTATTTTTATGTTCCAGAAATTTAATACACAAAATTCTCCATATAGACTCCGTGGCTCTAATTACACATGTTATACATACGCCTTATTACGGACATATTTTATGCGGGAAACTTCTGTCATATTATTATGAACTGCATAAAACTACACAAACAGTTCAGTTTAATCCTCTAGGCTGTTACAGTACATACAGTATAACAATACTGACAAGAGAAAATACATTTTAAAAGTAACATAACCTGTCTGTTTGTTATTACGTTTATTTAGGAGTAAATACGAGGGCCATTCAAGTCAAACCAAGACTTGTTGTGAAATTTCTTAAGAATGAAGGCTTAAAACCAATTGACATTTTCAGAGGCGTTCGAGCATGGTGATGCGACTCTTAGCTGCATTAAAACATTTGAAACATGCAAATATTTTTAAAAAGACTGGGAGGAAGTCTTTACCTTGATCCAAGCAATTTCCACATGTTTGGGCTATTAAAGGAATTCCTGGGAGGCCAGCGATGCACGCAGGCCAATCCTGGGTTAAAACATCCTGAGAAATCCTTCTACCTTACAGCTATTCGCGCAGTAGTGAGACGCTGAGATAAGTGCATTAGTGTAGCAAGGGGTTATATAGAGAAAATAAAGATCATGAGTTTTTACTCTTATAACTGTTATTATTCTGCACTTTCAACTGTCCCAGTTTGACTTGAACATCCCTTGTATTTTTGCATCTACACACAACTTATAAATAAAAACACTTGTCAAGTTTTGTACTGAAAACAACTTCATACAATATTTTGTGTGACACACTAAAGCTGTAGATTATAACAGCCAATATGACAATAATTTGTATGAATATTTTTTATATATATTTTGACAGAGAAGTTGACTTCTCAATCATGTGCTCTATATATATATATATATATATATATATATATATATATATATATATATATATATATATATATACGAATGTGTTCCTTTGCACAGGAAATCTGCACATTACTAATGTACTCTTATAAACAGTATGAATAATATATCTAATAAAAAAAGAAGGAGAACATAACACAAAAATACAACACTATTTACATGTGTGATTACAATTTTCTTGCTGTTGTACCGCATAGGAAATCCCCATTTTGCTGAGGACATTGTAATCGTACACTGTTGTTAGCACACAAGGCTGAAACCATAGGAAGTGAGATTTCCCTTTGTGTTATATTTGCATATATAGGGATCTTTTGGGGAAAGCCGATTTGCAGGGTAAGGTTTCACAGAGGTACAGTAAATGATACAGTGCACATAAAAAAGGAGCAAAGGTAAAAATGAGAAAGCATATTATTTACACCACATCATTAACTTAATTTGCCAAACCATTAGATGACTGAATTGATGAGAAAGGCCAATGCAGGTTGGGCTCACTGGGCTGAGGATGAGAGCTGCTTGGGCAGGGATGGGGGTGGAAGTGGAGGGGGCACTTTGGGTCTCTTGCCCACAGCCTTTTTCTGAGGAGCTCCTTCAGGTGGAGGAACTGAAGGAACAGGAGGAGCTGAAGGAGCAGGAGGAGCTTGGGGTTTGGCTGCAGGCTGCATCTGTGCCTCAGAGATTGCAGGCATGGCCAGTGGAAAACTTCTTGGCAGACCTCCAGGCTCGCTCATGGGAGTAACTGGGGTTTTGGGTTTGCCATAGCTTACAACAGAGTCTTTATTAAATGCCCTGTTCTGAACAAATGACCTTCTTGCTGTAAGACATAAAATAACAGATTAACATAGGTTGAATACTTTGAAAAAATGTGTGCATGCCATCATGCCTTAATGCAAAGGGTTTATGTGTTTAAAAAAAAAAAGAATCATACGTTTAAAGGGAGTGGTGATCTTCAGTGTGCCTTCAGGGGAATGCTCTAAGCCATCATCTGGAGAGTCGTTTGTCTTTAATTGGGTGGCATCCTGAATCTGAGATTTTGCTTGAAGTTGAGACCGAGGTAGTGGTTGTGGATGAGGTTTGGGCTGCTTCTCACCAAGAGCTGCATCTAAACTAGAAGCCTGAGCAGGCGGCTGACTGTCTGGAGAAGGAATGCTACCATCCCAAGTTGTTGAACCACGATTCGTTAAGTCAGTCTTAATATTTACTGATGCGACAGAATTTTCAATTGAAGATGGACTGGGTGGGGTGGAAAAAGAGAAAACACCCAAATATGAAAAATGTTTTTAAAAAAAGAAGAAGCATGAATTAAATTTCAAACACTATTGCTGTAAATATATTAATCTAGATAAAAAATTTATAAATGGCTGACCAGAAGCTGTAGCTACCTGAAACATGAATTATTGCTTTTAATAATATATTCAATTTTAACAGAGCAAGATTCAAATCTTACCTGTCAGTTTTTGAGACAGACATATTTTGAGATGGGGGAAAGACAGTGTCTAATGGGGACTTCTGAGGTAAAGATGGAGACAGTGCTGGGAGTTCGGAAGTCTCAAAATCAACATCTGGAAAACAGAACAGCATGTAAGCTGACAAAACACACTTATGCAGAAATCTTACATAGGCACTTTTTTTTCAGCCATGTGGATCTACAGTACCTTCAGGGAACAGTCTCTTGGAATACTGTATGAGAGGTTCTACCACTGTCACAACCTGGACTGAAGATGCAGAAGCCATGTCTAACAAAGACGTCTCTCTGCAAAATGGTACAGAAAATCAGCAGTGGTACAGATATCACTTGTACGTACAAAATTAAGAGCTAATAAAAGAATGAAATGATATGATGAAGCATCAAAGTGTGTAAGTGTCTCTGCTTTATACTAACCCCTCAATTCGAGGCCACAGCAGATTAGGTCCAAGCACTATGGCGATATTACTAGGAGTCATCCTGTTAACTGCCTGGTATTCTGACAAACATGCTAGAAACTGGATAAGGTATCTGAGGCAAGGAGAGGTTTTGAATGTCAGTCTTAAAAATGTGATGGCATTCAACTACTTAGTAGTTAGTATTCACCAAAACACACCGAAGATTACTGTAGTTTTCTGAAGGGAGTTTTTTCAATACAGTCCGAAACTGCTCCAACTTCTCATCTATGTCTTTTTCTCTTAAAAGACACAGTTGGAGACAAAGCATTATCATCTTATCTCATTAAAATTTTGGCCTGAAATAAAGCATTTTAAATATTAAATGTCCTTTACCCTGCTGCCTTGAACCATTCGTTATACAGTTCAAATGTCATGAGAGGTTCCGGCAGCTCTCTCAAGTAAGATTTCAGAACACCTGTGAGAAAATGCAATAAAAAAACTCTTTTGTAATTTTTTAATCCTCTCCAATCATTGCCATAACCACCCACCTGACATGTTCAATAAATATATAATAATTTTAATGAGAATGGATGTTTAAAATATTTCCAGGTATCTTCTACTGGTGGTCTTCTACCTGCAACTGCATGAGGGTCAGCACTGAACTCATCATGATCCACCATCCCTGAGTTCAAACTGTTCTTCAGCTTCTTGACCACAGACGCAGCTGCTGCCAGCCTGAACAAGCCCTAAGAGAAGCCACAAGGTGTTCACAGTAGGGCATATGGAAATAGAGGAAGCTTCCGTGGAAGCTAGTACTACTAGGAGAGTTTTAGTTTAGATCCCCATTTGTGGGTTTGTGTAAGTGTACATGTCATGTGGTCAGTAACACTTAAGGAAACACTTCACTGTGGCTAAAACACAAAGGTAGCACAGGCCAGGCAAATTGACATAATCCTTATTTACCATTTGCTATCATTATGTGCCACTTTAGCATGTGTTTGTTTGTAGGTGTTCAAGGTAAGGTGGCTTACCTCCTCTTTAAGTCCTGTCCTCAGCAGCATACTAACACACTCCTGGATGGGTTCAGCAATGTCTTTCTCACAGTTTTTAAGATGGGAGAGCAGAGGCTCACCAAACACTTTCCTTAATGAGAGACTCATCTGGGGTTCTATTTTCCAAACACACACAACTTTAGTCCTGATGTTTGATAAAGGGCACACCATAGTGAATCATGCATTGGTTTGTGCTGTGTAGAAAGTTTGAGTGAAAAAAAATCATCATAATGTGGAAAACCTGCTTGTTTAACAGGCGTTTCGTTCTGCCTGTGCTGTAATAATTGTGTAACACCCTAAAGAATTAATTGTTTTGTCTTTCCGAAGCCATTAAAATCCTGGCCCAAAGAGTGTCCCTTTCAAAAATAGAACCCTCGATCTCCATAAGCCCCACTGAGGAATCCCATTAATGTAAGAATAAGGACATGCGCTATATTTGTTACATTAACCTAATATGTTAAATAGATTTTTAACTGTCAAGAAACATAAAATCTTGTTGATCATCTTTCTCCTCACCTGTTTTGTTGTGACTTTCCTTGAGTTCTGTGATATGTTTTTCCAATGATTCATAAGAATGTTTGTGGTATTCAGCTTGTAGCTCTAAAAGCTAAAGAGATCAGATGATGGTAAGAAGTCAGATTCCAACAAAATGTAATTGCATTTTTTATACCAGCCCTACTAAAGATATTAAGAACTCACATGTAAGAAGTAATTGGCATATTCATCTTCTTTACTGGAAAAATGATAAAGATCAGCTGAATACTGATCCTGTAAGAGAAAAACTTTGATCAGTAAAGTCTACAAATTACAGTGGCTCGCAAAAGTATTCAGCCCCCTTGAACGTTTCCACATTTTGACACATTACAGCCACAAACATGAATAAATTTTATTGGAATTCCACGTGAAAGACCAATACAAAGTGGTGTACATGTTTACATGATTCCAAACATTTTTTACAAATAAATAACTGCAAAGTGGGGTGTGAGTAATTATTCAGCCCCCTTTGGTCTGAGTGCAGTCAGTTGCCCATAGACAGTGCCTGATGAGTGCTAATGACTAAATAGAGTGCGCCTGTGTGTAATCTAATGTCAGTACAAATACAGCTGCTCTGTGACGGCCTCAGAGGTTGTCTAAGAGAATATTGGGACCAACAACACCATGATGTCCAAAGAACACACCAGACAGGTCAGGGATAAAGTAATTGAGAAATTTAAAGCAGGCTTAGGCTACAAAAAGATTTCCAAAGCCTTGAACATCCCACGGAGCACTGTTCAAGCGATCATTCAGAAATGGAAGGAGTATGGCACAACTGTAAACCTACCAAGACGAGGCCATCCACCTAAACTCACAGGCCGAACAAGGAGAGCGCTGATCAGAAATGCAGCCAAGAGGCTCATGGTGACTCTGGACGAGCTGCAGAGATCTACAGCTCAGGTGGGGGAATCTGTCCATAGGACAACTATTAGTCGTGCACTGCACAAAGCTGGCTTTTATGGAAGAGTGGCAAGAGGAAAGCCATTGTTAACAGAAAACCAGAAGAAGTCTTGTTTGCAGTTTGCCACAAGCCATGTGGGGGACACAGCAAACATGTGGAAGAAGGTGCTCTGGTCAGATGAGACCAAAATGGAACTTTTTGGCCAAAATGCAAAATGCTATGTGTGGCGGAAAACTAACACTGCGCATCACTCTGAACACACCATCCCCACTGTCAAATATGGTGGTGGCAGCATCGTGCTCTGGCGGTGCTTCTCTTCAGCAGGGACAGGGAAGCTGGTCAGAGTTGATGGGAAGATGGATGGAGCCAAATACAGGGCAATCTTGAAAGAAAACCTCTTGGAGTCTGCAAAAGACTTGAGACTGGGGCGGAGGTTCACCTTCCAGCAGGACAACGACCCTAAACATAAAGCCAGGGCAACAATGGAATGGTTTAAAACAAAACATATCCATGTGTTAGAATGGCCCAGTCAAAGTCCAGATCTAAATCCAATCGAGAATCTGTGGCAAGATCCGAAAAACTGCTGTCCATCTAATCTGACTGAGCTGGAGCTGTTTTGCAAAGAAGACTGGGCAAGGATTTCAGTCTCTAGATGTGCAAAGCTGGTAGAGACATACCCTAAAAGACTGGCAGCTGTAATTGCAGCAAAAGGTGGTTCCACAAAGTATTAACTCAGGGGCCTGAATAATTACGCACACCCCACTCTTCAGTTATTTATTTGTAAAAAATGTTTGGAATCATGTATGATTTTCGTTCCACTTCTCACGTGTACACCACTTTGTATTGGTCTTTCACGTGGAATTCCAATAAAATTGATTCATGTTTGTGGCTGTAATGTGACAAAATGTAGAAAAGTTCAAGGGGGCCGAATACTTTTGCAAGCCACTGTATATTTGGTATATAAAATCATGGCAGATTCAAATTTAAACCTTAATTGATTCTAGTTTTCTCCAGGCTTCCTCCACTTCCTCCCTCAGTCCATCCTGCTTAGCCTGAGGGCCTGAACTCCCTTGAGCTCTGAGAAAAAAAATACAGGTCAAAGTCCAACGTCCATTTCTATGTTTAAACAACTTACAGATCATCAGCATCTACCTGGTTCGAGCATTGTGCCAATCTGTTGTCAGTTTCGCAAACTGCTTCTTGTTCTTCAAAATCTCTGGAAGGTCTTCCTAATTAGAGAGAACGTTTGTAGTGTTAGTGCTTCTGAATGCCATGCATGATGTTGGGTGCTAGAGAAACACAAGCAGTTACCTCACTGAGTTTATTTAAAGGCTCCAGAACATCTTTTTCCAGCTTCACCTCAAATTCTGCTAATGTTTGTGCCAGAGAGTTTTCGATGAAGCAGCACATTTCTAGAACCGTCCTGTAAAAAGGCACAACCAGTCATTATGGAACCCGAATCTAGCCGTTTTTGTCTTACAAACCAGTCAATTTTCGTGACCACAGATTGCTACATTTTTTTTCAGGCTGTTCACTCTGCTCAGTTTAGCCTTCAGTTAAAAGCTGTTAGATGTCGTGCAAGATATTCTTGAAGTCAAAGAAAGTTCAAAGAACACTGTGGAATAGTTTCCAGTATGAGCTATATGTTTTTAATTTTTTTTGTAAAGATGGTCCATAAACTCTCACCTAATAGAGGATTCAGCATCAAAATCTTTAAAGCTCTCAGCCATACTGACAGAGAGCAGCATTAGAGGGAGCTTTTTCTAAAAGATGACACAAGAAGAAAAATGCAAAGAAAATAAAGGCAGGATGTTAGATGTTGTAATTTCTATAATTAGATCATTCATGCATGAGAAGACAGAAGACAACGATCACCATGCGTTTCTCTGAGTCCAGCCCCTGCTGACTCTGCAAACAACCGACCAGCTTCTTATGGATGATCTGAGCTGCTTTCCTGGTTGGTTCCACACGCTGCTCCACCTTCACACAGCCACATGTACAATTAGGAACCAAGCTTACACTCACTGACACTGTGAAGGAGTATTTACTGAGGCTGGTAGTGCAGTCTAAAGAAAGTAACAAGAGCTGTTAAAATGACTCACCAAAACCAGATCCTCAGCGAGAAGGTCAGTTGCATCTTGTGCCCTAAAATAGTAATAGCGCTTGTGTGAATTCCACATTTTTTAACAAGATTTCAACTCATAAGAAGGCAAATTACATGAAACGTTTATGATCCAGACCTATCACATTCCCGATTCTTGGAGCTGCATACCTTTTCTGTACATTTGACTGAAGTTACTGACTGATTCATTAAATATTGATAAAATATCAATAAGTGATTCATTGTTTTCATGGTTTAATAGGTTAAATATAATGTGAGAAGGGTACCATATACCGCATGTTTATTTTCAGATAATTTATTACGTATTGTACTTAATTAATACAGCTTATTGCTCTCTTGGAATAAATCAACACATTTAGGAACATAATCAAAAATGTTAGGTGCAAAATAAATAAGCAGTAATGAGCAAATATGAACTCATTCACACACCAAGGGGGAATTTGGAAACACGAATTAGCCCAATCTGCATGTCTTTGGTTTTCGAGTAAACCAGAGTACCCGGAGGAAACCCTCCAAGCATGGGGAGAACATGCAAACTCGGCGGACACAGACCCAAGGCGGGAATCAAACCCGGAACCTGGAGCTAAAGGCGACAGTGCTAACCACTAAGCCACCGTGCAACCTTGTATCTTTTTAGTGCTCTGTAAATTTGTATATGTATCTTTAGAATGAAGCAAGAGTGGATGTGGTCTTTACCCAAATGTATTTTGTTAATTTTATTTATTTATTTTCATAAACTCATCACCTGTGTCCCCAGAAACAATTGAAATAGAAATTTAAAAAGTGAATAACTTAATTAATTAATTTTTAAAAATCATCTATATGAGTTGAGGTCATAATTAAGCAGTGATTTCACAAACAGTGGTCCAAACTGTCTGTCTAATGATATTTAGAACTGTTATTTATACTCCACAATAGCCCAGTAATAATATATTGTCCGAATCATTTTTGTCAAATTAGGGGAAACTTCATTATGACTGTATGATTCTCCAAAACTATTTTCTTTGAAGAGCAATAGAGAGTGATCACTATGAGCAATAGAGAAGGATCCAATGAATAAAGATACATAAAATAAATGCACAAGATAATATTTAATGATTCGGTTATTATTATTTTCATTATTTTTACCACGTTTCATTGTGTAAAGTATATGGCCTATACAGAGCAGAGGCTTTAAAATAAAACCATCTTTTTTTTTTTTCCTTTGGCAAATTTTGAGCCAGTTTGTAAAGACATCTGGTAGAAAGAACTCCCTTTGACAGAACTAAAGTTCCCAAATCTGTTTCAGCATGACGATTTTGTGCCATGTCTTCCCACCCAACATCAGTGCCGGACCTCATGCTCTGATGGCTGAATGATCGCATATCCTGTCCGCCACACTTTAAAATCTAGTGAAAAGCCTTCCCAGAAGAGTGGTTGTTATTGAAAAAGCAAAAGGGGATAAACTCTTTTAATGTTAGGGTTGTTAAACCAGGCACATATGGATGTCATATCCACATAAGTTTGGCCATATAGTTTCGGTTAAGCAAGGAAAAGGTCACCGTTTTTGTACTTTATACAAACATATATACTTTATACAGAATTTTATTAGACACTTAGTTGGGTGTATTTCCTAAAATACAAAACATTTAAATATATACTAGCGGCCAATTTCAGGCCAGGCAGATTAAGGATTGCTGCAAATTCATGTTACTTCGTGATCTTTGTGATCTTTGTTTGCACCATGAGGATTATGCTTGCTTCCACCTAACATGAAAGTAAAAGCCTCTTGGTAGACTTGCAAGTCACTGTCTTGTTGCATGTCTGTGTTTGTCTCCATTTAGAACACATTATCTTTAATGTTCAATCAATGCATTTATCTTGATTACATGCATAACCATGTCTTAACATTTTTATGTTAATGTTACTTACATTACTGGTCATAATACCTATAAGCCGTCACAGTTTAAGTTATTTGTTCAAGTGAGTAATCAGTGGATGTGTTAAAGTAATTTAGTAAAAATTTCTTTCTTTCTTAGACATGACCTCTAACATTAAAAAACATTGTATTTAAACACAGATGTCCTGGTTATATTACCTGGACCCCACATTTAAAATCAGTTATTTTATGATATATTGTGTTACAAAATAACATTTTATCTTAAAATGGCTTATTCAGTTCTGCTTCACAGTCAGTATTAAGATTTTTAATGTATTATTAATGCATAATGAATATGTCATTAAGGTCTGTTAATTGTAAAACGTCTGACTGAAATGAGAAAATGTAGTGTACACTTTCGAGCGTGCAGTTCGACACTGTCTCAGACTACTAAAAAGAAAGTACTAAAATTAGAGGCTGAAGCGTGTTGTGGTTAAAATGAAAGCCGAAGAGAATGGTGTCGGGGGGGCGGGTGGGGGGGGGGGAGGGGTCAGTGTCTGAATGCTGCAACACATGGGTTTTACATGCCATCTCACCAAAGTAATATTTCAGACTGATGGTTTACACTATATCAAGGGCACACGAATAAAACATACATTTCAAACAACACCTGAAGCTCTGTCTGCTGTTAAGTCTTACTTCAGAGATACACTAACCGAGCTCTAACTGGCACATGAAGCTACACGCCGCACACCATTTCCAAACTCAGAAAGAGCACAAGAGAAACCACAGACACAAAGAGGATACCCCTCCCTGTTATTATGGAAATGCTGCTGTCACCACAGGTGCTCTTACTAACTGTTTGCACATCTTTCTGTTTAATCAGACAAGTGCAGTTGGGTAAAAGTGACTAGTTTGAGGGTCTCAAACAGACAGGCATTATCTCAGAAACATTTATCTTTCTCTCTCTCTGAAACTGTGTCATATTATCGGTCTCTCCACAGCTAGAGATTTCTAACATCTAAGACAAATACATGAACACATTTGGACATGTGGGCCAATTTAGTCGTTTTGGATAACTGGATAAGTTGCATGGTGTTTATTCAGTTAGATTTCCACTGCGTATTTAAAGCACTTATGAAAGACTTTAAAATCAAAAGATAAATCTTCATGATATTATTAATGGTTGCAGTAAGACCGCAGCGTAGTGGACGCTTCGTTAATCTTTAAACCTGTAGGCGTATTGTTGAAGTATTCAATAACAATGCTAACATCAGTTAGCAGGTTGCAAAAAGCAGCATTTTCTCTGCACCTTGCACATATACACCGCAGCCTTAGCAAGCAGCGCCTCTGCATCAACACCCACCTTATTTCGAATTAGCACAGGGGCCAACTGCAGAGCTCTCTAAGTAGCTTCCAAATAAACTATATTATTTAAAAGAAATTGATAAGCATTATAAAAAACAATAAATCTATGGGTGTTTAATACATACAGTATGACAGTTTCCTAATTTTTGAGGTGGAAATTATGGGAAGAAAATCAGAGGTAATAAAAACTATTACTATGGTTTATATGTCTGTATGTTTATATGATATTTATCTATAATATTATTATACTAGGATTAGTCATCATTAGAAAGGAATCTGAATCACTGTATGCATTTAATGAGTCAATGGGTGAACTTCCTTCTATATAAATTTAATGATGTTGGCTTTGTAAAAATAAATTTTCTGGCCAACGTTTCATGCTACTTATCATATTGATAAATTACGAGTGTGAGGGTAATCTAAAACTGAAATATACATGATGGTTATTCAAGTGGAGCAAGCAGTTTATCGACACAACATTTAACATTATCATAAGATGCCACACGAAAGTACTTACTTCCCCACATTTCCAAACTGCTTTAGAAGACTAAATTGCTTTAGCATGGTTATGACGGTTTATTTTTCTTCCCACCACCGTGTAGTCCTTGTTTCTTATGCTCAGGTCAGAATCAGTCTCATTTGATGGTTAATATTTCCATATGATTTATGTCCAAAGAAAAACAATGTGATTCACCTAAGTTCCCCACTTGAAGCTCTCAACCAAACACTCACAGTCGCACACGCCTCAAGTCTAGAAAGAGGAAGTCGAATCATGCTACAGGGAAGAAGTTATGTGCATCACACTGTGAAACTGTTTCTGTCATATATTGCTACAGTGAAAACAGAACTGTGACCAGTAGATTTACCACCTCTGGGTGCATACTTTTTTACACAGAAAGCTCTGTTACATATTGTGTTTTATTCTGGCAGATATATGTGACTTCCTGAAAGATAAATAATGTTACTGGAGAGTCGCCAAGGGCCGGAAATTTGCTACAGATTGGTTTACTTGAAATGTCATCATTTGCATTGCATTAACTGAACTACCTCAGTTTGTGTGATTGCAATCAGGGAGGCTGTCAGTGATTACTTCAGTCTAGGCACACTGAACACTGCAGTTAGTAGCACTTCATTTGGAGCATTTAACCTTCATTAACATAATCCATCCATTACCTATACCATTTATCCTGTGTATGGTTGCGGAGGCTCTGGAGCTGTTCCAAGGGAACCCAGGGCACAAGACAGGGTATTCCCTGAACACACACAGTCATGCACACACACACACACACACACACACACACACACAAACACTCAGTCATACTGTACACTATGAGCCATTTTGAAATCAACCTATATCACATATCTTTGGACTGTGAAAATTAGAGTACACAGAGGAAACCCACCAAGCACGGCACAAGAACACACAAAGTCCACACACAGACCAGAGGTGAGATTCGAACCCCTGTTCCTAGATGTGCAAGTTGACAGTGTTAACCACATAGCCACTGTGCTACCCATTAACACTGTTTGCATCATTGATACTTTTGAAGGACTTAATTACTTAATAATGTAAGGTATTGCGCAATGTTAATAGTCACAAAACAAAATATATATATATATATATATATATATATATATATATATATATATATATATAAAGATAAGAATATTTTTATAAGATCTTTTATAATAATGCATTTTTATATATTTAAAAAAAAAATTTATAAGAATGCATCTGAAGTGCATTCAGAATAAAAATAGCAAGAATAAGAATTTCATTTGGACATTACTATTTAATTCAGAAAATAATGAGAGCTTGTGTAGTTGTAAATGCTTCAGCCAATTTCAGAGGCAACTGTGAGCATTAATAAGCTAAAGGCAGGATTTCTAATTAAGACTGACACTCAGTGGCCAAAGGAAGATGAACTTAAGGCATTTGAAAATATCTATCCATCCAATTTCCATACACACATTTAAAAACCTACAACAAAAACATGCCCTCAAGGTAATGTGAAAACACCAATCAGCCAACAACACACCTTGGGATGAAACTGGAGGAGACCCTATATACAGGTATTTCTCAATAAATTAGAATATTGTCAGAAAAGTCAATTTATTTCAGTAATTCAATTAAAAAGGTGAAACTCCTATATTATATAGATTCATTACATGCAGACTGATATATTTCAAGTGTTCGTTTCTTTTAATTTTGAGGATTATGGATTTTGGATCAAGAAAATCCAAAATTCAGTATCTCTGAAAATTTTAATATTGTGGAAAAAGTTCAATATTGGAGACTCATGGTGTCACACTGCAAACGTTTCCTGAGCGTTTAAACGGTCTGTGAATCTGGTTTAGTAGACTGACTGGTTTAAAGAGTCAAAGAATCCAAGCACATTAATGGAAAGTTAAATGAAAGTTAAAAATGTGGGAGAAGAAAAGTGCACAAGCAACAGGGATAACTGCAGCCTTGAGAGGATTGTGAAACAAAGCCCATTCAAGAACTTGGAGATTCATCAGGAGTGGACTGCAGCTGGAGTCAGTGCTTCAAGAGCCACCACATACAGACGTATCCAGGACATGGGCTACTGTCAAATTCATTTTGTCAAGCCACACTTCAACCAATGTCAGAGATGTTTTACCAGGGCTTACCTGGAATGTTGCTCAGTGGGCCAAAGTTCTCTATTCGGAGGCAAAAGAATTTGCATTTCATTTGGAAATTAAGGTCCCAGAGACTGGAGGAAGAAAACAGAGGTACAGAACCCAAGTTGCTTGAGGTCCAGTGTAAAGGTTGCAAAGTAAGTGGTGGTGTGGGGAGCCATGTCAGATGCTGGTGTTGGTCCACTGTTTTATTCATTCATTCATCTTCTGTACCGCTTTATCCTCTATTCAGGGTCGCGGGGGACCTGGAGCCTATCCCAGGAGGCTTCGGGCACAAGGCAGGGTACACCCTGGACAGGGTGCCAATCCATCGCAGGGCACACACTCATACACACATTCACACACTCATTCACACACTACGGTCAATTTGGGAACGCCAATTAGCCTAACCTGCATATCTTTGGACTGTGGGAGGAAACCGGAAAACCCGGAGGAAAACCACCAAGCACGGGGAGAACATGCAAACTCCATGCACACAGAGACGGGAATCGAGCCTGGCCGGGGAATCGAACCCAGACCCTGGAGGTGCAAGGCGACGGTGCTAACCACTACACCACCGTGCTGCCCACTGTTTTATATCAGGCCCAAAGTCAATGCAACTGTCTACAAGGACGTTTTAGAGCACTTCATGCTCCCCTCTGCTGAGCAGCTATATGGAGATGCTGGTTCCATTTTTCAGCAGGACTTGGCACCTGCCCACACTGCCAGAAAGTACTAATACCTGGTTTAAGGACCATGGTATCCCTGTACTTTATTGTTCAGAACACTTGCCCGATGTAATCCCCATAGAGAATCTATGGAATATTGTGAAGAAGGAGATGCAAGATACCAGAAACTACAGCGTGGATGAGCTGAAGGCCGCTATCAGAGCAACCTGAACTTCCATAACACCTCAGCAGTGCCACAGACTGATCACCTCCATGCCACACTTCCACACAATTTTCACTTTTTAATAAAAAGTTTGATACAAAGAGAGAGAGAGAGTCAGGCAAAAAGGTTCTTTTCCTGAAGTGTAAATTTTTTGACTGACTATTTAACAAACATCTTTTTGCTTATTACACCTTATTGCGTACTGATTCATACACACAACTATTTGCACTTCTGGAAGATGCTGAACTGCATTTTGTTGCTGAGTAACTGTACTATGAAATGACAAAGTTCTATCTATCCATCCATCTACAGAATAAAACAGCAGGCGTGTGAACCACAAAAGGGAAGCCACAATGTATTTTTGGTGATGCTGAAATTGCATAGGATTTGAGGAGTTCTCAACCCTTGTCCTGGGGCACCTTCTCCTCAGCACATTTTAGTATCTCCCTGCTCTAATACAATCACTTCAAATGAGGGCTGTAAATTAGCTGATTAGTTAAATCAGGTGTGCTGGGAGCTGAGAAACCTGTAAAATGTGCATGGCCGGGGTCCTTTCAAACGTAACTCTCGACTAGGAGAAAGAAGTAGTGCAGCCTCTAGTGGTTAGTTCTTTAATAATGATTTATAACACGATTCAGATAGCAGACAGTTAAAGCGCCCCTGCATCTACATCAGCCTATCATCGTTAAGGTCCCTCCAGTTTTAAACTCTAGTGAAAGTAGTGGTGAAAAGTCATCCATAGCATCCCATCCCCATCAATGAAACCAAATATTATCTTTGTGACCTGAACTAACTGGGGGCTAAACCCTGCTAGTACATAAATAATACAAACTGTCCACGGTTTGAGGAACATTCCAGGGTTTCACATCCATATCTACCACATTCCGCACATCTGAGTGATTACCACCAACAACCCACCTCAATTTACCAAGAAAAGGATAGAAAACAAAACTGAACCTAACTAACAGAAGTCCCAACTTTTTGTTTAAGGCAGTCAGCAGTTTTGCTTTTTCTTTCAAACACTTTGGCATAAAAAAGCTATTTTCTACCATATACTTAATTTAGACATGCTGTACACTTAATTTCCCTGTTTTCTTATTTGGGGTACTGAAGATACATGACAAATGAGTGTGTGTCTGTCAATAAAAAGCCTGATGGAAGGTTGACGCAATCGAAAAGATTACATTTCCATATCGTTCCCTTAGGTATAACACGGACAGTTTTACAGTATAAGAGGAAAATGGCACTTTTAAACATCTCTGACTTTAAAACTATTTTTCCCAGTGATCTACATTAGCACAGGTCAAAGGTGAGAAAATACTGATCATTAAGAAAAACTAAGTCAAATAAATATTTGTACTAACGTATTTATTTAAAGTTCAAAAAAAAAAATAATAATCAATTCGGGATTAACATCCAATTGCTTCCTATCAATAATGCAAGTAAATTTCAGTAATGGAGAACACTTTACAAATCTTTTAACCACTTCTGTAAATAAATTCCTTTACAAACTAAGCTGAAGTTTTCATCATTTGCATCACTGTAATATTGCTTCCCCTAATATTCAAGGCAATTCAAGTCGCACCTACAAGCTGAGGCATATAAGACCCTGTTCAGGCCTGGTTTTAGCATCCACGTTAGATGAAATAATCACAAATACACAGCATGGGGAACAGGTGTAAACATGTTCCTATGCATCAAAATTAGATCGTTCAAACTACTTCAACAGATATAGCTATGAAACATCTGTAGTGTGATTTGAGTACAAAGCACCAACTTATCCACTGTGTCATGTCCATAGATCACAATGGGTTACTGAAGATGCGTAAAACTTCTGATCCGTCTGTCTGCTTCTGATGCCATCGCTCCGGACATACATTACCATGAAGTGTGAACAAGGCCTAATATACAAGAAGCATGTTTATGAGTTGGTCGTGAGGAGAAAAGGCCATTTACAGAGACATGTAAGCACAACAGGATAAAGGAGGGGAAGCAAAAGCCCATGAATACAACCATACATACCTTTAGCATTTCTACATATGCATATTAATACTGTTGATCTTTTCAAAAGTAACAAATCAATTATGTTTTAAAAAGGTGTACTAACTGGCATTTCTTATGAGTTGGATCTTGCAACTAGCATGCAATAATAATAATAATAATAATAATGACATTTTGCTCAATACAAAGGGTGCTTATTATGTGTGGCTTATGAAACAGAATACAAACATACAGCAATAAGGTCAGGACGAGAACAGATGGTGTTCAATAAGTTTGCTAGGTCCTCCATTCATTACTCTATCCTACTTGCCAGGTAACATCAGGAAGAATACCACCCTGGCCAACAACCCAATCAAAGCTTTATTAAAACATAACCAAAAGTGTAAATTTAAGAGTAAACTCTAGCAGCTGTAGGATCAGAACACATCAGAGATATGAGGGAAAAGGACATGAGGACATCATAATCTTGCTGAGCGCCTCCTTTTTTAGTTACCAATAAGCAAACCAGTGAGGTCTTGTCTTTAACCCCCACTTTATGTGATGCGAGTCTGAATGTCCAAATCTCTGCCTGTCCCTGCCAGTGATGGATGAAAGGGCAGTATCTGGACACCCCTGAGCTGTATCCCTAATTAATTTGGTCCCTTCCCTCCCGCCCAGTGTCCTCAGCATAGGGACGAGACTTAACGCTTAGACTTGGCCTCTTGTGCCTCTTTCTCTGGAACAGATTAAAAAAACAGAACAACAAGGATCTTTTCAGCACTTTGAAAAATCTGTTCAATATTAATAGTAAAGCACTCAAGATGTTGTATGAGCATTCATTTAGTATACAACATGTAGACTAAGGTCACACAGTGGGTTAATCTCACCTTTCCTCAGCTCTTCCCTCTTCTTCGCTGCATCTTCTCTCTGTTTTTTAATAATAGCAAGTCTGGCGAGGTCCGCTCTGGCCTGATCTGTCTTTCCTTCCAGATGCAGCTTCATATAGCGTTCTTTAGCTTTCTGCTTCTCGATCTCCTCCCTGCAACAAACACATTCATTAACAAACCAAAGTTAATCAAAATCACAGCAGCAACAATATTCTCTCAAGCTGAAACCACAGGTGTGTAGAAGTACCTTTCTCTGCGCGTGAGCTCTCTCGGTGCCTCAACGTCAACCTCTGCAGCTTTTTTGCTCTTCTGAGACACACGGTTGGGATTCTCGATTTCGATCAACCCTTGGACTCCATTCCTTTTTTGACTCTTTCATGACACATTTTAGTGAAACAATGAAGACATTTTTATATTTGTAGTTAAACAGTCAAGTGAGAATTTTTTTTAAAGAAATACGAGTCAAGTGTTACTTACTTTTTCATCTTCATCACTGCTTTCCTCCTCAGACTCAGATGCGCTCTCAGAAGCACCACCGTTCTCCTCCTGCCAATACATGGTATATATTTCTGAGACTGAGTGAGGCAAAAATCACGTGCATTACTGGAGTGACGGTAAAATAACCTTAACCATATAAATTGGGCTGTGGGAGAGGAATCACTATCCTTTTGACTGAATACAAAATAAATAAAAAAAATATTAAGTTTAAAAGAGATTCGACCAGTGACCAGAATTGGCTGGTTTTCAGTTTAAATGGCCATGACTGGTCGATGGCCGATCAACCTCAGACAAACAATTCTGTACTGAACGTAGAAGCTTCCAAGTGACACTACAGAAATAAATTATGGTGTTACATTACCAAAACCCATGCATGCTTAAAGCCTCAGAACTGCCTTTTTTCACTAAACTTTGTGAGTTTATACCAGTCTCAAAAGACAGTGAGCACAAAATAGTCAAAGACTGCCTGCACACTCAGTGTTAAGTTGAGTTTTGAGACTTTTAAGGTGTTTGAGGAGGTAAAACTTTGCTGTTTCATAATAATAATAATAATAATAATAATAATGCTACAGGTTGCGCACTCTGAACAAAACACATTTACAATCAAATATTTACCAAGTTTGTTTGAAAATAATAATTATGGTGGAGCACAGATACGTGCTACATTTACATTTAGGCATTTGGCAGACGCTCTTATCCAGAGCGACTTACATTTTTATCTCATTACACATCTGAGCAGTTGAAGGTTAAGGGCCTTGCTCAAGGGCCAAACAGTGGCAACTTGGTGGTTGTGGGGTTTGAACCTGGGATCTTCCGAACCGTAGTCCAATGCCTTAACCACTGAGCTACCCCTGGCCCCTGTGCTTTAACTGTGCTACTCAGTTAAAATTTTAAACTCTTGTATATGAAGTTAATTTATATTGTTTAAATGTTGCACTTGGTTTTAAGTGAGAAAACTAATTGTATAAAGAACATAGTACACTTAATTGGGTATTAAACACTTTTTTTAAAAGTGTATAATTGGAACAACATGTGGGGAAAATATATCGAATCTGGAAATGTATAAAATCGTGACACTTACAAAATCGCAATTTTAATCGAACCGAGGTATCACCTAATCATTTCCCTGCATATCGTACTGTATGAGACACATTGTTTATTTGAATTTGATAATGTTGTATCCGGGATCTGCCCGGTGATTCCCGTCACTAAGAAACCATACTGTAGCTTATATTTACCTTCTCCCTCTGCGCGCGCATCTGCCGCTCGATCTCCTCAGGGTTGCTGAACTGTTTGCCCCGACCCTTGTGGCCCTTTTTCCCTAAATTTTAAATTTTTTTACATTTTAGAAAGAACAGTCAATGTAGACAATAAAGGAATTACCAAAATACACGAGATAGAGAGATACAGCACGGAAATAAAATATTTTTTAAACAAGGTATAGATATGTCCGGACGCTGCTTATAAGACTGTGGTAACACTCGAGCTGTAATGTTAGTTTATTCAAAAGTTAAAAACCTGAAGCATTAAGTTAATGGATTTATTATTATCGGGTTACTGCGCGTTAGCTTCTTGCTCTGATGACGCGATGCGGCGGCGCAGCTAATCCTGTTAGCACACAAGCTAACATTCTCTAGACACATGTACTCTTACCTCCTCTAGGCATCGTGACAAGTGTCTAAATTCTTCGAGGAGAAACTGCGAATGAAATACGTCTGTTGTTGCTTTAATAAAAAGTCTACACGAATCCCGTTTTAAAATTCTAACAAACAAAAGAACTAATCTTTGTCTTTAAGAGGGTCTTCGAGCGCGAGACTCTCTCTTAATGCCGCTTCCGGAGTGTGACGTTTTTTTTCCTCTTCAGTGACTTTAATACTGGGTTTTAAACCACCCCTACAGCTGTATGCTACCACCTGCTGTACTAAAGTATGAACAGCAAATAGGCTGTTCTAACTGTTAACTTTCTTTACAGGTATTGAGATGTAGAAAATTAGTCACCGAATTATATATATTTACAGAATAAACTGATTATTGAGCTGGTTCCAGGCATCTTTATCAGATTTTTTAAAAATCTAGTAGAAGCATTAATCTGTTTATATGGTCACTGCAAGGCGGTGTAGTGATTACGCTGTGGCCTTGCACCTCGAGAGCTCAAGAACACGGGGAGAACATGCAAACTCCATGCACATAAAGGCAGGAATCAAACCCTTGACCCTGGAGAAATGAGGCAGCATCAGGGTTTTATTCCTGCCTCGAGTCTATGCGAGGAGTTTGCATGTTCTCCTATATGCTTGGGGGTTTCCTCCAGGTACTCTACCTTTTGGAAACAGTCCAAAGACATACAAAGTGGGCCAAAATGCCCAAAGTGTGTGAATGAACATGTGAGTGTGTGATCTGCGATGGACTGGCACCCTATCCAGGGTGTACCCTGTCTCATGCCCGAAGTCTCCTGGGATAGGTTCCAGACTTTCCATGATTATATAGGATAAGCAGTATGTAGAATGAATGAATGAAAGAATAAATAAATGATCACTGCTAGAAGCTAATAATCGTTGAAAGCAAATATTGCTGTAAAACCTAGGTCTGTATTAAATTGGACTGTACCCACTGTGGTGTTAGTGTAAACAAAGCAAAAATAGCGCACTAAGTAAGGATCAAGCATCATTAAAGATTATTTCCCTCAATAATATATATAAAAAGCAAATGTCACAATAGACTTAAATAAAAATTTATATTAAATAATAAATGAATAGGCGGCACGGTGGTGTAGTGGTTAGCACTGTCGCCTTGCACCTCCAGGGTCCGGGTTCGATTCCCGGCCAGGCTCGATTCCCGTCTCTGTGTGCATGGAGTTTGCATGTTCTCCCCGTGCTTGGTGGGTTTCCTCCGGGTACTCCGGTTTCCTCCCACAGTCCAAAGATATGCAGATTAGGCTAATTGGCGGTCCTAAATTGCCCGTAGTGTGTGATTGGGTGTGTGAGTGTGTGTATGTGTGAGTGCCCTGCGATGGATTGGCACCCTATCCAGGGTGTACCCCGCCTAGTGCCTGAAGTCTCCTGGGATAGGCTCCAGGCCCCCCGCGACCCTGAACACAGGATAAAGCGGTATAGAAGATGAATGAATGAATGAATGAATGAATAATAAATGAATTAATTAACATCAAACTAAATTAAACAGCAATCAGACTGTTTTTGCATAGTCTAAAGACTGCAGTGCTAATAACAATTTACATTTAAGTCTCCATCAGTGATCAGAAAACAACTTTGGTTTGATACACTTAACATGTAGTTTAAACTTTAATGATGCTCATCATCAAGTTCCTTTTAATACACCTAGTCCTGATGTACTGTTACAGAAGAGAAATGATTTATAATCGCACAGTCACCCAGAGCAGGATGGATTCCTTTAGAATTAAACTTATAAATGCATGTCCAGGTTTCTGTAAAGCTGTTTTGTGACAAGGTCTATTGTTAAAAGCACTCTACAAATAAAACTAGATTGAATTTAGTTGACCTGAATCTTTTCTGTACATTATTATTCAGCAGGCAGACATTAAGGGTCTGTTAAAAGTTATTTGCATTTTTTGCTTTATCATGCAATTGGGACTGAAAATGGCTTTACTTTGCAGCATGGCAGTATCAACCTTTTTTTCTTTATGACATTTGAAGCATTACACAAGGACATTTCTCATAATGTAAAAGTGTACCCAATGCTCTTTATTTTACTGCCAAAAAGTTATGCCTCACTGTATATGCTGTGCTGCTAAATACAGAGCTTAAAACAACAATTATGTGTTAAAATTTAGCATATTTTCTTACTATGTACATATACAGTACGTTACTAGAAATGTCTTTGTACTTTATGCCATTTAATTTTCTTCTTTTACAACCAATAAATAAATTTCTTGAAATATTACTTATCACACCTGTGGCATTTATGAATACAGGTCCTAACAGAAGCTGGCATATTATTGTTTAGCTTTTAACCTTAATAATCTTAAACAACTAATCTTGTATAACAAGGAAATCCAGAGTTATTTATAGGACTACAAAATATACTTTATTTGGTCAAAGAAAGATGCACATGAAAGCACATTGATTTAAATGCTATACACTAAAATCATGTATGCGTAAATATCACTTACTGTTACAAATCTTTAAACTGTCACATATAATGTTAATTATTGTTCATACCATGAAGCGATTCATGGTTCAAATCATTGTTCGATTCATAATTAGTATGATTACTATTGTCCTCAATATCAGCATCCTGAATGACGGATGAGTCCTTGCACTTCTTGGGCTTAATGCAGCAGTAAGATGCAATGGCAAAGAATATCCCAGCAACCATCAACTCTCCACCAGCCATGTAGAAAATAAGTTCATAGTTCTTGTAAGTATCCACTAATCGTCCTGCATGAATGCATATGGGAAAAAGGTCAGAGGAAAAAGGCTTACTGTCCTTCAAAGACATACTGTAACATGTTTAAATAAGAGATTGATTACTTTTACAAGACTTACCAGCAGAAGGAGGTCCAATGAGCACAGCTGCTGCCTCTATAAGGAGTACTAAACCAAGGGCACTGGAAAAACCGTTAGTTCCAACAATTCCCATCAGCACTTCAAATTGCAACGCACCCACCATTCCATAAGAAAGGCCAAAGAATACACAAAATATCACTAATCCCATGTAGTCTGTACTTCTTGCAGAGCAAACATCCGTAAGACCATTTAGAAGCAAGGCCAAGCTGAAGAAATAGGGCATTTTGGCTCGTATGCACTTTAGTCCTGCCACTATGCCACATGTGGGTCGGGCAAAGATGTCAATAAATCCAATAATGGAGAGGAGGAAGGCAGCTTCCTGGTCTGGCACTCCTTGATCTTTAGCATAGTTGACCAAGAGAATCACAGGGACAAACAGACCAAGCACAACTATAAATTTGGCTACTATATAAACGACAAGTCCTTTGTCACGAAGCACACTGAAGTCAAGTAGCTTCTTTCTCTTGGGGCTTTCCTTCTTAGCCTTTTCCAGATTATTCTCCTCCTGATCAGCCTTTGATGGTAGCATCTCTTTCAACTCATGAGCATTTGATCCTCCCCTGGCTGCAGACTTCGAAACTTTGTATCCCAACGGTCTCATAATAGCACCACAGGTACAACAGTTAAGCAACAGCGCCCCCATGATCAGGAAGCCACCCCTCCAGCCAAAGTGATCCAGCAGCACTTGTCCTAGTACAGAAAGAGCTGAGAGAAACACTGGGCTCCCAGCTGCTGCTAGACCATTGGCCAGAGGTCTGCGTTTGTCAAAGTATAATCCAAGCATAATAAGCGAGGGCTGGAAATTTAGAGCTAGACCAAGCCCTGTGGAGAATAAAATGCAGCAGTACATGAATGGTCTTAGATCAGTAAAACATTTATATACAAAACCAGTCAAACGTTTGGACACACCTTCTAATTCCACACCGTCTTTCCTGATTTTTTTTTTCTTTCTACCCTGTAAAACAATACTGAAGGCACCTAAAATATGCAATAATCTCCTTTGAACAGATGATACTGAGATGCTGAGATTGGACTGCTACTTACAGTATGCTCTGCAAAGCCATCATGACGTCTCTAATTTGAGGTCCTGTTAATTGGTGATTTTTGAGGCTGGTAACTCTAAATGAACTTTACATGAGAGCCAGTTTCATCATGGTGCTTGTGGGTTTTGCCTATGCACTTGACAATACTGTTCCTGAAAGAACTATTCCACAACCATTGACCTTCATGTCCTAAATAACAAGTGACTGCTGTTGTTGTTGTTGCTGCATAGTTGCCTAGTGCCATATGTTATTTCATAGTTTTGAAAAAAAATCCAGTATTCTTCTAGAATTTAAACAATAAATCCAATCTTGTGTCCACACATTTGACTGGTACATAAATATCTAATAAATATGTCTGTCAGATATTACTGGTGTATCAGTAAAAAAAGTATCCCAGTCAGCCTAAATTTGGACTAAATAAAATTTGGAATGGCTATAAACCTATAACTCTTTATTATATGTTCTGAAAACTGACTTAAGATGTTTTATTAATCGAGAACAGTGAAGAGGAACTCGAGTAATTGTAAAGAATGTACTATCATGTACACCTCACCCTATAGTGGTTTAAAGCCTTTTAAAACTTCATGCAGGGATTTAATCACCTGTAATGACTCCAGCAGTGAGGTAAAGTTGGATAATACTGGTGGTAAAAGAAGCGCCAATCATCCCAGCTGAGGCTAACAATCCTCCAACGAGCATCACTGGTCGACATCCAAACTTGTTAACCATGATACTGGAAACTGGACCTGCTCAGAATAATGTTTTAAAGATTATCTATTCACTGACAAATGACTTAATCAAACTGTGAAAAAAATAAACATGTTGAATGAATTATTTCTTTTATCTTCATTTCACACCTGTTCCATAAAGCATGGCAAGCATGATAGAGGAAATCCTCGCCGTGTCACTGTAGCCACAGCCAAAGTCCCGCATCAGTTCTTTAAAGTACACACTAATGGCTTTTGGGAAAGCGTAGGAGAAACCAGTGATAATGAAGCCACCAAATAGCACAACCCAGCCCCAGCCTCCATCCGGAGGATCCACTCTGATTTTCTCTACCACACTGCCTCCCATGTTTGTCAAAAATTCCTGCAGAAAAGGTATAAATCCTTAAAGGTCCTATTTTATGTTGTGAATTTTAAAACAAAAATGAATACTCATCAGCAGAGATGTGAAGTACTGTACAGATACTGTAGAACTGAAGGTTAAATGTAAAAATGATCATGCTATAAAATCTACCAGTACATTTGAATCAGTCTTATTGTTATGACTGTAACAGACTGTAACTCTTAAAAGAAATATTTTATGCTCACAAAATTATTATTATTATTATTATTATTTTTGCATGATAAAAAGGAAAGCTACTTACTTCTTGGAGAAGAAGGGATGTTTCAGTAAACTATTTGATGATTTGATGACTATTTTAGCTCCACTGTTACCATAAGATTTCCACATGAAAGGTGAATGAATAAGAATTCCTCACATTTGCTCATTTTAAAGATTTGTTTTTTTATACAACGGTTAAAGTGCAAGTATAATAATATGCAGGTTTTTCAGTGCAGTCCAGTTTATTACACCGGATTGTGTTCTTTTCTTTTCTGATCCCAATTTGAGAAAATCTACCAGATAAACCCCATGCCCCAATGTTCCTTGTACCTTCCGCTTAATCATTTCTAATTCCTTATAAAGCTCATATTTATTGGGCATGTGCATGGAAGTGAGGTGTATTAACAAATACCTGTTTTGATCAACCAAAGATTTTTTTTCTTTACAACAATAAACTTGTACTGTATTTGCACTGAACGTTACGTCAGAGTGCATTTAAAGGCATTCGTTGGAGTAACTGTCAGGAAATACAGATCCGCAGTCATATAACAAGTTACAAAAATCTGACAACACACATAGTTTTTACACTTTATGCAAGGTTTATGCATTTATCTTGTGTTACATGATAGACTCCACAATAACTGGTTTTATTTTATCATTGTTGCCTTGCTCATCGAGGATTGAAGTTCATATCTCATGTGCATCGAATTTATGTGTTCTCTTTGTGCTTGTTGGGTTTCCTCTGGGTACTGCAGTCCAAAGACATGTGCTATAGGCTGATTGGCATTTCTAAACTGTATGATTGTGTGACGGGCGGCACGGTGATGTAGTGGTTAGCACTGTCGCCTTGCACCTCCAGGGTCCGGGTTCGATTCCCAGCCAGGCTCGATTCCCGTCTCTGTGTGCATGGAGTTTGCATGTTCTCCCCGTGCTTGGTGGGTTTTCTCCAGGTACTCCGGTTTCCTCCCACAGTCCAAAGACATGCAGATTAGGCTAATTGGCGTTCCCAAATTGACCATAGTGTGTGAATGAATGTGTGTGCGCTCTGCGATGGATTGGCACGCTGTCCAGGGTGTACCCTGCCTCGTGCCCCGAGTATCCTGTGATAGTCTCCATAGCGACCCTAAATACAGGATAAAGCGGTATAGAAGATGAATGAATGAATGATTGTGTGACTGTGTGTGCTTGTGCCCTGCAGTGGGTTGTCTTGTGCCCTGAGTTCCCTGGGATATGCTCCAGACACCATGACTCTACACAGAATAAGCAGTATAGATAAAGGATGAAATGTATTTAATGTTACTGCTCATCTATTTCCCAACCTCACTTCATTTCCTCATGATGCTCATGATTACACATTTGAAACTCTCATCACTGGCAATTAGGAAATTATGGAATATTATAGCCATAAAAAAAATGGTCCAGCTGTTTTAGAATCACTTTTATAAAACTGAACCACTCAAATGGTAAGCGATGAACAAGACAAAAACAAATAAAGAGACAAATTGCTGGCATGGTATATTTTTCTTGTTAATGACCTTGCATACCATGTTTAATTAAAAGTATGTTACTGCCAGTTTTACCAGTGTTAACTAAAGATCACAAGTGTCACACAAGCAGTCCCCTTCTCTTGATTTCTCTGAAACAGCCTACTCATCATGATGATAAATAAACCGATTTGTTTAATCATTGCTACTGATAATGATATATTAAATTCAGTTTTTAATTTAGCTATTCAGCTTTTCAGGCTGCAACACTGTATGATTAAAGTGAGCAAAAAAATAAGAGGGGGAGAGAAAGAGGGAGCGAGAATGCAGCCTATGCCTTCACAATGTGTATTCACAAAATACAGTCCTTTATTGCTATTTTGTTCTGTAGCCATCCTTAAAAATTAGAAGATGACAATGTTGTCATCATTTTGATGCAATAAAACCCTTTAATAAAAAAAGCCACAACCCAGTGCACCCTACTGTACGTGCTTCATTCCATGTACAACAATCGTCACAAATCTGTTTGCACATTTTAGAACACACACATTCCAAGTAAGCTCCTTTTATTAAGAAGTGATCAAACAGTGCAGCAGTGTATTTATGAAAGAGTTACAGTGCTGACCAATTTGGCCTTCGAGGATTATTCTACCTGACTGTAAAATGGTCAGTATGTGCAATACTGCTGATAGTTGTGGCTTTTTAGTAAGAAATGAAAAACATCCACAGAGATCCGTTAAAAGGAAAGGGGGGAAATCACACTTGACTAAGAAATTTTTTTTTTCATTGCTTACACGATGAGTAAAAGAAAAAAAGTATTAAACAAACATCGTGGCATAATTTCATGAAATAACACTTATAAAAATTCACATGAAATAAAGTTTTGTATTCAAATAGTATGATAAATCCTTTTCTATGAAAAACACCAAGAAGAAATACGCATCCAAAACACAATTATCTGCAATCCATGCTTCCGATCACTTCTTTTGCTTGTAATGACTCTTCAAGTCGTCTAATTCTTTCTGCAGTAGATGTGACTCGGCTGTTGTTTCTGAGAGCTGGTAGAGAAGAGATATGATTTATTGTCAATATGTTATAGAACAACTACAGAAAACAGATGTTTTCATCTTAGATTAAAACCATGACGTGATAAAACCAGTTTAAGAAACAGTTCAAATTATACACGAATAAAATAGACAATGGCTGTGGATCTGGAGGCAACAGTTAGACATGGATAAATTGCCACAGAGCACACACTGTTGGAGACATCCATAAAATTCACAGCCCATATGAGCAAAAAAAAAGAAAAGGAAAAAAATGCCTATTTTTGCTGCATCTGTGCTGATTTATGCCCTAAACATCATTGTGTGTGCTGGTACAATAAGTGCTCCAATTCATCCAAAATCGCCCCAAAACTCGTCTGGGAAACTTGTCTGTTACGGATGCAATTAATGAAAAGTCACATTATGAGCAAATAGATATTGACTTTGTTGTTTAAGGCTACAACAGCAGTTCAGGTCCTTAGACGCCTTCAGTTACAAGATTTCTCTTCTTACGGAGCTGAAACAAGATCAAACCTGAGAAGAGTACAAGTCAGAAAGCCACCCACTGCCTGTTCAGCATGTTTCCACTAACCATAAAATTCTTGTAAAATTTTTTTGATATGAAATAAGTTTCTTCTACTCTTCCCATTGGATCTGATGTAACATGCTAAATCTTCCATGCTACTACTACCTTCCGGTCTCCTCTTGGATCTGATATTAATGTGCTAAATCTCTCACACTTTCTCTCTCTCTCTAATTCCTCCCTCAAGCTAACACTTTGTGGTTCATCTCCGGGCAGACATCTGAACTCTCTACTCTTCAGGACATGTTAAAATGCCAAACATATTGTTTTGAAACATATGTTTGACCTTGTCTCTCCTGGCATCAGTAAGCTTACTGAAGCACAAAGGACAAACCAAGCGTCTGTTTTATTCATCTATGAAAATGTAAAACTTTACAATCCTTAAAGTACTTAATCTAATAATGCCTCTCGTGCATTATGGGTACCTGTAAGCTGAAGCCTACTTACCATATCTAACAGCAGCTCGATCTTAAGCTTTAAAAGGTTGTTTTCTTCTTCTAATTGCAGATTCCTCTTTTTCAGTTTCTGCACCTCCTTGCTAGACACATTCGCTCCTGACTCTGTGACAAAGAGACGAGTGTTAAACACACTGCTGACCCGTTGCCTCAAAAAGAAGGCAACAAACCACCAGATACTAATTTATAAAATAGCAGTGTAGTGGTTTTTTTCAGTTGTTTGCTTATCAGGAGAAAGGTCTTACCTATAATCCACTGTCCATCTTCAAATTTTAAGCTCTGACCTCCAATATTCATCATAGGAGCTCCATATTCCAGGCCTAATTCGATCTCCCTGGTGGACCGATCCAACTGACAGAAAACAAACATGTATACTAGAATACTAGAATTTATTTACCTACATAATAATAATAATAAAAAAATTGTTGTTGCATACTATTATTACTGGACATAATGAAGTTTATGAATGTATTACTAATCTACATAGAATAGAAAGGCTTTAATGTAGTCACAGAAATCATGTCTTACTGTATGAAGGTTCGAGAGAGATGCAGATTTCCGAGGAGGCGTCTTCTTGGGGCTAAATGTATTGCCAAAAAGGGGCATTTTAGTCTAAGGTTAATAATCACCTGTGGTACCTGTTAGAGAAATAACAGAAAATGAGCAAAGCCATAACCAGACGTTTTAACAAGACGTCTACAACGTAGACAAAGTCGTTAACACAATATACAGATAAATATAAATATGCCACTGATATTAATCATCAGCATTACAGCATTGTGTGTGTATTACTTTATAATCTTTTAAAGCTGTCTGACTGTTTAAAGTATATTATTAGCTTCAAAGCTAGTCACAGTTACAACACACAAGTCAGCCGAAAGCCTGGTCATACACTGAGAACGATATCTACTTAAACGTTAAAGATTTTCTCATGTGCTTTTTCTTTTTCTCAGACAGTTGGTTTACCGTTGCTTTTCTGTCCTGTAGAACAAAAACGTGTAAACATCGGGCTACTTCCGGTGGCGCTTAGCAACAGCGCACGCGCCTCCTCTGTATTTAATAAAAGTCCCATTAAACAGAAAGAACACAGCAGGAAATCAGTCTTGAATCAATAAAATCAAGCCATGGCCCGTACTTACTAAGGGTCTCAGAATCATATCTATGAATCATCCCTAGCAATCGCGTTTAAAATTAATTTGGGTCTCAAAATCTTTCTCTCAGTGTAGGACATAAACGTTGTTTATAAAGCTTTCTACTCTTACTTGCCCCTCCAGGTCCTGGGTTCGATTCCCGCGTGGGGGAATTCACGGAGTTTGCATGTTCTCCCCGTGTTTGGTGGGTTTCCTCCGGATTTTAGTTCTTTGAATGCATCCATAGTTGTTGCTTGAAATGGGAGATGTTGTGGATTCTTTCTGACCATTTACGTTTACATTATGTATAATTTACCTAAACGTCTTTAACATAAAATGACTCTTCTCGATATCTTTTTTTTATTTGATTAAAATACATAACTTTTCCTTATTTAATTTCCTTAATTATTATTAGGATATTTTTTTGGTTATTATTCCTTAATTTCTTATCCATCAGCGTAGTGAATAAACATTTAACATTAATAATAATTTATACATTAATACATAAATAACATTTATAAAAAAAATTAAATATGCAAAAATATTATTTAATTGATTTTTTAGTCCAAAACTATTTACATCAAATGGTATTCCATACTCTGTCAGTTTAGAGAACTACCCTCCATTACGATTAATTACTATTACTAATACTACCATTACCATTACCCCAAAACTCCACCATTCAGACGCAGACGTCACTTCCTCTGTGAGTAACCCTGACAACATAAGCAGACAACATATACCTGTTGCTGCTGCTGTGGAAATTTCATACTACAGATATTAAATATTGAATATTTATTGAAACAAAAACTGATCCCATTATAAGACATACTATTGAAATGTGTATAATTGCAAACAAATGTTTGACTATTTTACAGATATTTATTACAGAATAAAGACTAAATCTGGATTAAATTAAAATGTAAATTATTGCGTACTATTAATATCCTCCTGAGACCCAGCAATTAATTTTTGTCCTCTGTGGGGGGCATGATACTGTGGTCTTTATTTCAAACACCATGCATGCAGTGTGTTTGTTTCCTAATGTACTGGAAAGCGTACATATTGGGCTTTCTATTGATGTCACACAAGTGGGGGTGTGGCCAACAGATCACATGTTCTGTCCTTCTAAATTGGCGGCGATTGCACCAAAGCACATTCTATGGCTGTAAGGGGTTTAAGTGATCAAATTTTTTAATACAGCATGTAGTTATATTTTCTTATGATATTGTTTTTTATTTGTGAAGATTTTAACTACATTATATTACAATTTTATAAGGGCATGTTAATTTTAAGCCTTTCAAAATACACATTTTACTCCAGGTCCCTTGTAGGGGACAGTGGGACTTGCTTTATCCCATTTTCAACCCTTGCCCTCAAATACACTAAGCGTTATATGTATTGGGCAGGAAAGACAGTGTCATTACAGAAAGACCATTACTGCCAATGCGGTAACCAGGGAGAGATTTTTTAAACTTCGCCAGTCCATCAAATGACCTGGATGATCAGAAAAAGAGAATGCTCTTTGGAAGGTCAGGTGTCTTTTAAACAGAAACCAACAGTCAACAAGTTCCTCAAAGCTGGCAAAGATGAGCAAATGATTCCTTTTACAGGTCAGTGTCCTGTGTGCCAATATGAGCCTGGGAAACCAAATCTCACAGGTCGCAGGACCTTTGTGTTTGCCAGTCCCAGTGGTTTGGTGCTTAATTTTGAAGGCTACAGGAGTCAAAACACATTTCAAGACAAGCAGGTGGGGATTGGAAGAAATGCTGTTGTTTGCATGGCAGGGTCACTACCAGGAAGATCCCACCTATACCTACACCAGTATTTCACCTCTATCAAAGTGCTGGATTGCTTAAAGGAAATCGCTGGCAACAGGGACTATTATGTAGAATCGAATCTTCATCTTTTTTAGATCTGTAAGTCTTAAATGTCCAGTGACAATGAACAGGAGAGAAGCGCGTCAGAGATTATAGTCAGGAAACACTCAGAGATTGCTATAACAAAATGGCTGGACAAGAAAGGTCCTTTGGCATCTTCCATTCATGGAATAGAGCCTCAGGATATCTGCCCAAGATGGTTAACAAAAGACAAGCGCCATTTTACTACATGTATACCTGTTGTAACAGAGTTTAATAAAAACATGAGCAGAGATCAGACCACCGGACCTCTGGGAAACTGGCAAAAGACCAGACGTTTTGTATACATATGTATCTTATTAGCACCCGAGCACTATGACATCAGCACTGTGTCATCATAGTGTGTGAAGAGCTCTATTGTTTTCCTAGGAATAATATTTTTTTCAACATTTTGGGCTTATTGGGGGTATCAACATGCTCAAAACGTATGAAAATTGGCAGACATTGAAATCTGCTGTCATTAGGATGGCAGAAAGTCACGCCCAGGGCCCTCAAACGAGATTTTGCTGCGTAGCGCATACACACTTGAACGAATGACAGCTCATTGAGCTAAACAAATTTCACATCACATGTCAGGGGCTCAACTCAACAGAAGGTCTGTTATTTTGTCTGCCAAAACACACCCGAAGGAATTCAATACACTCTTCCTAGGGAATTATGCAATCAACACCGAACTGGGCCTATGTGATCTAAAGACAATGAGGTAAATGTCTTATATCTCAAACTGGTCAGCTGTGACGATGCCTTAAACATACAGTACACCCCGAAAAGTGGATAAGAACCTTCTGTGGAACATCATATCGAGTGACATCATAGCTTTGCCCTTGTGGTGATGGCCCAGGGTGCTTGGGCCCGCTCGTTGTTGCGTCTAACTATATTTCTTATCATATTTGTAAAGTTTTGTAGTAGAAGAGGCGAGTTGCTCGGTCTGTCCGCTGTGCTTCAGTAAGCTTTTCTGACGCCAGAACAGACTCAGTCAAATGAGTCTCACACACACACACACACACACGTTGTCTGTCAGAAAGGTCTCTGTTTATTAACAGCAAAAGATGGGGTTTATATATGTTTGACCAAACGCCTGTGCCATAGACATATGTTACTACAAAGAACATGAACCATTGTAAATGTCCTGGTGAGATCCTGAAGAATCAAATGAGAGGAGGATAGAGAGGTGTCCGTCTAGAGACAGATCACAAGATGTTGGCTCGAGTTAGGGGGAGAGGGGGGAAGGAGACAGAGGGGGAGAGAGAGAGAGAGACATAAAAAGACTATGGGAAGATGAGCGTGGGAGCGTTCACACCTTTAAGAACAGATGCAAGAGGAGATAGGAAGAAAGCAGCAGGAAAGATTTAACACATTAATATCAAATCTATGAGGAAGAGAGCAAGAGAGTACAAAATGTTTGTCTCCTCTTCCAGTGAAGACCCATTGTTCACTTGTTCCCCTGCACACTTCACAGTCCTCTTTGAACTGAACAGTTTCGCTTAACAGTACATTTATAGCATAGCTCTTATCCAGAGCAACTTTTTTTTTCTCATTATACATCTGAGCAGTTGAGGGTTAAGGGCCTTGCAACTTGGTGGTCGTAGGATTTGCACTCGAGCGCTGCTGAATCATAGTTCATCATACCATAGGTACAGTATTGACCTTAACCACTGAGCTACCGCTAACAAAATGGCGGAATATCACGTGCAGTCCGCTTCAGAGGAAACTTCTAGCCGATCGGAAGGCACCCTTGGTGTCGCATTACTGCCACCTTCTGGTCATGCTCGCTCTCTTTTTCCTTTCCTCTTTATCTTCCTTTCTAGTCCTGTTGCCCTTAAGAAACCCATGAAATACTATCTCCCGTGCCCTCTTCCTTCATTCTCTAAAATAATTTTCACAATGTCCCCACCCTTTCCAAATTCCCATAGTTGTGCCATCATCTCTCCTCTTTCTTGACACTTGATTATTATGTTATATTGTCTCCCATCCTGATGTTTTCCAGGGCTGACACTGAATAACTACAGATCAGTACATTTCTGTGCCTGACCTGTTCCATACATTGTAGTGACAGCATTATGACATACAGCTCTACCATGTACACATTAATTTTATTTTCTCTTCATAATTTCTGATTAATTTCTCTTTCTGTCAGAGATTTGTTTTTCTTCAATACAGAACAGAAAATGAAAAATAGGGAAAGTTTTTCAAAGGTCTTGATCCACAATTTGTTCTCCAATACTGGAATGACCTTTGACTTTTTACTGGATCTAAAGATCCCAAACCTGTTAAAGTATGATAACGCCCCTGTACACAAAGCAAGCTGCTCACCCCTGCTTCCAATGTTCTGACTGCTTCGATTCAGTTGTTCTATTTATTTTATTTTGTTCTATTTCTGATTTCACCATATTTCTTTTGATTTATTGTCCTCCTCATCAATTGCTGATCCTATCGTACGTTAATTAATTTTTACTCTTCAGAATTTGTCCTTGTATTTTGGTTAGTATTTTGTATGTCATCTATGGTTTAGTAACAACTTCCTCACTCTCCAGGACATTTTTTTATTTGTGGTTGTTTTTTTATAAGATATTACAAAATTCTTCATTTTTATTTACTGATTGTACTACATATTTATGTTTTCATTTTGTACTGAACTTTTATATGAAACACTATCATACCCATGATAAAATTAGTTCTGAAATCTCCTCTTCCATTTGTATAATTTTCTCTTTGGATGATGAAACCATGGGCTTATGATTATCAGCTTGTGTTTCTCAGTAAGTCCACTCCTCTATCTCTAATGACAAATGTTCCTTTGTAAATAGATTTAGTTTCCTTGTTTCACCTTCGTATTTTTGCATATTTGGATTACTAATACCTGTACTTAGTTGGAGTACACTGGCTGGCCGGAAAAAAAAAGTCACACGAGATTTCATGTATCCATTTAAAAAAAAAAATTTTATTTGAAAAGGATTCTTCATGCTCCTAAAACCACTCTTTCATAATTTGAGTCTTTGAATAAGCCTGTATCAGAGAAGTAAAATCAAAGTCAAATGAGTGTAAAAACCTGCTATTTCAGTATATTTAGGTCATCAGCTGTCTTCATTTTATTGCCACATAACATTGCTGGGTATAGACCTGACCAACTGAAATAAGAATTTCTTTTTTTATTAATTGCACTAACAAATGGTATTCTTATGGTCACAGCTGTTTAGTCCCAGTCCTTTAAGTTCTCATCACACTGTGTGGGAATTATTTTGATTTCTCCTGTCGATTTTATTTATTTATTTATTCTGATGGTGCAACTTCACCAAGCATTTAAATTATCTCCATGCATGATCTTATTCCAAGCACTTTTTTTTGACATTGTGGGCAGTTCAACAATATACTTCCAGGTTTTAATAATGTGCTGAAGATTTCTAAACCCAAAATCTCTTTTGTTACTTTCTATGCTTGATGGTGACATTTTTTTTTGGTCAGTCATATACTTGCTTATATTGATGTTGAATGTTTTTCCTTTACTTTCATCATAGTTGTTCTATTTGATCAAATACCAATAACCAAATAACTGAATTTCCTATTTCTATGTTTTAACCTGATTTCCAATCCATACTTGAATTGTTGTACATCTCCAGAGAAGACATGATCGTCCAGGGTATATGTTCCTGTATCTATCCAACTTTGTTCAGATACCTGTTATGTGTACATCCATCCTAATCAATTACTTTCTTTAGAAATTATTTCTGATTCCTTAGGGTTCTCAGGTTTCATATTTCTATTTTGTAAAGAATTCTTCTGGTTTTCAAAGAAGGGTCATCAGTTGATAACCTCCACGTGATTAGCACACCTTCTTTTTATCAGAATGTCAGCATATTACCTGTTGCTTTTTACAGAAGGTCATGCTGCAGTGGTCCCAATATAACCCACATATTTTGCACAGTTGTGTTTTTGACAGTTGCTTAGACAGATGTCTAGCTGTAGGAGAATATTGAGTAGGATCCTTGTCTTTTTAAAGGTAACTACATTCAGGTATTTTTGCAGTTTCATATGGGTGGTGTCTGTAAAGTTGGTGGAGCTGAAGTCACTCGACAAGGAACAACTGTGACATGATCAGAGTATGACATCACAGTATGCATCACCTCACAGTCACTAATGGAGCAAAGGTACAGACTCAACATACAAGCACCATGTGCAAGCATATGCTAGACAGGGAAGCGCATCGGCTGCTGGTCATCTGAGGGACACTGATGGTATGATAATACCTCTCTTTACTTATAAGAAGGACTGATCACTTGAACCTTGATTGAGTTACTTGATATTTAATTTATTCAATATAGTGCTCATTACAAGAGAAAGAGTAACTTATGTTATGCTGTGATTGTTGTTTAAGTGTTACCATGTATTCACAAAAAGTGTAATACGATGTTGTGTATTACATGCCCTTTAAAGGATTAATAGAATAGTATGTGTTAGTTAGTTGTGTTAGAAGCTTAGTTAAATAATTCCGTTGTTGTATTTGTTTAAATTTTATTTCTGTTGTTTTTTTAGAAGTAGTGATTTAACTGTTATTTATCAGGAATAATGGTGTAGCCTTTTTCTGGTTTTCATTTAAGGTTATCGACCTTGCTCACTCTCTCTCTCACTTAGTTAAAAATCCACTTGTGGATTTATTATGTGGAATGATTATTGTGTAAACTGCAACACTGTCGGACACAAGAATTAAAATGTTTCCAGAGTTGATCCCCATGTCCCCTGTAGTTGGCTATGGCTTTTTTTCGAGTTTGAAGGAGAGGCTGATGTGCAAATTCCCAGACAACTCGACAGTGTCTTCTGATCCAAAGATCCTAGCTGTGTGGATCCTCATCTGTTTAGCATGCCAGCGCTTATGATTTGTTAGGCGCTACTTACAGTAGGTACTACTCATCACAGCCCTGTACCTTACTTTATATAATAGCTACCTTATTCTTACATTACTAAAGCATGAATAATATCAACTAACAAATGCCTGCTTGTTATCATTTCCTCAAAAAGTAAAATCAATATACAAGTTAAAATTATATGAATATTACAGCTGAGCATTGTACAGTTTGTGTTTTTTTTCTCATCTGCCAGAAAACCTGATTTAACTAATAAGCAATAATTTCTTTATCGGAGTGGGTGTGATAGAGCAGGGAAAACACTAAAATGTGCAAGACCTGTGGTACAATTCATCGCAGGGCACACATATGTACACACATTCACCCACTCATTTACATACTATGGGCAATTTGGGAATGTAAATAAGCCTAATATGTATGTCTTTGAACTGTGGGAGAAAGCTGGAGCACCAACAAGCACGGGGAGAACATCCAAACTCCACGCACACAGACGCGAGGCAGGAATCAAACTCAGGTTTCCGGTTTTCTCCCAAGGTCCAGATTAGGTTAACTAGTATCCCCAAATTGCACGTAGTGTGTGTGTGTGTGTGTGTGTGTGTGTGTGTGTGTGTGATGGCTAGTGCACCCTGCTTTGTGGCCTAAGCCTCCTGGTATAGGCTCCAGGCCCCTGTGACCCTGTACACAGGATAAAGTGGTAATATATGAATTAAAGATTGATTCAAACTACACAATAAATAAGAAGAATATGTCGAGAAATGACGAGTAATATTGTTATTGTCTTGGACTTGCACATCTACCTATCACATCTATATATCTATATAAACAAATTTTGTGCAGCCTGTACTTTTAGTATGCTAATTAGGCCCAACCTCCCTTTTATGGCAGTGAGATCACGTGACCTGCGACCTCATTATAATTGTCTTCAAAACTACCAATATGACCGACACAGAACCAACTTGCAAAAAGACACAAGCTTTCTACGGAATATGGCAAGAAAAAACTTTGTGTTTGGGTTTCCTACATATTGTTTGTTTGGTCACGTGACTGCTGTATTTTTTTTTTCTTCATAGTCATCAATATTCATTAGCATATGCCAAAAGTGGGTATGTACACAGGATCAGCATTGTCTGTGATCAGTTATTTCAATGTTTTTACTGTGGTGACTACTTTAATTTTCTCTTAATTTTAACATAACTCTTTTATCATATAATATGCATTTTCAGAACCATGTATGGTCTGTGTTAATCTTTATTTAATTAATAAAATGAGTGTGTATCAGCGTCGCCTAGTGTTGGTGTGCATCCAGGCTACGTTTTAATCGTCTCGCTTTAGGACCTGGCGTGTGCACTCACCGGCCCAGATCAACTTGGAGAAATCGGCTGGGAAGTCTCACATGTTCCGTTTACATTTGGCAGCATTCATTTTGGGCACAAAGCATACTCGGATAAAATGATCTAAGGAGAATAAATAATGTTGTAAAGTTGCGCGGGTTTCTTTTCAGATTATTATTTTTTCACACGGAATTTATTGCTTGGTGTTAAACACAGACTGTGGAAGTGAACACGATTTGCCCTAGGTGGGTGAGCTAATGTGCACAAAACACGCCGCTGTTTTAATTACCCCTGTCTAGGCGACGGACGCTGGCTTAAGCAATTTGCTGCCTTAATAAAAAAACAAAACGCTGTTTTGTTTGAGGTTAGCGAACGCAAGCTGACTTCACGATATTGGTGTTGATTGTGGATTGAGGAGTTTGATTTCATATGCACTTAACTTCAAGGCGCTAATCTAGCGAAAGCTACATCCTATAATAAACTCCGTACAATGATGATGATAATTATCCTGTCTTTGAATTATATATTTTTTGTGTAAATGGGTAGCAACGCAGTCTTCTTCAAATACCGTGGTGAGCTACTTAGCTAGCTAACGCATTAGGTGGTGGATTAGCCTCCATGTTTCAGAGGCCCGCTCCGTAGCCTGCTAGTTAGCGGCAGTTTATCACAAGATCACAACGCAGTACTTTGTTTCATTACAGCAGATCCTTAGTCTTCAAATTCGATAATGTGGATTTTTTTGTTCCCAATATATGACGCTATAGATAGATTTGGCCCTTAAACTGAGTAGCTAATTCGCACGAGTCAAGTGAAATAAACGGGTAACTATGGCTAATTTTGTTGGTAGGCTAACTAGCCGTGTCGCTAACTAGCCGCAGCCCGTGCAGAGTTCAAGCTACTCGGGCGAGGAAGAATGTATTTAGGTTGGCAGACATTTTAGAGCAAACAGAGCGTCCTTTCTGTTTTAAAGTGAACAAACAACGAGTCGTATATGGCCAATGGGCTTTATTGTTGATTTATGTTATTTTATTAAAAAAAATGTTTTCCACAAAAAAAATGATTTCGTGTGGGTGTGTGCTGTTAGACAGCTTTACTATACTTGGACTTCATTACTCGAGTTTTGTCTTGCACATATCTAACCTGGCCTATTTCTAATTAACACAAAAATAATCATCGTTAAAAGTGTGGTATTCAGTTTTTTCAACTTTCTTACATTTTGTTAACTTTTTTTTCTTAAATACCCTTACCATTTTGTAGCAATGGATCCAGAGAGACAGAAGCGCAAAGAGGAAATTGAGAAAGCCCTGGGATTCATTCAGTATGTCTTTTCTAATACATCTTTCTTATAACCTATTGTATACAAGAGATTACAGATTGGTTGTTTAATGATCTTACGCTGTGGTTCTGCAGGTCATCTTTACCATTCCCTGATCCTGATGGTTATGAGGTCAGTGTCATTAAAAAAAAAATCATGCTTCCTAATGTAGTGTGTGTTTCATTGCAAAGTATTATTTTGAGAAATAACCCCATGTTTCACTTTTTCTATACAGGCGTTTTTGACTCAGTTAGTGTGCAACTTGCTGGACGAAGGTAACACAGTGTTTCGTGATGGAGATTACAGGCAGGCAGCCGCGCACTACACTGAAGGTGTGAACGTAGCTCGATATGCCCAGTCTGAAGCCCTGGTCCTTCCTCCAGAACTGCTTGAAAGCCTCTATGTGAACAGGGCATCTGCACACTATAGCCTTGTAAGTAGATGTTCTTCCTACCTTAACACTGTTGTTAAACATTAAAATTTAGTCTTCGCGTTGCTTTGGGAAAGTGGAGAAGAGTCCATGTGACGATTGCAATTGATTATTCTGCTCTCGTCTTTGTTCAGGGAGAGTATGAGCAGGGGGTGCAGGACTGTGACTGCGCGTTGGCCGTGTCTGAGGGTAACAGGAGAGCACTCTACAGAAAGGCACTGTGTCTGAGAGAGCTGGGTCGATTCAGAGAGGCGTACGAGTGTGGCACTGGGTGTCTGCTTACTTCCCCTCATGTACGTCCCTTTATCCTGCATATGCCTGCAGTGCAAACATCTGAATTCATCAAATCATTAATTTCAGTTGCAGACTGAACAATCACCAAAAGACACTGCTGAAAATATCAGTTTATAGATATTCAGATGCATGCAAGCAACAGTACGATAATGAGAAGTTAACCTGTAATGTAACATGAACAGATTATTTATTTTTTTAAAAGGGCGTAATTGGATTAACATGACTCAGAAGTAGTACTTTTGTTTCCCTCATTATGGGATGTGTCATATGATAGGGGGAGAGCATTACTCCTCTGACCAAGCTTTTTTCTGGTTTAGTGATGGATGAGTTTTAATCCTGGTTTTGTCTCTAGTAAGTAGTCTCATGTTTGCAGCTATATCCCAATTGCTGTAGTGATTTCTTTATCCTGGATGGCTGTTTTTATAAGCCTACAATATTATGTATTATTACATCCATGCTAGTAGCCAAAATTTGCAGCAGTGTTTAAAAAAAACACACGGCATAAAAATAAATTTTTTTTGTGTACATTATCTAGTGTTTAATTTAAGAGTTGCTGTATGTGTCACGAGGATGTCTTTAAGTGTTCCACAGTGTATTCTTTCATTCAACACAGGACAGTCAAGTCAGTGAGTTGGCTAAGGACCTGGCCAACAAACTTGGCCTGAAAATCCGCAAAGCCTATGTTAGTCTTCAGGTAATTTATCTACACTCATTTTGTTTGGTATTTGTGTGATGTGAATAAGAGGCACTGTATGATTCAGATGAAGCTTGAACACATAATTAAAAATATAATTATATATATATATTTTTTTTCATGTCCAGGTTGAATCTACAACATCTGGTCCAGCAAGTAACGGGGAGGCTGCACCATCGGCAGGAGAGGTAGGTACAGGCTTTGTGTGCTTCATTATGGAGACATAATTTGTTGCATCATTTTCTCTTTTAATATCATGCTACATAATTTAAAGTTTTTTCATGCTCATCTTTTTTTAGACATCCGCAAATGGTCTTGAGTCACTGACAGATATTGGGTCAGGTAAAGCTGCATTTTAAGACCTCACAATATATATGTGTGGAACTTTTACTTTGCTTTTAAATGGTAATGCTCATTTGTAATTTTTGAGTAATTGCACAATTACATGTGTGTTTGACTTTGATTTTGGATGATGCTTAGATTTGTCCAATGCCCAGTGCATCCCTGCACCTTTGGCCACCCCAATTCCGGTCAGTGATGACCCTACAATGCCCTCGATGAGTTCTATAGTTCCCAAGGACACACCTGAGAGTCCCAGTCAGGGACCCACTGGGCAGGTGCAGTATTCTGTGCCAGTGTCTGATGATGTGGGTGAATGTGTGATGAATCCAAATCTGGATAGTCTACTGGAGAAAGGAGCCGAGGTCAGCGTGGTAAGTCCTTGATCAGCAGTTTAGGGTCATAGGGCAGAACAAATTTCATCTTCTACAAATTTCGTCTTTTCGAAACCCTTGGGCTTTTTTTTTTTTCATATTCTAAACAACTGTAAACACATTATTCGAGTGTTTATAGTCACATACACACGGTTAGCTCTAAATAAGCTTATTGTTTATTCTTTTAATTGGCATCAGCCATTATTTTTTGTTAATCTATTAAATTTATTTTCTTCTTTGTTAGACCCCAGTTCAAGGTGCCATTCCTACTAATCTCCCAAACACAGCTGTGGGGTTGCGTGCTGCCTATCCCTCTGCTCTCCCAGCCTCTTCATCCCCGCTTGCTCAACCTTATTTTGGCTCCACCACCAACCCCCTCACTCAGCTGGATGCTTTTTCAGCACTTGGACAGAGTGAAAGCTCACAAGCCATGGAGTCTCTCCTCCCTTTTCCTCCTGGGTCCGGAGAGGCCGTCGGAAGGGCTAGAGCAGAATCACTTGGCACACAAGGACTTGACTCTCTCTCTGAGTATACATTACCAGGTAATCCATGGTTACAGCAAGTTTAGCAGTAGTAATGCACTGAATGCCTTTTTTAAATTTTTGTTGTTCTAGATCTTCGAGCCTTGTGTTATGAATGATCTGATGATAAATAGGGTTGGACAGAAGGTATCCTATTTTTTTTATACCATTAGACCTTACCCTAATCATCTCCAGGTAAATTTGCCAGACAGGATTTTATTTTGGCACATTACCAATAATCTTTCCAGGTCAGGAAAATGTGATTTTGAAATCCCTTATTTTTCTAGTATTTTCATGATTATGCAGACCCTGTTATAGTGCACAGCAGATTTGTTTTCTTCTCTGTAATTAAAGTGATGCGTTGCTATTTTTAAGTATCCTGGGATTCAGTGTTACCATATTACAACCCAGCCCTAATACTGACTGTTTCTAAACTGAAGTCTTTGCAAGGTGCTGATGCATGTTGATTCTTGAAATAGTGGCAGAACAGTTTAATATTATAGATGGTGTGGTGCTAAAGCTTTTTTTTTTTTTTTTTTGCGTTTTACTTATTTTCTCTTGATTCACACAGGAGGACGAGTCTCTAGCAGTTTCTTCTCTGGATTAAGGAACCATAGTACCATTCACTCAGTAAGCACTTTGTTACTTCACTCACGAGTCTTTCAGTTCTCCTCATGGAGAGTTGCTTATTTGTTTAGATTTTCGTCATTAAGTATATTTTGTCCAACAAATCTTTATTTTTTTTTAATTGATGATTCCTGTAGAATGGCTCAGCTGCCACAAACCTTTCCCTCTTGTCCCAGAATCCACTTGCTGCCACTCATGAGTTCAGACAGGCCTGTCATGCCTGTTACAGTCGCATAGGTACTGTGTGTGAGACATATTTATCAGTACTACAGTTATATTCCCTGTACTACGTTTAGATTTAATTTAACAAGCAAAGCTTGATATTTGCTTCTGTTGTAGGTCCTCGAGTCATGGATTACAAGTATCAGCCTGAAGCAGCTCATCGCTGTAAAAGAGATGTGCTGCTCTGTCGCCTCAAATCTTCTGAAGACGCCACTTGGAAGAGGATACGGCCTCGCCCTGCCCGGAATAACTTCCTTGGGGCATTTGTGCTTTGCAAAGGTATTTTACTGTGTTGCAGTTTAAATGAACACAGTCATGAAGATCAAGGGTATCATTTTGTCCCCCCCCCCCCCCCCAAAAAAAAAAAAAAAAGGATGCAGTTGATTTGTATGAGGTTGCTGATGCTTTTGTATTCTCAATGCAGAAGTGCAGGAGCGTCAGGAGTGTCAGTATGGAGAAAACTGCACATTTGCCTATTGTCAGGAGGAAATAGATGTGTGGACCCAGGAGAGAAAAGGAGCTTTATGTCGAGAACTATTATTCGACCCCCTAGGCACAAATGAGAGACGAGCACTTAGTGTCACTCGCTTGTTGCAGATTCATATGGGCATGTTCATGTTCCTCTGTGAGGTAATTTAACACTGGACTACATATTTTACATTAAAAGACAGTTTTATAGATGGGTGTTTACCTGAAACTGATGTAAGTCTATATTTTCTATCCCTGCTGTATTGTAGGAATGTTTTGACAGTAAGCCTCGTATTATAAGTAAACGCAGCAAAGAGAATCTAGGTGTCTGCTCCAACCTGACTGCAAAGCATCCTTTTGATGATAACAAGTGAGCCGCCACCTCTCTGCTTGTCGTGTTTTTTTTTTGTTTTTTTTTAACAGTTGCACTCTTAAGTCACATGGTTCTTAAATGATATGATGGGTGATATTGGTATATTGTAGTCATATGTTTTAATCCCACTAATGCATTTGTTTGTTTGTTGTATGCGATATGGCAGGTGCCTGGTGCACGTGGTACGTTCGGCCAACGTGCGCTACAGTAAGATTCGTCCGCTCCATCCATTATGCCAGTTTGACGTATGCCGCCATGAGGTGCGATACGGCTGCCAGAGGGAAGACAGCTGTTCTTTTGCCCACTCAGTTATTGAACTCAAGTGCTGGGTGCTGCAACAGGACACAGGTACAACATATCCAATAATAACATTGCTCACATTGGACCAAATTTATAATAGTTATAATAGTTGAGTAAAGTTCTGTGTAAATGTTTCCGTGGTCTAAACCAACCTTAAAGATAGACCAGTCTGCCCTATAGGCTGGCACATTTTGTCATAATTAAATTCTGTTTTATTTTCCTATTTTTGTTCTTTGTGCTAGCATGCTTTCTTATTTAATATTTTAAATTAATGCCAGTAATAAAACTTTATCTTTACAAATTTTTTATAGTAATTGTAGTTCCTCACCTAGTGAACTAGCATAAATAAGTGATTTAAAAAGAAAAAAAAAAAGTACTTTTAGGTTGCTCTGAACAAGTATATTTGCGGATGTCTTTATTCAGTAAATAAAAATTCACTAGTCTCTGCAGTTTATATGATTTTATTATGATCAAACTGAGGTTTATGTTGGTTACATTTATTGTTTTTTTTTCTATTTTAAGTTTAAACACACTGTTTGGGCTAGTGTGCCAAAATAAAATGCAAGTTAAACCACTTAACAAAAAATGTTTGTGGTTGTTCAACTTCAACATTATTGATAAATCTTAATCAATAATAAGCTGTTAATTGTCATTTTTTAAAAATTTTTTTATTTATTTTTTTGTTGAAAAATAAATTAGCAAAAAATTCATATTGTGGGTTTGGATATTTATGCGATTAATTGTGTAGTTTGACAATTTTAATTAAACTAAACACAAGTTTATTCCACAATATAGTGGGCATCTCTACATCGCGCATATATTCCTTTGCCCTCTATATAGGGCTGCACGATATTAGGAAAATATGCGATATTGTTGAATATTGCGATAACGATATTTCTTGCGATATAACATTTCCCTAGAGAAATGCATTTTTATTATTATTATTGTCTATTTTTTTTATTATTTATTTATATGTAATGATCATACTAAAATAAACAGGTAATAGATATTCGTCTGATGTAATAAAATCTAATTCAGGCTAAAAAGAAACTATATGTCAAGGAAGTTTCAAATATTTAGACTTCAAAACACTATGAATGACTTAAACTCCTCAGCAGATATTCTGATTTCTGGTTTGCTGTTACTATAAACCTGCCAACACAATATGAATTACTTTCAAACATTACTTTTTATTTACGTGTAACCATACACTCATCAATAGTGTCTTAAAACAAGAGCATCTTTTAAACAAAATGTTCTCTTTGGCTTGCCTGTTTTTTTTTTTTTTTTTTTTTTAAATAAAAATAAATATTGTTAAACAAAAATTAAATAAATACTATTTGTCTCACACACGCACGCACGCACTTCCGGAGTGGACGTGACTCTCCGCGACCGGCACTAGGACCCGGAAGTAATGCGGGCGCGAACCCGGAAGTATAAGAGGAGTAAACAAACCACCGCATACAGCTTAGTCACTGTGTTCACGCATGTCGGTGCAGATTGTTTACTTTCTGATTCGAGTGCGTGTTTATAGGACGCGGGTTAAATTTGTGTTTTTCCTTTGCTCCCCTTCTGTGAGAGTCCTTAAACTAATTCGCGTGGTTATCCTGCCTACTCGCTTGCTTCCGCATTTGGGTTTACCGTCCACGCTACAAAGGGCTAATGGCTAATCGCTAAGTCTTCTGATCATCCCGGGTTAGTTCGCGACAGAATTAAGTATAAAGATATAAATTTTATATACAGTATCTCACAAAAGTGAGTACACCCCTCACATTTTTGTAAATATTTTATTACATCTTTTCAAGGGACAACGCTTAAGATATGAAATTCTGATAGAATGTAAAGTAATCAGTGTACAGCTTGTGTAATGGTGTAAAGTTGATGTCCCCTCAAAATAACTCAACACACAGCCATTAATGTCTGAACTGCTGGCAACAAAAGTGAGTACACCCCTAAATGAAAATGCCCAAATTGTGCCCAATTAGCCCTTTTCCCTTCCCGTCGTCATGTCACTCGTTAGTGTTACAAGGTCTCAGGTGTCCTTGGGGAGCAGGTATGTTAAATTTGGTGTTATCGTTCTCACACTCTCATACTGGTCACTAGACGTTTAACATGGCACCTCATGGCAAAGAATTCACTGAGGATCTGAAAGAAAGAATTATTGCTCTACACAAAGATGGCCTAGGCTATAAGAAGATTGCCAACACCCTGAAACTGAGCTGCAACACGGTGGCTAAGACCATACAGCGGTTTAAAAGGACAGGTTCCACCCAGAACAGGCCCCGTCATGGTAGACCAAAGAAGTTGAGTGCACGTGTTCAGCGTCATGTCCAGAGGTTGGCTTTTGAAAATCGACGTGTGAGTGCTGCCAGCATTGCTGCAGAGGTTGAAGGGATGGGGAGCCAGCCTGTCAGTGCTCAAACCATATGCCGCACACTGCATCAAATTGGTCTGCATGGCTGTCGTCCCAGAAGAAAGCCTCTTCTAAAGATGGTGCACAAGAAAGCCCGCAAACAGTTTGCTGAAGACAAGCAGACTAAGGACATGGAATACTGGAACCACATCCTGTGGTCTGATGAGACCAAGATAAACTTATTTGGTTCAGATGGTGTCAAGCATGTGTGGCTGCGACCAGGTGAGGAGTACAAAGACAGATGTGTCTTGCCTACAGTCAAGCAAGGTGGTGGGAGTGTCATGGTTTGGGGCTGCATGAGTGCTGCCGGCACTGGGGAACTACAGTTCATTGAGGGAACCATGAATGCCAACATGTACTGTGCCATACTGAAGAAGAGCATGATCCCCTGCCTTCGGAAACTGGGCCGTAGAGCGGTATTCCAACATGATAATGACCCCAAACATACTTCCAAGACAACCACTGCCTTGCTGAAGAAACTGAGGGTAAAGGTGCTGGACTGGCCAAGCATGTCTCCAGACCTAAACCCTATTGAGCATCTGGGGCATCCTCAAACGGAAGGTGGAGCAGCGCAAGGTGTCTAACATCCACCAGCTTCGTGACGTGTGCAAGGAAGAGTGGAAGAGGATTCTCGTGGCAACCTATGAAGCTCTAGTGAAATCCATGCCCAAGAGAGTTAAGGCAGTGCTGGAAAATAATGGTGTCCACACAAAATATTGACACTGGGCACAGTTTGAACATTTTCATTTAGGGGTGTACTCACTTTTGTTGCCAGCAGTTCAGACATTAATGGCTGTGTGTTGAGTTATTTTGAGGGGACATCAACTTTACACCATTATACAAGCTGTACACTAGTTACGTTTCATTCTATCAGAGTTTCATATCTTTAGTGTTGTCCCTTGAAAAGATATAATAAAATATTTACAAAAATGTGAAGGGTGTACTCAGTTTTGTGAGATACTGTGTGTGTGTGTGTGTATATATATATATATATATATATATATATATATATATATATATATATATATATATATAAAGATATAAGCGGGTATAAACATAGTAAGGGCCCATCTGATTGGTCAAATTTGGATACACAAATGCTTGGCACATAAAGTATTTATCGCAACTCTTTGCAATATGGTTATCGCGCATGCCATTATCGCGATAACGATATTTTTTCGATATATCGTGCAGCCCTACCTCTATATATCTGTTTCACTACTCTGTTGTATTATGTTCTGGATAAACAGCTATTTCACAGTGGTGTGAAACTTATTAGTTATCTTCTGTCAGTATGCTTAAACACGTTGGGTGTCAAATTTGGTATTTGCATGTTCATTGTAAATTATCCAACAAAAAAATGTAACCAATGATTTCCCCAAATGTTTGTATTCATTGGAATGTCAGTGTCAAAGTAAAATGAAAAAGCTAAGTAAAGAAATCGCACATAGAATGCTGTATGCTGTAGATAATGGAATAGTCTAATGAAATGTATTTAAATGAGAATTTTTACTTGTCTTTTGTTTATGCACTTGCATGCCTAGGAATCACCCATGAGGAGATGGTTCAGGAGTCAAAGAGACACTGGCAAAGACTGGAGCAGAATGCACAAAGACAGAAGGTGAGGCACTTAAAGATTTTGCTTCTTAAGTAAAGTGATGTTCCTCTTCTGCTTACATAAACGTTCATCTAGTTGCATTTTATTTCTCTTTCTATTTATTCTTATACACAGTTTAAATAGTTTTATGTGCAGTTCCATACTGGGTTATTTTTTATTTTTTTAATTGCTTCTCTCACTTTATTTTTCAGCCCATGCATGTGCCTCACCAAACCAGCAATAGCAGTAATCCTGTAAGCAGTGCTGCCTTTGGGACTGGAGGAGGGGTTGGAATGGGCGGTGACAGTATTGGTGGTGGCGGCTCAGGAGGAGGTACATGTGGCCGAGGCCGTGGGCTCAACCTCAAGATGAAGTTTGTTTGTGGCCAGTGTTGGAGGGAGGGCCAGGTCAATGAGCCAGACAAGGCCCTGAAATACTGCACTGCAAAAGCCAAACACAGGTGAACCTGCTACTAGGCCTTAAACTGGTTTTAGATCGTCTTTGTTGTGAGTAATATTATTGTTTGGAACTTGGTTGCCAAATGAAGAAATAATCTTGGACACTTTCATGCTTTATTTTTCATTAATAATGTAATATTAATCAAATACATATTTAATAATTTATTATCCTTATTAATTCAAATAAAGACAATGATTTCATCCCAGAAAAGGTCAGGTGTGTTACAATGATAATATTAACGATTACTAAATTGTTGACTGCGTTCTTACTTAAACCGTGCTGGAAACTGCACTGAAGTGATACCATGTTAAACTCCCCCACACAGGTAGGAAATATTAATAAACCATAACAGAGGACTGATGTGTTGGTTGAAGCCAATTAGTTGGATTCATTGCAAATCAAATTTTATAAATGTTTAAAATTTTATTATGCTAAAATAAATTTTCACTTGAAATCGAAATCTGACCTTATCCTATGGTATCCTAAAGGAAATTAATGGTTACTTGTCAGTTTAGTGTAACTGCAGCATGGATTTAGTATCTCACATTTCTGTATGTAAAATATAATTGCTTAAAGTCAGATATATGTCTCATACTCATTTTTTCTTTGTTCAATTCTACTCTTAGCTGGACAAAAGAACGCCGGGTACTGTTGGTAAAATCGTTTGAGAAGAAAAAGTGGGTAGTTGTACGGCCACTGCCTTTCTCTCGAACATACCCCCAGCAGTACGATGTAAGTTCTGAGCTATTTCTTTGCAATCTAGTCTTTTCCTAGATTTTGTTCCAAGTCCAAACTTCAATCCAAGTTTTAAATAATTGTTGTGAACAGTAGAGTTTAAAGCAAATTAAGCCATATTGAACTGTAACATTTTTGTAAGAACTACATTTTTGTATGTTTGTAGATGTGTGTTCACGTGATGAAGCAAAAGAAGTGCCACTACATTGGGAACTGCTCTTTCGCTCACAGTTCGGAAGAAAGAGATGTGTGGACCTATATGAAGAACAACAGTTGTGAGTATCATTCATTCTTCATGAAGGACTGAGGAAAAGGTGTTATTCAAAAAGTTTAGTTTTTTACATATAAAAATTTTATTTTCTATCCCAATTACAGTGAGGGATATGCAGCAGATGTATGATTTATGGCTATCACTAACCAATCAGAATCGTCGAACAGACGGCCCCTTGATGACTCCACCTCCTGAAGATAAACAGAATGTCATGCAAGCTGACTACACTGAGTCAGTGGTAGGTGACAGGCCTACTGATGATTGTTTTTTAATGAATGGAGTGTTTGTAGATGTATTTAAGTGGCTCTAAACTTACCAAATGTATATGTTGGTAAATTAAGTATGGCATGGCATTTGTGCAACCTTTTTTATCTTAGTCAAGGCATTCATGATTTTGCTTGCCTTTTTATAGCGTGATGTTTGACTGATCGTGTGGCTTTGGTTGACAGGCTACGCGGCGCATGTCAGGAGGTGGGGAGCTATGATCCCGACCAAAGCATTGAGGGGTAGGCCTTGTGACTTTCTGGATGAGGCTTTTCGTCATGCAGTCAGTTTGTATTCTTCATTCCCTTTAGTGCAACTTTAGGGTGCACTGTAATCTCCTGTTGACAGCCTGACTGTAAGCCTAACATGGTGATAGTGAACACAAGCATACATGCTTTCTCATTTATGCCCAAATACATTTGTTGACATTACACTTGGCTGTGTGTTTCATATGCGAACCAGTAAGCCTATGTAATTACGGTCATTTTAAATTTCCAAATTACAGCAGTTTAAAAAAAAAAAGTGGTTCCTTATTCTGTGTTTGCCATATTGGCAAAAATACATGATTGTATAGCCAGCAAAGGCCCTCCAAAAGAGATGTGACGTATTGAACACACCTTGGCAGTTATCCTTTGTCTGTCTGGCTGTCTCTTCATAGAACTAGCATGTAGTTTGCTGCCTATCTATCTGCACCATTCAGCCTTGCGTGCCCAAACTTGCATTTATATTCAGTTTGCACTGAGCTGTGAAAAGGGGAGAATTTGTAATAAATAAAGAAGGCAATTAAGCAAGGAATCTGATAAAAGTCTGCTCCTCTAGTACCATTTGATCTGATCAGTCAGATTCAAGAGGCTTTACTGTAATTGTAGTAATGTGATTGCTTTGATTGAAAGTTTAAGAAGCATAAATGATTGGAATTAGATTTGAGTTCATTAACCCAGTGCCATCATGCAACGTTGGATCTCACTAGGCTATATTCTTAAGTGAGTTCTTAAATTCATAACAGATCCATAGTAGTTCTCCATAAACCATATTTACTCATTTCAGGCAAGGAACCTGAATGAAATATGGAGGACTTTAGGCAGATAAACTTGAGATGGTGTGCCTATGCATAACTATATTTTCTCTAAAAAAAAAATTATTTACACACAGTACTGTACAAAAGTCTTGAGCCACCACCCATTTCTTCATTTTTTTGCTTCCAAAGAGCCAGATTTTTGTCAGGTTTTTGGCTTATTTTCAGTCCAGTACCTGACCACACAGTTAAGCCACACAGTTACCTATAAATTGTTCAAGCCTAAAAGCATCAAACTTGTAGCTTTAACCAATATGAGCGAGGTAGAGATGATGACGGATAATCAGGTGATGCTGAATGCCGAGTGGCTGGAAAAGCTGAGAGGGGAAATGAGGTAGCTGTTGTGTAGCACTTTGTAGCTTCTTGCAGTAAAACTTTTGTTCCCATTGGTTTGTTCTACATTATTTAATTAATTACATTTAAAGAAATGAGGGGTGGCTCAAGACTGTTGCAGATTACTGTGTGTGTGTGTGTATATACACACAAGCACACAAACACATGCATCTGCATACACCTGCGCACTCATACACACACATTCATGATATACCTTGCTACTTTTAGTAAGCCCTGTCCATACGTATGGTGGACATACATATTTACTATACTAATAATAATTATTGATAACCTAGCAGTTAAAACTTAATTAAATATAGCCTGACCTTGTATTGATTACATAGAACCTGTTGTTATTGAACTATGCTATATGACTTGTATTGCTGATTAGATGACTAGTGATTTTTCTTCTCGCTTCTTTGAGGGTCATTCCAGAAATTTCAGTTTTGTGAAGTTGCCAGCCTGTACCGCCAACTATTTCAAGAAAGAAATAACTGTACATTTTACTGTTAGCACATTGATGTTTTAGAAATAATGAAGACCTTATGTATTTGAGGCTGGGAGTTGTCTGGATTTCAACAGATCTGAATACTATGAGGGAGTTTTTGGAATGATCTTAATGTATGCTTCAGTGAGGGATTGTATTATTATTACTATTACTACTACTATTATGATAATAATTACTATTATGACTGTCTATCCTCCTATATTCTATTGATATATGTATATGTTAATTGCAATGTATAACTCTCTTTTAAGTATATGTATCAATGTATGAACATAAAACATAACAGTGCATAGTCTATGTATGCTGAGAGACTTTCAGTTTAGGGAGGAGGCGCTGTATAAATACATGTGCTTAAGGTTTTGAAATGGTCATTTAGTCTTTCAATGCAAAACAAGTACAATGTAAGTTTACAATGAGGTCATACGCTATTGCTTCTTCTTCTGGTGTGTTTAGCAGGTATTTTGTTGCCATTTCTAATGGTAGGATCCACCTTGTGCCTTTACTGTAACTCTGATATGATGACGGGTGGATCAAGTCGATTGATAATATGGAGATAATTATATTTTGAAACACAGCACCACCTGTCCAAACTTCTTGCCAGGTTTTGAAGTCCTCAAGCACATGTATTTGTCAGCTGTATTGTGAGGAAATGTTAAGCATACGTAAGTGTTTCTTTTTTTTTCTTTTTTTTTTCATAGCACCTTATACAATATAAACATATATATACAATTATAAATATCCTGAACATATATAATCTTTCTCCTTCAATATATGATAAATATATACATACTTAGACAACTTGAATAATGAAATAGATGCGAGGTGGTGGACAGGTTTTGTGGTTTTTGTTGGCTGATGTGGTTGGTTGTGGCATGCAGCTCCAGTTGTCTTGAACGTTCTCCTGTAGAACATTGACACTTTTCACAGAATTCTTGTATTTTTCTGGTTTTGGTAGCAGTTTCCATTCTTGATGACAGGTAGACAATCAGAGGTAGTGTGAGTAAGCTGAGAATGGGGGGCAGAGAGACCCGGTTTACAAACACTGTCTCGAACATGAGGATGTTTTCAAATGGTCATATTATCAAAAGGGCAGAATCTCTGGCCACTGGTTATTCAATTGGTTTATGAGCGAAAATCATCCACTCAACTAAATCACATCCCTGTCATTTTCAACCTGAGTTTACTTCATGTGAATGTGAACATGGGACATTTAGAATTTTCTTGGACTTTGAATCCTTCCCCAAGTAGTTTGGACAAATGAGGAGAGATTGCACATGGTTAGACCTTTGTGTTTAATGCTCTCTCAAGCCAGGTCTCCATTCTGAATGGCAGACATTTAAACATTGATCCCAGTATGATGTTCCATATTTTATCCTGAAAAGATATCTTTTCCACAGAACCCACAATTTTGCTAATGTTGATGCTGTTCTCTGTCAAGATTAATTATTTTTCAACTAATAGCTGAAAAAATATCAGGGTTTTTTGAAAGAAAAAAATGCCTCTTTTTGTACTGTATTTTTACATTGTTTTTGTTTTCTCCTTTTTCCTCCCTTATTGGAATGAATATTAAATACAGTGGACCAAATCTCATGAGTGCTTAACAATAAACAGATTGTTTTAGAATATGTGTTGGTTGTTTCTTTAAGTTCAGTCAGAAAACGTGATCTTTGTGGTCACCCAGTGTTATTAAAAAGACCAAATGAGACTAACGGTGAGAATTTTCACTTAAATTTTTTTTTATATATATATTCAGCTTTGTGCAGAAGTTTGACATTGCTTCATAATATATGTTCATTAAGAAAGAAGCTGAAATCCATGATTCTGGCTGCTTGTTAAAGCTGGATATCTTTCATGCCTGAAGAAGGGGGATGAACCAGAACCACACTGTTTTGTTTGGAAAGAGTGCTAAAACAATTCTACAGTAAAAGTTGTCTGGTACAGTGTAAATGAAATGTCTATACATGCTATGCAAATTCAACAATAAGCAATGATAAAGTGAAAATAAAAATACAGTATCTCAAACTTTCATAATTTTACGTTTGAGTCAATTACTACAAATACCAACTACTACAAATATAAACTCCTGGTTTACTGTATGTATGCTGACATGACGGATTTCCAGAAGTTCCTTGACACCCTCCTTGCTGAATGTAAGCAACAAAATGATCACTAAGAAGGCTTCCTGTGCTGTATTGAAGCATATTTGTGTTTAAGTTGACTGGAAGGGAAAAGCATGGTTAGAAAAAGGTGCACAAGCAACAGTGATGACTGCAGCCTTAAGAAGATTATAAACCAAAGCCAATTCAAGAGCATGGGAGGTGTAAGCATATTTTAGTAAAATAGTTGTGTATGCAGTAATGTAACAATTTGATTAATATCATATTGTTACATTGCTGCATACCCAAGTATGATGATGTGTTCTACTCACATGTACCCAAAGCACATGGGGGAAAAAAAAGTATAATGACCCAAACATGAACTGTACTTATTTTATAATTAGTCGTCTTGAGTATGATAAATAGACAAGATAAGGCGACAGGTGCTGGACCCGACAGAGACATGAGCATAAGATCAGGTGCCGGACTTGGCAGAGACACGAGCACACTTAATTAGGGATTGAAACATGTGTTGGATATATGTGCTACACGTGCAGCTGCAGTCGCGCACGCATGTCTAAATAAGAATATAGAGAAATAACCAAAAGTCACACGATCAGTTTTATGAATACTGAGTTTAATTAGAGTAGACAAAAATAAACTAGTATGAGCATCTACATAATACCAAACAAAGAGGTGCTTACCCATGGTCAGTCTCTTGACCTGTAGAATAAACTAGGAAAAACCAGGAATGTTTAGTAAAATTATGCACCGGCCTGTTATTTTTTTAATAAACTAAGCAGAAAAAATGAATTATAATGTAAAAAAATATAATCACTTGGTACAGATGATGTAGGGAGTCAGATGACGAGGTATATGATGTAACATAATATGATAGAAAAACGTAAACATAATGGAAGTATTCCTTGGGAAAGATTTACCTATAATAATGTAAGGAGGGAAAAAAAGAAGTAAGGGAGGAGATAAGGTATACATCCCTCACCTTGAAGACTGTATATAATGAGCCTGTATGTAACTGTCAGACAGTCTGCTCTTCATAATGCTTGGCTTTACGACCTAAGCATTACCAGTAGTTTTAGTGACTCGGTTCTTTGAATTTCTAATCTTTTTTTTTTTAGTCATTTACTTAATTTCGTTCTTTTGATTAGAAATAAAATAAAATGTCTCCTCCTTGAACCACCACCTTATCGTGGTGGAGGGGTTTGCGTGTCCCAATGATCCTGGGAGCTATGTTGTCGGGGGCTTTATGCCCCTGGCAGGGTCACCCATGGCAATCTGGTCCTAGGTGAGGGAACAGACAAAGAGTGGTTCAAAAGACCTCTTATGATAAGTAAAATCGTTGGAAAACGTTTTCCCTCGCCCGGACGTGGGTCACCGGGGTCTCCCTCTGGAGCCAGGCCTGGAGGTGGGGCCCGTTGGCAAGCGCCTGGTGGTCGGGCCTGCACCCATGGGGCCCGGCCGGGCACAGCCCGAAGAGGCAACGTGGGTCCCCTTCCCATGGGTTCACCACCTGTAGGAAGGGCCAAAGAGGTCGGGTGCAGTGTGAGCTGGGCGGTGGCCGAAGACAGGGCCCTTGGCGGTCTGATCCTCGGCTGCAGAAGCTGGATCTAGGGACGTGGAATGTCACCTCTCTGTTGGGGAAGGAGCCTGAGCTAGTGCATGAGGTTGAGAAGTTCCGGCTAGATATAGTGGGACTCACCTCGACGCACAGCTTGGACTCTGGAACCAGTCTCCTTGAGAGAGGCTGGACTCTCTTCTACTCTGGAGTTGCCACCAGTGAGTGGTGCAGAGCAGGTGTGGGCATACTTATTGCCCCCCGGCTCGGGGCCTGTACATTGGGGTTCACCGCAGTGGGCGAGAGGGTGGCCTCCTTCCGCCTTCGAGTTGGGGGACGGATCCTTACTGTTGTTTGCGCTTATGCGCAGAACAGCAGTTTGTTGTACCCGCCCTTTTTGGAGTCTCTGGAGGGGGTGCTAGAGAATGTCCCTCCTGGGGTCTCCATCGTTCTGTTGGGGGACTCCAATGCTCACGTGGGCAATGACAGTGAGACCTGGAAGGGCGTGATTGGGATGAACGGCCCCCCCAATCTGAACCAGAGTGGTGTTTTGTTATTGGACTTCTGTGCTCGTCACGGATTGTCCATAACGAACACCATGTTCAGGTATAAGGGTGTTCATATGTGCACTTGGCACCAGGACACCCTAGGCCGCAGTTCGATCATTGACTTTGTGGCCACATGTCTTGGACACTCGGGTGAAGAGAGGGGCGGAGCTGTCAACTGATCACCACCTGGTGGTGAGTTGGCTTCGTTGGCGGGGTAGGATGCCGGTCAGGCCTGGTAGACCCAAACGTATTGTGAGGGTCTGCTGGGAACGTCTGGCAGAGTCACCTGTCAGGACGAGCTTCAACTCCCACCTCCGGCAAAGCTTCAACCACGTCCTGGGGGAGGTGGGGGACATTGAGTCCGAATGGACTATGTTCCGCGCCTCCATTGTCGAGGCGGCCTACCGGAGCTGTGGCCGTAAGGTGGTCGGTGCCTGTCGAGGTGGCAACCCAAGAACCCGTTGGTGGACACCGGCGGTGAGGGATGCCATCAAGCTGAAGAAGGAGTCTTACCGGGCCTTCTTGGCTGGTGGCACTCCGGACGTGCATGGAGGAGTTTGGGGAGGCCATGGAGAATGACTTCCAGATGGCTTCGAAGAGATTCTGGTCCACCATCCGGCGTCTCAGGAGGGGAAAGCAGTGCACGGTCAACACAGTGTATAGTGGGGATGGTGCGCTGCTGATTTCAACTCTGGACGTTGTGGGTCGGTGGGGGGAGTACTTCGAAGACGTCCTTAATTCCACCAACATGCCTTCCGATGAGGAAGCAGGGTCTGGGAACATAGAGGTGGACTCTTCCATCTCCGGGGCCGAGGTCACCGAGGTGGTCAAAAAGCTCCGTGGTGGCGGGGCACCGGGGGTGGATGAGATCCGCTTGGAGTTCCTCAAGGCTCTGGATGTTGTAGGGCTGTCATGGTTGACACGTCTCTGCAGCATTGCATGGACATCGGGGACAGTGCCTCTGGACTGGCAAACTGGGGTGGTGGTCTCCCTCTTCAAGATCGGATTCCCTGTTAAGGGCTGTCCGGTCCGTGTACAACCGGTGTCGGAGCTTGGTCCGCATTGCCGGTAGTAAGTCGGACCTGTTTCCGGCGAGAGTAGGACTCCGACAGGGCTGCCCTTTGTCACCAATCCTGTTCATAATTTTTATGGACAGGATTTCTAGGCGCAGCCAGGGCGTTGAGGGGGTACAGTTTGGTGGGCTCAGGATTGGGTCACTGCTTTTTGCAGATGACGTTGTTCTGTTGGCCTCATCACCCTGTGACCTACAGCTCTCACTGGATCGGTTCGCAGCAGAGTGTGAAGCTGGTGGGATGAGAATCAGCACCTCCAAATCTGAGGCCATGGTACTCAGCCGGAAAAGGGTGGAGTGCCCTCTCAGGGTTGGGAGTGAGATCCTGCCCCAAGTGGAGGAGTTTAAGTATCTCGGGGTCTTCTACACGAGTGAGGGTAAAATGGAACGGGAGATCGACAGGCGGATCGGGGCAGCGTCTGCAGTGATGCGGGCTCTGTATCGGTCCGTCGTGGTGAAGAAGGAGCTGAGCCAAAAGGCAAAGCTCTCAATTTACCGGTCGATCTACGTTCCTGCCCTCACCTATGGTCATGAGCTGTGGGTAATGACCGAAAGAACAAGATCGCAAATACAAGCGGCTGAAATGAGTTTCCTCCGCAGGGTGTCTGGGCTCTCCCTTAGAGATAGGGTGAGAAGCACAGTCATCCGGGAGGGGCTCAGAGTAAAGCCGATACTCCTCCACATCGAGAGGAGTCAGATGAGGTGGCTTGGACATCTATTTAGGATGCCCCCTGGACGCCTCCCTTGTGAGGTGTTCCGGACACGCCCCACTGGAAAGAGACCCCCGGGGAAGACCCAGGACACGCTGGAGGGACTATGTCTCTCGGCTGGCCTGGGAACGCCTTGGGATCCCCCCGGAAGAACTGGAAGAAGTGGCCAGGGAGAGGGAAGTCTGGGTATCCCTGCTGAAGCTGCTGCCCCCGCGACCCGACCTCGGATAAGCGGAAGAAAATGGATGGATGGATAAAATAAAATGTTGCATTTTCAATAAAAAAAGAAAACACCCCCAATACGTCTACATACACAAATTTTGGCTATAGTTCCAGTAATAAAAATATTTCAATGCAGCTAAGGACATCTTATAATAAACAGTAGCTCACCTCTCATATCTTTCAATCAGAGTCATTCGTTCTTTTGAATCTATTGCACCGCATAGCGTCTATGGGAGTTACGTGACAAACGAACGAATGACTTGGGAATTGAAGATTCGTTCAGAACTCTCCGAGACTACTCGTTCATCTGAGTCATGTTTAAAGATTCATTCAAAAAGAACGAATCGTTCGTGAACGACCCATCACTAATTACAAGTGCGGCTCACTTGGGTTTTATTGCTGCAATAAATCCTGCTGACTTCATCCAGATCTGCAGAGTCCTGAGTCGTTCTTTGGTTCTTTTGACTAGAGATACAGCTTTGGTTTAATGTTTTATAATTATGTAACATTAACAAGTGCACTGTAAATTCCAATTGCTTTGCTGACTCGCATATACAGTGGTGTGAAAAACTATTTGCCCCCCTCCTGATTTCTTATTCTTTTGCATGTTTGTCACACAAAATGTTTCTGATCATCAAACACATTTAACTATTAGTCAGGTGGTGTAGTGGTTAGCACTGTCGCCTTGCACCTCCAGGGTCTGGGTTCGATTCCCCGGCCAGGCTCGATTCCCGTCTCTGTGTGCATGGAGTTTGCATGTTCTCCCCGTGCTTGGTGGGTTTCCTCCGGGTACTCCGGTTTCCTCCCACAGTCCAAAGACATGCAGATTAGGCTAATTGGCGTTCCTAAATTGCCTGTAGTGTGTGATTGGGTGTGTGAGTGTGTGTATGTGTGTGTGCCCTGCGATGGATTGGCACCCTGTACCCCGCCTAGTGCCCGAAGTCTCCTGGGATAGGCTCCAGGTCCCCCGCGACCCTGAACACAGGATTAAGCGGTATAGAAAATGAATGAATGAATGAATGAACTATTAGTCAAAGATAACACAAGTAAACACAAAATGCAGTTTTTAAATGAGGGGTTTTATTATTTAGGGAGAAAAAAAATCCAAACCTACATGGCCCTGTGTGAAAAAGTAATTGCCCCCTGAACCTAATAACTGGTTGGGCCACCCTTAGTAGCAGTAACTGCAATCAAGCGTTTGCGATAACTTGCACCGAGTCTTTTACAGCGCTCTGGAAGAATTTCGGCCCACTCATCTTTGCAGAATTGTTGTAATTCAGCTTTATTTGAGGGTTTTCTAGCATGAACCGCCTGTTTAAGGTCATGCCACAACATCTCAACAGGATTCAGGTCAGGACTTTGACTAGGCCACTCCAAAGTCTTCATTTTGTTTTTCTTCAGCCATTCAGAGGTGGATTTGCTGCTGTGTTTTGGGTCATTGTCCTGCTGCAGCACCCAAGATCGCTTCAGCTTGAGTTGACGAACAGATGGCTAGACATTCTCCTTCAGGATTTTTTGGTAGACAGTAGAATTCATGGTTCCATCTATCACAGCAAGCCTTCCAGGCCTGCCTGAAGCAGCAAAACAACCCCAGACCATCACACTACCACCACCATATTTTACTGTTGGTATGATGTTCTTTTTCTGAAATGCTGTGTTACTTTTATGCCAGATGTAACAGGACACGCACCTTCCAAAAAGTTCAACTTTTGTCTCGTCGGTCCACAAGGTATTTTCCCAAAAGTCTTGGCAATCATTGAGATGTTTTTTAGCAAAATTGAGACGAGCCTTAATGTTCTTTTTGCTTAAAAGTGGTTTGCACCTTGGAAATCTGCCATGCCGTTTTGCCCCGTCTCTTTCTTATGGTGGAGTCGTGAACACTGACCTTAATTGAGGCAAGTGAGGCCTGCAGTTCTTTAGATGTTGTCCTGGGGTCTTTTGTGGCCTCTCGGATGAGTTGTCTCTGCGCTCTTAGGGTAATTTTGGTCGGCCCGCCACTCCTGGGAAGGTTCACCACTGTTCCATGTTTATGCCATTTGTGGATAATGGCTCTCACTGTGGTTCGCTGGAGTCCTAAAGCTTTAGAAATGGCTTTATAACCTTTACCAGACTGATAGATCTCAATTACTTTTGTTCTCATTTGTTCCTGAATTTATTTGGATCTTGGCATGATGTCTAGCTTTTGAGGTGCTTTTGGTCTACTTCTCTGTGTCAGGTAGCTCCTATTTAAGTGATTTCTTGATTGAAACAGGTGTGGTAGTAATCAGGCCTGGGGGTGACTACAGAAATTGAACTCAGGTGTGATAAACCACAGTCAAGTTATTTTTTAACAAGGAGTGCAATCACTTTTTCACACAGTGCCATGTAGATTTTGAGTTTTTTTTCTCCCTTAATAACGTAAACCTTCATTTAAAAACTGCATTTTGTGTTCAATTATGCTATCTTTGACTAATAGTTAATGGTTTTTGATGAGCAGAAACATTTAAGTGTGACAAACATGCAAAAGAATAAGAAATCAGGAAGGGGGCAAATAGTTTTTCACACCACTGTAAATAGAAAACTTTACTCAAAAAATTCAAACTATACTTCTTACAAGGTTTTGTTGAGTAACACTTAATTGCAGGGTGAGTAAAACAATTTACTTAATAGTTTTAGTGATGCTTACTTGCAACACATAAGTAGCAACAAATAAAGCAATGACATTATTGTACCAGTGAGAGGCAGCAGCGAGCCCAAGAATAATGAAGAAGTAAAAAAAAAGGGGGGGAAGAAGAAGCAAGAGAGCATGCGTAGTAGAATTTGTGCGTGCTCAGCTCGTGAAGGGGTGAATTGGCACCAATTTTCTGATGTTGAAAGAAGCAGCAGGAAGTTTTTAACATCTGAAGCTTCATTACGGTTTTAAGTTACATGTTAGGTTAAAATGTGTAAGAATAGTGATGATTTGGGTCAGATTTCAATTGTTCCTGACAGTGGATATATATTTTCAGTGTTTTATACTGTAGCGTGGGCGGGGCGGCGGCTGACGACCGTCATGCTTTGCGGGGTTTTTGCTGTCCGTTCACCCTTATCAGGACAGGTGTTTGGGTTAGTGGCTTCGGCCAAGCTGGGTGTTTTAAGATATGTATGTGTGTGACCTGTTGAATGTGCCCCGGTTCATGCTAAGGCTGAATTGGATGTGTTTCCCATGCTATACAGTGACTGTGTGGTGAATAAACTTCTCCCAGTCATTGCATTGGGCAGCAATTAAGCTTACTTAGTCTCTCCAAGTTCCGTTTTCACTGATAGAAGGGATCTTGGAGATGAGTGAGCTTGGTTGCTGCCCAACGCAATGGCTGGGAGTATTTTATTAGGTCTCAGCACTGTATAGCATGAGCAGCACTTTCACTAAGATAGCACACACAAACACAGCTGAAGCCATTAACAGAAACACCTTTCTCCAACAGGAGAAAGACACATAGAGAACCCCCGCAAGGCATGATGGTCGTCAGCCACCGCCCCGCCCATGCCACAATGTAATAAACAATTGCACTTAAGTTATTGGAGTAATGTTTACTTGGTTTTTTTAAGGCAATCGGTTTCCTCACTTTTTCCTAGTAATGTGAACACTAATAGAAAGTTAACTCAAATAATGATTTTAAGTCAACAGTACTTAAGTATACTTGATTAACAAGTTGTCTCTACAAATTGTGTTACGTTATGCCAACTAAACATTAATACTCTACTTGGAAATTTTAAGGCAATCGGTTTCCTCACTTTTTCTAAGTAAAGTCAACTTATTACATTTTACAGTGTGGACTAAAAATCTCCCACAGAAGGCTTAACAAAAAAAAACTGAGTGAGTCAAAGAATCTATGTAACATAAATTACTTTTCAGAAATCGAACAAATCTGTGTCATAAATTTTTTAATACATGACCTTAGGAAATATTCTAATGTTTTGAGATACAGTGGAACCTCGGATTACGAGCATAATTCGTTCCAAAACACTCGTAAACCAAATTTAATTTTCCCATAGGAAATAATGGAAACTCAAATTACTCATTCTACAGCCCAAAAAAATAAATACATAAAAAATAATTAACACAAAATATAAAGTAAAAATAAAACAAATTAACCTGCACTTTACCTTTAAAAAAACATAAAAATAAATCCGGACAGATAGGTATTTCCGTTTGTGCACGTGTGTGTAATGTGCGTGCACACACACGTTAACGGAGAGACCGTTTTTTAAAACCGTTTAAAAATTAACCGTTTAAAATTTTAAAAATTAGCAAGGAGCATCGCTAGTGAGTGCATACTAACGCAATCACTGCTGTAAAGTAAAACAACAACAAAAATTTTTTTTATAAAAAATTAACCAGCATCTTACCGCAGAGTTTCTGTGTGTTTGTTTGGGAACCTGAGAGGGGGGGCTGTAAAGCCGAGAGAGAGAGTGTATGTGTGTGTGTGTTGGTGTAAGTGAATGATCTCTGCCTTACACACACACACACACACACACACACACACTCAGAAACTCTGCAAGCACTAAGACCCAGCAGGGGAGACCTACCTATCGTCTCCCCAGCTGGGTCTTAGTGCTTGCAGAGTTTCTGAGTGTGTGTGTGTGTGTGTGTATTTGTATTCACCCAGCAGGGGAGACGATTACCTACAATTCCACAGCACAAGAGAGAAAAACTGTTGGCTCAGTTGTGATGAGTGTCAAAACAAGAAGCGCATGCGTGATACATGATACTCTGTGCTCGTAAACCAATGAAACAATGCTCATTTTTCAAGTCAAAATTTATTTAATCTTTGCTCGTCTTGTGGAACACTCACACACCGCGTTACTCGTAATCCGAGGTTCCACTGTACTACATTTCTGAGGCTCCTGGCCCACATGACCGTGTATACAGGATAAAGAGATATAGACGATGTGTGAGTGTTATTTGAGGTTAACACTGCACATTTGACAGTAAACTTCATCTCATACATTTCTGTTTATTTTATTTCGATTACGCTGCCTATAATGTAGGTGAAAAAAGTGAGTGAGGAAATTCACATGGAAACACGGTAAAATGTAACCCCTGCAATATATCCATTGGTGGAACACATTTAGGTTAAGTTTTTTTAACTCCCCTCAATCTCGGCAACACTGTCTCAGTCTCAACCCTTTCTCCCTGCTGTTTTGAATGAATTAAGAGGAGAAGAGACAGAGCAGAGATTTAAAAAACAAAAATGTGATTCGGGGGGAAGCTAATTTTCATTTAACGCGACACTAAAATAGCGTGGGTTTAACGTTGATTGAAACAGATGTGTTGGAATGCTTGATTGCATGGGCTGTGGCACCTCAGCTGGAGACATCTAAGACTTATACAAACATATCAACATAAATTTTTTTCCTTATTGTTACAATATTACCAAAAATTATTTGTTGTTACTCTTCTCAGTGTGCCTTGTATGTTTGTAAGTTACCCTTTTTTACAATAAAATTTTTTTAAATGTTTTGGTGCGGCGCGGTGGTGTAGTGGTTAGCACTGTCGCCTTGCACCTCCAGGGTCTGGGTTCGATTCCCCGGCCAGGCTCGATTCCCGTCTCTGTGTGCATGGAGTTTGCATGTTCTCCCCGTGCTTGGTGGGTTCCTCCGGGTACTCCGGTTTCCTCCCACAGTCCAAAGATATGCAGGTTAGGCTAATTGGCGTTCCTGTAAATTGCCCGTAGTGTGTGATTGGGTGTGTGTACAGTATGTGTGTGTGCCCTGCAATGGATTGGCACCCTGTCCAGGGTTTACCCTGTCTAGTGCCCGAAGAGTCCTGGGATAGGCTCCAGGTCCCCCGCGACCCTGAACACAGGATTAAGCGGTATAGAAAATGAATGAATGAATGAATAAAATGTTTTGGTTTGCTTAAATAACCTCCCCTGATTCCTACTGGCTGCCAAACAGACAATAAGCCTTCTGACATCCAATCACACACATTAACGCTCACGAGCAATTAACCTCAGGAAGTCAGGGGCACGCTCTGTGGAGAAACACGGTGTTCAGTGGCAAGGCGGATTTGGTAACTTCGAACAATTTGTACATGTTAGGTCGGGTCGTGTTTTGAAGATACAAACCTGTGCGACAAATCTTTCGTTTTGCCTTCATTTGTAATTTGATTTATTACTTACAACACGAGCTGTTCTAAAATGTCTTCTGATATTACGGATATATTTAAAGCCCTGCTTGATCATCCTTTCATCTTCCCTACTGGTAACGATGACGGTAAGTTCATAAGACTCAAATTTACATATTTTCCGCAGTTAATTTGTTGTAACGTCAATAAAAAAAATTTCTTTGTTTCAAACACGTTATTGACATTCAGTGTGGCTTACTATATAGATATTGATAATATTTGCACGACATTTCAGTTTGCATGATTTGTTTGGTTTAAAAAGTTGTTAAATTTAGCACTAAAAATGTTTATTTAAAACATCAGGGATCCTGTAGAATCATGAGACGTCCCTTGCACTGGAACTGTGCACCACTGACCCAAAAGACAAGGCAATGTGATGGTTAGATTAAATTACGTTTAATGGTGTTTATTTAGTCACAATATATTTCTCAGATTACACTAGGAGATACATAATATATTTACTCTTTAAAATATATCATCTTTTTTTTTTTTTTACATGCAGATATATTCTTATATCATGAAATAAATCCGTATATACGATAGATTACGCGCAGTTCACTGTTTATCTGATTTGGCATCCGAACAACAGTGGTGTTTTACGATGCAGGTACAACCTCACCGACTTGCCCTTTGGTTTTGAAGAAATGCCCAATGTATGTATTTTAGCGCGATTTCTACTGCGGTAAAGCCAGCCGCGGTTCAGAAAAACACGGTCAAGCCAGCCGCGATTGATTTTAGTGTGCGCACATATTACAGTGATTACGGTAGTTTCAGGAACGACACAGAGACAACGCTTTCAGAGCGCTTTTCATTTAGACGCTCAGGACTGAGAGATAATACAAAATGCTCGTTAATTTTTACTTGCTTATTTATTTGCATTTCTGCTTTAATATCCGTGTTATTTATTGGTGACTTTGATGGTTGTCTGTTACAATATTTTTCTTAAATATTCACCATTCAAATAATTGTTTTATGTAGATAAGTTACAGCAGAATTCGTAGAAAACAGACAAAATAATGTATTTAGTCTTTCTAAATACCAGAATTGATTTTTATTTTGTTTTACTGTTCAAAAGTAGCAGTTATTCTTCAATGAATGTTTTCTATAATGAGGATTAACGTCTGCTTTGGAAGAGAGGTCAAATAAACAAATGTTCACAATGGGGAAAAAAAGTTAAATAAAATGCCTTTATTTCACTTCAGAGACCTATGAAAAAATAAATTCTAGTAAGTATAAAACGCCATGGTCAGTTTTTATCCCATATAATGTACACACACTATATGATAAAAAAAAACTTGTTTGAGATATAAGATATGACTGAACTTTAGAGGGGTATAAAGACCCCATTTCTAATAAGTAGAAAAAAACAATGATCAGTTCTTATTCAGGACGTCCCATACTATATAGACACCAAATATGAAACAATTTTACTGCACATCACATCACAATCACGCTGGGCTTTTCAAGAAAAGCGCTCTGAAAGCGCGTTCTCTCTGTGTTGTTCATGAAACTACCGTAATCACTGTAATATGCGCGCGCACTAAAATCAATCGCGGCTGGCTTGACCGTGTTTTTCTGAACCGCGGCTGGCTTTACCGCAGTCGATTTCTCTAGATACACAATATTCTACACGCGCATTTATTACCAAATGTCTATTCATTACCACCTGACTTGTATACAGTAGGTAACTTAATTTAACGATGAAATTTGTCAAATTAATCAGTTTGTAACTGAGAAACATCACTGTTGTTTATCGGGTAAATTACCTGCACTACTTTATGTCTGTTCGAGACCAGCAGGGACCATGCACTCTTTTACCTTCCGTGCTTGTAAGGTCCAGGACACAAATGGGCTTTTACCTTAACCCCACCTGTTACCATTACAAACCTGCTATTAAACTCTAGTCCATACCTAGGTGTGAACGGATAGTAATAAACATTTCCCGTGCATTTGTTATGGATTAAAGATACAGTACTAACTATATATTTTGTTATATATTTGTTGTGCAATTCGATTCCTGATAATCTCGCGAGAGTTTAGACATAACGGGATCCTCGCCTCCTAACAGCCGGCTGTCTCATAGGTCTGTGTGTGTGTGTGTGTTTCCAAACTGATAACGGCACGTGTAGGGCCATGTGAGGGTGTTTGCACGTGTGTGTGTGTGTGCTTGGTCTAGTTGCGTGCAAATACTGTGTTATGCTCAATTCATTAAGACATTTTGGGTCAGGTTTTGGCGCATATTTATGTAAATGTGATAAATTTGCTATACACAGCCACTCTATCTATTTAATATTTATTACAGAAGTACACTGTAGTATTCTGCATTTGTCATTACATAAGCGTACGTGCGTTTTGAGAGTTTATATTGGATTATTTGGTTAAGAATATTTGAGCAGTTTCATGAATGGAGATTTTATGTCACTTCTGACTTCCACACTGTAAAGCAACAAGTGTTTTGTTTTGGACGAGTGCTCCTATGGGTGTCGGTGTGCCCGCCCATGTGGGTTAAATTTGACCACATTATTCACATTAGAGAAGCGTGAATGGTCAGTCCGTCTGTCCATACCGCTGTACTCCCCAGTGTGGGCGGGGCTTAGTGTGAATATGAAGCAGGTTCTTTGCGTGCAACATGGAGAATCGGGTGAACGGCACTGGTCTTGTTTATAGGGTGCGGTAGTGTGTACAGGAGTTTTCGCCGAAATAAGTTACTCAAAAATAAGTGTAACTGTTACAATTTGTAACACAGAAGGAAGGACGTTCAAAGAAATGTCAGCGGAACGTGGAACGGTGCGTGTGGACGACGGCAGCGGTCCTCCAGCTGCGTTTCCAGTGGCGTTAAAGAAAATACTGGAAATGCCTCCGCCGAATTTGCTGGAATGTACAGATGGTACGTAAGTCACGCATTTCTGACTGAGGCGCACACACGATATGTAAGAATGACAAAACGTCATTGAAACCGTGAAGACAACTAAATCAAGTGAAATGCAGCAAAGTAGTCCTACAAAACCTGTTCTCAAATACTACCCTGTCGCTATACTCCTCAAGATATGACAACACGTCAAATATGTTCAGTGCATATTTTCATATTAAGTGAGGCAACAATGCGAGCCATTAATGCATGCATTGATACCATACATGTGATGCCAGCAAAGTAATCCTCGTGAAAATCTAGTTCAGTGGTATTTTATGTCTATAAACAAGAAACATTTTAAAGAAATGCATCATTTTAAATACTTTAGTAAATCATGTGAAGTCAGGCACTCAAATAAAATAACTGACAATAACTTAGACTTATTTTGCTCAAACCTAATCAAATGTGGTCACAATAAAACAATTGAGAGAAAAATACAGTGTCCGCTTTAAACATGTTGTGGTTTATGTGCAGTGAGTGTCAAATAGTTTTAATGAATTTAAACAGCTCTAGGTTTTTTTTTGAGAATAGTTTCCATGCTGTATCCATACCAGCTGTACCTTTTCTATGTATACATCTATTGTGTTTCTGGAAACAATGCACTTGCACCACCTTCATTAGCATAGGGAGATAGTCACACTTGTTTCATTACGGAGATCCATTTCCAGCATACAGTACATTCTGGTCTCAATTTTGTGTTTACAAAAAAAGACTGAATGGAGAAAACATGGAGAGAAAAGTGTATGGTGACTTTGGTGGAATTTCTTTTATAGAACATGAGAAAGAAAAGAAGCTTTCAGAAGATGAAATGGACTCCAGAGGGGGAGTCAGTGGACTGGGGCCATCAGCTGCCCTCACCCCTGCTATCTGGGACAAGACAATTCCGTATGATGGCAAGACATTTCACCTTGAGTACATGGATCTGGAGGAATTTCTGATAGAGAATGGCATCACTGCTTCTGAAAAAGTCCAAGAGAAGAGCCTTGTGAGGGAAAGTTCCGAGCAGATATTCGAGAAAGCCCCCACCATCATACCAAAAACAGAACCAAGCCCAGCAACTCCCATCTCTCTTCTACCAACCATGGAGCTGGAGCAGTGTGAAGAAGTAATACCTGTTGCATCAAACCCTGGTTCGTCACAGACCAAAACAGGTCAGTATAGAGTGAAAATGTCAAATTAGGGGCATGAAATAGTCAAAGTTAAACTGTGCAGTGCTATGCAGTCCTACCTCCTGCTAAGAGTATAGATTTCTTTTTTTCTGAATCTATTTAAACAAAGCACATTATATTGACAGATTTCTTTTAGAATTGTATTATACATAGAAATTAAGAGAAAATATAAAACCCTATGTTTTAGGCCTAACCACAGAGTGTGAACGTCTGACCCCAGACCCTGTTAACCTAGAGGACATTGAGATAGCAGTGAACTTCGAGCCAGATCCTGCAGACCTAGTGCTTTCCAGTGTACCTGGAGCAGAACTCTTTAACCCTCGCAAGCATCGCTTCAGTGAAGATGATCTCAAACCACAACCCATAATAAAGAAAGCCAAGAAAATATTTGTGCCTGAGGACCAGAAGGTAGGTTTGATTCATACATAAAGGTCTATAGAGGTGTGGGCAGGACTGTTTTTTTAAAAATAAAAAAATTTTTTGTGGATTTATTTTTTTCCGATTTACTCCCTAATTTTTTTAGTGGTGTCCAATTCCTCCCTGTTACTAGGGGAATCCCACATTAAGGCTACTACTACCATTCAGTCGGAAGAGCCAAAGACTGTCACATGGTTCCTTCGAACCACGTGACGCTAGCCGACCGCATCTTTTCGAACTGCTCGCTCACAGACCGTTGGGGGCGGTGTAACACTCTTCGGAGGACATCGCTATCTGCTCCTTCCGCTTGCGCGTGCTCACAGATGCCCTTGATTGGCTATAGAGCCATGATTAATGTGGGAGCATGAAGTACCTCTCATCCCTCCGCTCTGAGAGAGCTCGGCCAATCAGCTCTCTCTAGACCTCCGGCTGTGAGAGGTTACAGCATCACCTGGGAAACGAACCATCGATCTCCGGATGTTAGGGCGAGGACTTTACCACTGTGCCACTCGGAGACTTTTTTTTTTTTTTTTTTTAAACTGCTTTTTAATTTTTATACCACTCCTGCATAAAATTTTAATTTGACCGCTTAATACATATGTTTTTATTTGTATTTGCCCACAAAAAAATTCTAACAAAATTAGTCAGTTTTATTTTTCAGAATAGATAAAACTATTGGACATTTAAGTCATGATCACCCTTCAGCAAGAATGAAAGGAAAGGTGTACAGGACAGTGGTGAGACCAGAAATGCTCTACGGCTTAGAGACAGTGGCACTGAAGAAAAGACAGGAGGCAGAGCTAGAGGTAGCAGAGCTGAAGATGTTGAGGTTCTCTTTGGGAGTGACGGATGGATAGGATCAAGAATGAGTTCATCAGAGGGACAACACATGTTAGATGTTTTGGAGATAAAGTCAGAGAGGCCAGATTAAGGTGGTTTAGACATGTTCAGAGGAGAGATTGTGAATATATCAGTAGAAAGATGCTGAGGTTGGAACTGCCAGTCAGGAGGTCTAGAGATAGATCAAAGAGGAGATTTATGGATGCAGTGAGAGAGGACATAAAGTTAGTTGGTGTGAGAGAAGAGGATGCAGAGGATAGGATTAGATGGCGGCAGATGATTCGCTGTGGGAACAGTCGAAAGACAAAGAACAAAGAAGTTGTTCACCCTGATTTTTTTCCCTGCAATGCACACTTACAAAAATACTCTCGTTTAAAGTATTTTGTTACAACAAGTAATAACAATTATGCAAAAACATTTGTAATTTGTGCATAATGTAGAGAGTTCACCTTTGTCCTTGTATTGTATTCAATCTTTTGCCAAACCATTCCAGGATGAAAAATATTGGCAGAGAAGAAAGAAAAACAACATTGCAGCAAAACGATCCAGAGACGCCAGGCGATTGAAGGAAAATCAGATCACAGTCCGTGCTGCCTTCTTGGAGCGGGAGAATGTGGCTCTGAGGCAGGAGGTGGCTGAGCTGCGCAAAGACTTGGGAAGCTACAAGGAAATCATGGCTTGCTATGAAGCAAAATATGGAGAACTGTAAGAGCCTGATCTTGACTAACAGCTGGACGATTCATGTTTTCAAGAGAAGTTAGTAAATCTACTCCATCTCAGGACTAAACTGAAACCTTTACTACAGAGTCACATTTACCTTTTTCCTAAACTACTTCATACCTGAGACATTATTGTTTTTTTTAAACTAAAAATCAAGGCTCCATGGTAATAGATTGTGTTTAATAAAGTGTTGTAATGCAAAAAAAATTTAATCAAAAGGGAACAAAATACCTTTATTTTAACATCTGAAATCATTATCACATGGTCAAAACCCTATAATTATAAGAGTGCCATATAATTGTCATTATTCAATTCAATTTTATTTGCATAGCGCTTTTAACAATTGTCATTGTCGCAGCTTTACACAATCAAAAGAATTATTTAAGTTTGTATGGAATGTAATTGTGTATGAATCAAAATGGTCACTTAGTTCCTGATGAGCAAGCAGAGGGTGAGATAGCAATAGGAAGAAACCTTGAGAGGAACCAGACTGAACAGGGTACTGAACCTCATTTGGGTGAAACAGGTTGATGTTGATTGATGTTAATATGGAGTCCAGGTAGTTATTGGAGACTCGGGTAGACTTGTAGGAAATTCCAGTCCTGAACTATCGAGCAACTGCAGCCAAGTCAAGTCTTCAGAGAAACATCAATCGAGGCCAGAACCATGTCTCCATGGTAGAGTGAGGTCCTTCATAGGTCCAGAGGGCAGAGGGAGTCTGTATCAATGGCAGGTCAGGAATGTCATGTGTAGCTCGAAAGAGAGAGAGGGGGAGAGAAAACAGGAGAAGAGAGAGCAGAAGAGGAGAGATAACAGTTGGGTATAGTCACAGTCACATGATGTATAAGGTGAATGTATATTTAGTGTAGAGTGTGGCAGGAGTAACTATAACAGCATAACTAAAAGAGAGAGCCAGAAGGAAACACAGACATGAGGGGTCCCTGAGATGTAAAGCAACCAATCACCTCCCCGTCAACAAACCTGAGTGATCAATGAGAGTGGGAAGGACAGCATCTAAACATACCAGTTCACCATAATACTCTACGTCCATGAGTCCCCCAGATCTGCCCCTTTTCCCAAGGCAAATCTATTTATAAAAATGCTTGATTAAGTCCAGGCTAAAAACCTATTTATTTAAACACTGAGACTGTGTCTGAGTCCCGAACACTATTATCGGATTAAAAAAAAAAAAGTTAAACTTTTAACCGTTTATATAAATGGTAACTTTATTTCCTAAAATATTCAAGTATATGAAGCTTATGTGAAAATCTGTGATATAAAAGAAAGAAAAGGCTTAATCATCATAATTAATATGATGTAGATTTGTAGATGGTGTATTTTTCATACATTTAAATGTTTTATAAAGTCCCCCTTGTCTTCTTACCCTTGAGCAAACTGATGAACTGATTATCCATACCCATATAAATCTACAATGATGCATTTAAAAAAAAATCACTCACTCGTTACCGCTTTATCCTCTGATCAAGGTTGCGTGGCCTGGAGGCGGGGTACATTCTGGACAGTTGCTGTCGCAGGGCACACACTCATTCACACACTACGCGCAAGTTTGGAACGCCAGTTATCCTAATCTTCATGTCTTTGGACTGTGGGAGGAAACCGGAGCACCCAGAGGAAACCCTCCAAGCATGGGGAGAACATGCAAACAGACCAAAGGTGGCAATTGAACCAAGAACCTAGAGGTGCAAGGCGACAGTGCTAACCACTAAGCCACTGTGCCACCTATAATAAATCAATCAATCAATCTATATATATATATATATATATATATATATATATATAGTTTTAATGCCCTCAACATAAAGTGATAATCAGAAGTACATCGTATTCCTTTTTAAATAGTTTTTTACAGTTGGTTGTAATGTTCTTTCTATACTGGGTACATCTTTTAAAAACGTAACAGTTTTCACTGTTCCTCTACGGAGTTGAGAAATGGCAAGTCCTCAAGCCACTCTGAGAAGATTTGCACAGTAAAAAGCCATATCTTCCCATACCATTATAAACATTGTTAAATGCACAAATTCTGGGGGCTTTACTTAATTTATAGTACCATTTGTAAAATGCATGTCAATCATGTGCCCTCGCAGAATGCAATATCTCACCCTGTTGAGCATGGCAGATTTCGCTGCACCATCGGTCTAGCCTCTCTGACGGAATGATTGTGATTTATCACATTATCAACATAATATCCTTACTCTCATCAAAGACAATAATTCTTGGTCCCTCCCTTTCCTGGCCACTCCAGTACCTACTGCACTGTATATCATTTTCTCCAGATTTTTAAAAATATTTTTAATATCCTGTTATCATAAAAATATATCAAAATGCCATCTAAATAATTACATCTAGGCTTTGAACTCAGGTGTAAACAGTCTGTTGACATGCAAAAACATGCCTGTAAAGTTTTGCGTTTAGTTGTGTGTGACAATAAAATGAATGCATTTTGTCAAAGCAATTAAAAATGGTCGACAGTTTAGTCCACAAAGAATTTTGTTGTGTTGACTGAAGAGGCTTAAGAAAGTTAGGTCATTATTGAAAAGTTTTTCTTAGCAATTGCAAAAATAACTTTAAAGTTATTACCCATAGTAAAATATCACTCGTCTCTGTTTGATGGTGAAACAAAGCCTCAAAAAAACCCATGTTTAGATACAATCCTAAAACACAATTGTGTCCCTATGTGAGAAAACTGAAAATAGTGACACAAAAAGGAAGATTTTAGCTGGGTTTTCACAATCTGGGTCACGGATAATCAAGCATTGCTTTCTAAAAGAATGCTTGTGAATGTGCTATAATATAATAAAATATATATTTCAACAATTGATTTTCAACACTGGTGCTGGAGAACTCTCTGTCCCTCCAAGATGAGGGCTGAGAACCACTGCCTTGGACATTCTTCCTAAAAGCATGAAGAGAAAAAAAACTGGTTGTCATGCAATTTGGTGACTTGGAATAGGTTGATAAACACTATCTTGTGACCGAATAACTATTTCAGCTTCTTTTATCTTTCCAAGTTTAAATGTTATTTCATTGGGTGATGCATTTGTAAGTGGTGATGAAAGTTGAACAGGCTATTCAGTTATTGTTGATCAAGTATACACATTACTCATTTGATGGCAGAGTTTCTATTTCAAGGTTGTACAATAACCAAACTGTCTCAGATAATCAGGGACTGCATTACACATCTGTGCACTTACCCGAGCTGCTATTGAACGATTTGTAGACTAAATATGAGCTTCCCTTCTGTAGATATAGATAGAATTTGATTAAGGGCATTGTGTTGCAGTGACATTTGGCAAAGTTTAGTTCAAAGTTTAGTTGCTAAGGCTAATGTACTAGTGTTTCCTAAAATAAATGTTCGTTCCCCCCCCCCTCCACTTTGAAACTGTCCACCAGGTACTGTGTAACTGCTTTTTTTTTTTTTTTTTTAAAGTCTGTAAAGTGTGACTGTTTTTGTATTCAGAAAGCTGTTTGTGTCACTGTCCTTGTGTTACTAAGCAAACATTGTCACATCTCCATATCTATAGAGATTGATTGCAGTTCTCAGTTTTAACACACCTCCAGGGATTGTAAATGGAGCCATGCATTTTTTTTCCAAGAAAACATTTAAACTCTGGTTTATGTATAAAAAAAATAATTTAACACTGTGCTGAATGCTTCAAGCTTGTACTTGTTATTAAAAATATCTTGTCATTTTATGATTTTCTGTGCTGTTTTACTCCATCACAAGTAAAGTGACACTGTGCCAGCATACTATAACAGTTTTATTTATTACATTGAAAAAAGCAACACTTAAAAAAGGAAGTTAATGAAAACATGTAAAAGGTCATCTTCCATATTCCGTCATCTTCACCTCTTTTTGAAACCATATTTTTTTCTTTCATAAAAGAGGTCAGTCTTGGAGCTGCCGAGGTTCACAATCTTAGGACAGCCGTCTCGCTGTGCAGCAGATAGAGAAAATAAGACGATATAAGTAATCAACACTTTGTTTCCTTTGTAAAGAAAACCAAATCAAGACAGAGTGACAAACAATTCACCAGAATTAGAGCTGTGGAATTTAATTGATCGTTTAATCCAATAATTGAATCGATGGATTCATAAGGGTAACAGGCGATTACTGCCATACTGCTACCTACTGAATGTGGCCAGGAAACAATGTTTTATTTTAAAAATAAATAAACAAACTGTTAGGGCTGTCCAATTTAACGATTATTGAACTTTTCTGTTTTACAATCTTCCTATTTGGAGTCATATTTTTACAGTAAGGTTATATGCAACACAAACGATTAAAAAACTTAAGCCATAAATCCATGATGTTTCCAAAGTCAATATGGTTAGACATGTTCTCAGTTTGGACAAATAATCATGACTATGATGTTTGCCATAAGTTACTGAACTTTCTTTTCTGTTCTGGTACCTAGGTGGTGGAATGATCTTCCTCTAGAGGTATGTACATGCCAGAATTATTTAAAACTGAGATTTACTCACATCTTTCTCCTGAATGGTGCATTCCTTGCAGTAGTAAGCATCTGAAACCCCTGGACCTCCACATATCACACAGCGTCCTTGATACGATCCGTAGTTACATTCGTCACATATGCGTACAAGTGTGCAAGGCCTGACGTAAGAGTCACAGATAACACACTTGCCATCACCTGAAATATATTTGAACAATTAGATAAAACTCTTTAAATATATTTAACATTTTAAATTCTAATAAGTGTAATAAAGAAAAACTACCATAAAAAAAAATAAATAATGCAAAATGACTATTATACTGATTCAATGACTTACTGACATCACACCGGTGACAGAAATAGACTTCCAGAAAGTACAACGAAGACCTTATTAGGAACACGGCTTTGCTTTTAAAAGAGCCTCACTTCTTCATGGCATAAATTATAAGATGTTATAAGCATTCCTTTCAGATTAAAGTCTGTGTTGACATGACTGCAGATCACAATTCCTGCAGATTTTTCAGGTGCACTTTTTGTTTCACAAATCCTAAAGATATTTTAGCATGCTTAGACACATTGACTGGGAAGACCACTGAAGAACATTGAACTCAATTGTCATGTTCATGAAACCAGTCTGAGACAACTTTTGCTTTGTGACATGCTGCATAATCATTCTAGAAAATGGGTAAACTGTGGCCCTTGAAGTGATGCACGCAGTCAGCTACAACAACCAAATAGGCTTTGGCAGTTAAGCAATGATTTAATGATATTAAGGGGCGAAAAAAATATTTCCACTAGATATATTGACAAGATTGACATCTAGATTGTTGACACAAGGCAGGTTGGGTCCACAGTTTCATGCATTTGGCGCCAAATTCTGACCCTACTATTTGTGTACGTCAACAGACATTAGGATTCATTAGACCAGGCTACCTACTTTATTTTTTCCCGATTTTCTCCCCTAATTCTGTCGTGTCCAATTCCCCCCAGTCACTAGGGGTTCCCACATTAAGCTCATACCGCCCACGTGTTTCCTCTGACCCACGTGACATCACCGACCATTTTTTTTCGAACTGCTTGCTCACGCACCGTTGGGGGCGGTGTAACACACTCGGAGGAACAGCGATATCCGCTTCTTCCTCTTACGCAAGCTCACAGACACCCTTAATTGGCTTGTAGAGCCGTCGTTAATGTGGGAGCGCGAAGTACCTCTCATCCCTCCCCCCTGAGAGAGCTCGGCCAATCAGCTCTCTCTATGCCTCCAGCTGTGAGAGGCAACAGCATCACCCGGGGTTCGAACCAGCGATCTCTGGATGATTGGGCATTCTCCAGTGACCTCTCTCTCAACAAGAAGCTGCTGTTTACTGGGTGTTATTTCTTTCTGTATTGCACAATTTTGAGCAAACTCAGACTTTTTCAGAAGATCGGCGGTTAGAGATACTTATGGTCACCTTACTGCATTCTGAAATGTTTTCTTTTTCTTTCACATAACCCAGGTAGGAAGCTGGGGTCAGAACACAGGGTCAGACTGGATACAGTGCCCCTGGAGCAGAGAGGGTTAATGGCTGTACTCAAGGGCCCAACAGTGGCAACTTCGGTGGGGCTGGGGCTTGAATCCCTGACCTTAGAATCAATAACCCAGAGCCTTAACCAACTGAGCCCCTTAAATCAGCACATCTGGCACAATCATGTCAAAATTGCTGATTTTATCATTACCGGACACAGAGTCCATATCTGCAGGAGTTTATGCAGTACAATGCTGCCACATAAATGGCTGAAAGAAATAAGTGTACAGGTGTTCCTAATAAAGTGCTCAGTGAGTGCATTGTACCATCACTTATAACTTAGTGTTAGAAGTAACATAGACCGAGGTCTGCTTTTTCTTTTAACTTACATTTTTCACAAAGTCTCCCGATGGCTGCAGAGAAAGAGAGAGAGAGAGAGAGAAAGAGAGAGAGAGAGAGAGAGAGAATGTGAAACATACAATTAGACAATGCATTTGAGTTAATTACAGTAAAACTTTTGTTCCAGACTCCACAGATCAGCTTTTTAAATTAGTGATTATAAATCTGTTTAAATAGTTGTTTTTCCAACCATCAATAGGTTTGTCATAATTAGTTTTTATTTTACATGATAAAATCTTTTCTTTTAAAGAAATTATCTTCAGTATTTCATATTTTGAAACCTCAAATGGTAAACATTATAAACATTAAAGGGTGTATTATTTCTATCACAAATAACAGGCAATCATAGTTATTCTCAAATCAGTTTCATAATACATAATCTAGACAATCCTATTAAGATTGTTTATATTAAATGTCAGGTAAAAGTGATAAGCACGCAGTAAGTTTATTCTGTAACAATTAGTTAGAGTTAATACCATTTGAGCGCACAAGCCTGTATTACAGGGAAAAGGCAGAAATGCTAGCCTACACCAACTTTGCTAAACTTGCTAACAGCGTGGCTAACTGGTTACAACTAGATTTTTTAAGATACAACTGAATTTATGCAGATCGATTTTAAACCACAGCCACATATCTGACGTCTGTAAGCACATCATCAGTCGCTCTTACCGACACCGGCTTGCTTTCTGCAGAAAATCAAATCCGGATGATGTTTAGCCATTGTCTGCTAGCCGAAGAAGATTCGGCTCCACGACACTTTCGTAGTAGCGACGTCACTAGTGACCTTTCACCCCGCTCTTCCTCTTCCGCCCTTTCTTTCTCGCCGCAAAAACGGCGCGCGGATTGCCATCTACTGGTGTGCATCCAGCCTCTGTGTGCATGGAGTTTCCATGTTCTCCCTGAGTTTGGTGAGTTTCCTCTGGGTACTCTGGTTTCCTCCCACAGTCCAAAGACATGCAGATTAGGATAATTGGTGATCTCAAATTGCCCGTAGTGATTGTGTGTATATATACTCAGCAAAAAAAGAAACATCCTCTGACTTTCAACTGTTTTTACTTTCAGTAAACTTAATGTGTAAATATTTGTATGAACACTAAAAGAGTCAACACTATAAGACATAAACTAAAAATGTTTCACAATGTGTCCCTGAATGAAGGGAGGCTCAAAATCAGTCAGTACCAGTCAGTATCTGTTGTGGCCACCAGCTGCTTGAAGTACTGCAGTGCATCTCCTCCTCATGGACTGGACCAGATTTGTCAGTTCTTGCTGTGAGATGTTACCCCATTCTTCCACCAAGGCACCTGCAAGTTGTTGTGGCCATGCTGTACCTGTCACGCAGGTGTGATATTCGGATGTACCCACCCTGTGCAGGTGTTGTCCTGCAAAATCCATGATATTATTGAAATGTGAATTACATAACACTTAAAAATTACATGCATGGTTACACGCATGGAGATGCTGATGCCATCATGCTACCATTACCTGCAAATAAAATGTGCGGTCAACTCGCTGCCTCTCCTCACGCTGCTCCAATGTTTCGGCAGCTACAGTTTTCACTACTGTTACAACGCCTGTGATATGCTCACAGAATGACATAAAAACCAATGATGACATTGCCTACCGATACATTCGGTCAGGAACACGCATCTGACACACCTGTGACGGAACTACCTGTGCAAACACCTGCAATCACACAATCAGTGCCTGCCATGGATTTCTGTTTTATATCTGTTCTCATTGTGATTTTTAATTTGAATTTAGCTCTAATATTCTTCTACACCAGGGGTTCTCAATCTTAATATTCAAAGGTCCAAATCTGATTTCTATTCAAGCTCCAAGGTCCGGAACGATCAGTGTTAAGCAATGACTTTTATTAAACTTGTACATCATTGTAATGTACATTCATGTTTAATACATTTTAAGCCTTGTGGAAAAAATGTGACTGTCTAACTGCAATCAGATGCTTAAACCAAACTTTAATTTGAAATTAACTTACATTTAAGTGTCAGAATTCAAAAATTCTAAATGCATTTAAATTAGTGCAAAAGAAATGCCATTGTTTTCCTGCAAATTGTTGCCTGTGAACATAAACAGCACCAACTTTCAACATGAAAAATTTAACATTGACTGTTTTTCATACAGAAACAAATTAAACAAGAAAAGTGTATTTTTATATAATGCCTGAATAAAACAATTAAACAAATTGACATTAAAGGATAAGACAAGAAGACCCTGTAATACCAAAATGATTTTGAAGTAAAAATGTTACATAATGCCCTAAGGGGTCATTGACATCTAACATCTAAAAACACTTGGAAAATCGCGAGGTTGCGCTCCCATGATGCATGCCATGCTGCTTCTCATCACATTTCAAGCATGAAGAGAACATGGAGAATTTCACCAGCTGATCCCAAGGGGACAGAGTGAAAGAATGAGGAAAGAGTGAAGCTGATTGGTTGCAGCAGTCTGAAAAGTTGGAATTTTTCAACTTGCTGTGCCGTAGATACACATGGAAAAATGCATGAGCATCGCAACAATGTCCCTCTCTACTATGAGCATGTTTGTCACGTGTCACCATTTAAAATTACAAAATTTAGCAAGCAAAATGTGACACGTGAACAGCCCCAGTCTGACTTCAATCAGCTGCCTAACCCTTGTGCTCTCTGGAGGGACTGATCTTTTTTTTTATGTTTGGATTGTGACATGCTCACCGCACAGAGCTGTGATGTACATTGACAGAAGACGCCAAAGTCTTACTTTTCCATGCCTGAAGGACAGAATGTGACAACCTGTTATTTGGTAGCTAACTCGCTAATTTTGAATGGGTGCCTGTTAGCCTACAATTGGTGGTAAACCTCAAACGCTTACTGGTAGTGAACGTTGCCATGACAACAATGTCAAACAGAAAAAATACATTTAGCTTTAATATCGGGCCAGGATCGCCATAATGATCTCATAATAGACTACAAAACTAACAGTTTATTGAGAAGAAAAAAGTTTTTATTTCAAGGTAGGGAGCATATATTTTATTACACTGTATTGGGTTGCTAATTTGAGGTGTGGGCTGGGTCCAGATTGACTTACTGTACAGTCGGAATCCGGACTAGAGTCCGGACTTTGAGAACCAATGTTCTACACCTTGTTGCTTGTAATGAAACAAAGAAGAAACAGAGGCAAACAACCAACCAGAAAATTCACAAGCCAAAATAACATCTATAATTATAATTAATGATAGGTGAAATTATTAAATTAATTTACCATATAGTATTGCACTAATAATGCAATTATTTACAAGCCATATTGGACGTGTTTAATTATTGCATTATTCATACAGTATATTTATTACATGAGACACTGTTGATATATTGGATTAATATACTTTGTGTTAGGAATGTCTGTTCTATTCCCGGCCAGGCTTGATTCCCGTCTCTGTGTTCATGGAGCTTGCATGGTGGGTTTCCTCTGGGTACTCTGGTGGCCTCCAACAGTCCAAAGATATGCAGGGAAGGCTAATTGGCATTCCAAAATTGCCCAAAGTGTGTGAATGGGTGTGTGAGTATTTGTGTCCCCTGTGATGGATTGGCACCCTGTTCAAACTGCCTCGTGCTCTTAGCCTTCTGGGATAGGCTCCAGATCTCCACGACCCTAAATACAGGATAAAGCAGTGTAGAAGATGAGTGAGTGAGTGTTAGGAGGCTGGAAGTTCAATATAACAGGAGAAGTGATTAATTCAGGTACAACCATCAGGTCAAATATGTGATGTCCTGATTGTAAAGGGTCTTTCAAAATACTTAGCTCTGTATATGCAATGAGCTTGAAATGTCCAAACCAATCTGCTTTGTGCCAATAGGCTGGAGGAGGTGGTCTAATGGTGTGGGAATTGAATCTTTTGAAACCAGCAGCCTTTTTGAATTTTTTATATATTAGGTCATCATGGCCACAATTTGTCCATATTCTATTGGCTAATTCCAGCATTATAATACACTCATTTTCATGCTTTATCCTGTATACAGGGTTGTGGGGGATCTGATGCTTTACCAGGAGACTTAGGTCACAGGGAAGGGTACACCCAATCCATCTAAGAGGACACACACACAGGCACATTTGGGCAATTTGGGAGTGACAATTAGCTTAATCTAAATGTCATTGGGCTGTGTAAAGAAACCAGAGTACATGTGAGAACATGCAAACCGCAAGGCAGGAATTGAACCTGAAGGTGCAAGGCGACAGCGCTAACCACTACACCAGCATTCCATCCATATGATAATACACCATGTCACAAAACAAAAGTCGTCTCACTCTGATTTTATGGACATGTTCATAGAGTTCAGTGTTTTTCAGTGGTCTTAACAGTCACTGGATCTACAGTAAAGCCAGTTCCCAGCATGAAAATGTCTCTGAAAAGTCTTTAGGAACTGTGTGAGGAAATCATGTCTACATGGACCAGATTGCTTGCAATATCTTGTTGCAAAAGCTGAACCCTACCTAGTGTCAGTGTAGTGTTCCTGAAGAGGTGTTCACGGAGTGAAAAATACAAAAACATTACATTGTAAGCACTTAAAACCACGTGTGTTTGTAAATCACAGTGTACTTATGCAGAAATACAAATCAGACAGAATACATAGAGGTAGACAACTTTTGAGCAACGTTTTTGTTTTCATTCTCCCGAGACAGACAGATTGAGAGAGAGGGGAACTGCATCCTGAATCCCACACTACCCGCCACACTGGGTTTTAAATACAGATATAACGTGGTAAGAAAGGCGTGGAAAGGCCGCAGATTTATAGCTGCCGACGTCATTTTCAAGCGTCACATCTTTGTCAGTGCACAAAATGGCATCCTACTGTTTGACCGTGTCCAGGCTTCAGGTAAACGATAAACCACTATTGAAGTATTTAATTTTGTGTTTTCCTGTCTGTAGAATTTATTGGGTGGTGTTAATTGCAGTGAAGTGTGTATTTAACGTTAAATGCTTTTGTTGCGAGAAGAGCGCAGATAGCCGGCTAATGTTGCTCAGGTCATCGCCTCCAAGGATGTTAGCAGAAGGCTAGGAGTTCTTCTCACCGAAATAGTTATCATACATGTGTGTTTTTTGCTTATACATTAGCAAAACGGCCTTCTAAAATACTTTATATCGGTTTTGACGGTTTCGTATTTTGCGTATTTGAAGAGGACGGCTGGAAATTTTAGTTGCAAGGTTAACGCAAGGTTAAAATAGTGTGTAAGCCCTGAAGTATAAAAACCGCTGCGCCAGTTATCCAAGAACAGAGTGTTCCTGCAGAACAAATGATAACTTTCGTCCAAAATAATTATGAGTCTGTTCAAGTCTATTAATGGTGTAAAATGTAGGGCTTTTTCCTCCCTGGACTGCCACGTAAACCATTATTTGACATTTTTTTTTACTTGTCATGTCAATTTCAAGTTCAAGAATACAAAAAAAAAATCTATTTAGTTTCTTATCCGTCATGAGAAGTTTAATAACTTTTAATTTGTCCTGACAGGATTCCCGCATTACTGACCAATTTTTCAGTCATGAAAAACATGTACAAAATAAGAGAGAGAAAAATCCCCTTTAAAAGATTCAGTTGTCCTGGAAAATATTTTCTATATTTCTACATATATTTACCTTTGCTTCTCTCTGCCTTCTGGGTGAAAGCAGTCGGTTCAGGTCTAAGTTTTGTGCATGGACGGCACTGAGCCAAAACACTGGTCTGATTCTATTATTTTCTTTCTATACACTGTATGCATATATAAACTTCCTTTATTTACAACAAAGAGGTACAAATAATTAGTTTGCAAATGTAAAAAAAAAAAAAAAAGGTTAAACTACATGTACAGTATATGCCCTATAGATTTCATTAATCCATGGGTACAAATAAAAATAATTAAAACTGACCCTTCTTTATAAATAAATTTTTTTAAGCTTTTCAGTTTTTATTTCTGTCAACATGCGATGATGCTAATGATTCAGTTCAACACCAAATTGATTAAAAACCAGTTTGTAACCAGACTATTTTGAATTTGTGGGTGTGGAACTTGCCTAGTATCCAGAGCCAACCCGTTAGTAGTTAATTAGTTGACAACCCGTTAAACACTAAATGCATCCAATGTAAATACATCAAATATACATATCAATATAATATATGTTAAATATTTATCTGTACTTTAATACCTGTTTTTAAATTAATCATGATTTGCACATCTTTCCAAAAAGCATTGGAATAATCACAGTGAGTGAAAAAGTAAATAAAATATATTAATATTACAAATAATATGAAATAGTCAATACTTTTGATGTTATCTCTAAAATTTTATGTAATATCTCGCATGATACTTTTTTGCTTTATTATTGACCCAGTTTCTATTAAGAATACAAGAAGTCTCACAACAGAAGACCAAAATAATTTTGCTTCAGGAGTTCTGTAAACGTACATGTAGATAAGTTTCATAGATGAGTCAGTAGGCATAGACTGCACATCTTCAAAATCAGACAAGCAATCAGGGTAAAGAAATGTACAAAATGCAAGTGTAGAAAATTACACATCTGCAAAACATGCGGCGACAGCGAGGTGCATTAGTGTAAGGTGTGATAACCTGACTGTCATACTTTACCAGCCAGATAATCATTGAAAATGTCCTAGAAAAAAATATTAAGGAAGGTCTGGGAACCCTGCATGAGAAATGTTTCATAGTCACAGCATGTCATCCCAACTTAAATTTGATGTGCATCTTATATATTTATATATTTTTTTCTTCTCCTCAGCTGAGCCTAGGCCATGGAGTTCGACGTCTCCATGTGACTGCGGCTCTCAGTGCTAAAGCCAAGGTGGCGATGAGCCGTTTTGAGCCCAACTCTTACATCAACTATGATAAATTCCAATCCAATGTCAATATTGTGCGCAAAAGGTCAGCTTGCTCTACTCATGTTTGTGTTTCACTCTTATGCCTGTTTGTTTTTCCCCTTTTATCTACACTGCTGTTTTTATTACTGCTCTTTCTGATGACCTCTTTGCAACACACTGTTTTCCTATTTGTTCACTTTAATCTGGGATTGGAAAAGCCATATACAGTATAGCAGTAGTTTTTTTTTTTTTTTTTTTTTTTTCTTGCTCAACAGGCTGGACAGGCCACTTACACTTTCAGAGAAGATTGTCTATGGACATCTGGATGACCCGGCACGCCAGGAGATTGTTCGCGGACGCACGTACTTGCGTCTGCGTCCAGACAGGGTGGCAATGCAAGATGCAACAGCACAGATGGCCATGCTTCAGTTCATCAGTAGTGGACTCCCAAAAGTGGCTGTACCATCCACCATCCACTGTGATCACCTTATCGAGGCTCAGCTAGGAGGAGCCCAGGACTTGCAACGAGCAAAGGTAAGTCTATAGTGGTAAGATGTGGTTGGCAGCATCGTTGCTATTCCTGTTGTGTCTGAGTCAAGAGTTTTAAAACCTTTTCTATGTAGTTTAAATAGAGCTGTTGTTTTTTGAGCAAATTAAGTAAACTGCAGTTTGTTTGTATTTCCTGCTGTGATCCAGGAAGTGAATCAGGAAGTTTACAACTTCCTTGCCAGTTCAGGAGCTAAATACGGGGTTGGTTTCTGGAAACCCGGTTCAGGAATCATCCATCAGGTACTGTTTAAGGGTGCTTCTTGTACCCTTTCTTTACTGGGAGATATTTTTGTTGTATATATGATATAATTTAGCAACCGTAGGACATTCTGTATCAATTTTTTTTTAACAGATTATTTTGGAAAATTATGCCTACCCTGGAGTAATGTTGATTGGTACGGACTCCCACACTCCTAATGGTGGTGGATTGGGCAGTATCTGCATTGGAGTAGGTGGAGCTGATGCAGTGGATGTCATGGCAGGAATTCCATGGGAGCTTAAGTGTCCAAAGGTGAATTCACATATACATGCAGTCAGCTACCGGTCAGCTTTTGTGGTACTTTGTCATATTTGTCAACAGTCATATTTATAATACGACAAAAATGTGAATTCAGGTTATTGGTGTAAAATTGACGGGCAGTCTGTCAGGTTGGACCTCACCAAAGGATGTTATCCTGAAAGTGGCTGGCATCCTCACAGTAAAAGGTGGCACCGGTGCTATTGTGGAGTATCATGGTCCTGGGGTTGATTCCATCTCCTGTACAGGTAAGATATTGCTCCACTGAATGTCAGAAGAAACTAAAACTGTTCAGTATATGCTCTTACATTATTTTTCCATTTTTGTCTTTTAGGAATGGCTACCATCTGTAATATGGGTGCTGAAATTGGTGCCACAACCTCAGTCTTCCCATACAATCACCGCATGAGGACATACTTGGAGAAGACAGGACGTGCAGGTTAGTTGTAGAATTTATCACACTCTTTTGTTAATCCATTTAGACCGTTTCCTTTATGGAAGTTATTTTCTTGTTTGCTTAGAAATTGCCAGTCTGGCTGATGAGTACAAAGATCTGCTCATTCCTGACGCTGGCTGTGAATATGACCAAGTGATTGAGATTAACCTGAATGAGGTAAGCACCTGTCCTGATTTTATTCATCACTAAAATACTAGAAACCTTTTCAAGTTAATATTTTACAGATGACAATACAGTGCCTGCCAAAAAAAAAAAATGTTGCACATGCATATAGTACATATTGTGGTGGTCAAGTTCAGGGGGGTGTTCTTCGTACGTCGCTAACTCAGTTAGCTGGATTTGATTGTTGTGGATTTGTCCTGATCTTGGATTGTTTCGTTCTTCGATGCTCATCTCGCATTTGCTGTCATAGCAACATGTCCGTAAGCTTGAACCTGCTCGGTAGCAGGTTTATTTCATGTAAACAGGATTAAGGCTGCGCTCCTGCCGCGTTATGATTGGTTGAAATGGTGAGGTCACATCTGATTGGTTAAAGAGCGCTGACGTGGACTGACTCACGTGGGGAAAGAAAAATATCTTGCGCATATATATATATATATATATATATATATATATATATATATATATATATATATATATATAATTGATATCAAATATTATATTAGAACATAAATTCATAGGTTTTTTATTATTATAAACTCTAGGCACGAGACAGCCCTCAAGACCATTAATTCAAATTCTTGTATAATGTTTATTTTGTAACACATTTATTTTTCAGAGGCTCGTTATGAATATATATATATATATATATATATATATATATATATATATATATATATATATAATTGATATCAAATATTATATTAGAACATAAATTCATAGGTTTTTTATTATTATAAACTCTAGGCACGAGACAGCCCTCAAGACCATTAATTCAAATTCTTGTATAATGTTTATTTTGTAACACATTTATTTTTCAGAGGCTCGTTATGAATATATATATATATATATATATATATATATATATATATATATATATATATATATATATAATTGATATCAAATATTATATTAGAACATAAATTCATAGGTTTTTTATTATTATAAACTCTAGGCACGAGACAGCCCTCAAGACCATTAATTCAAATTCTTGTATAATGTTTATTTTGTAACACATTTATTTTTCAGAGGCTCGTTATGAATATAAATATATATATATATATATATATATAAAATATTTTTTATAATGAAAAATTGGACAAAACTAATTTTATTATAAAGTAAACAATATAAAAGTATACATGTTTTTGAAAAAAAAATTATATTTCTATTTTCCATATACAACATATTTATTTTCATATTTCTTATTTTATTGTCTCATGGAATTTGTAAAACATATGTGCATATTATGTTCTAATATAATATTTGATAGCGATTGTGTGTGTGTGTGTGGGGAGGGGGGATCCATGGCAGGGAAGCATTTCAGCGCATAACGCGTGGGGGGGCATTTCAGCGCATAACAGGTGTTACAAAAAAAATTAGCTTGTTCTTTTGTCATTTCGTCAACCAATCAAAGGGCTTGTGATCAGTGTTTCTACTGTCGATGCATATCGCCTTTTAAACCAACGCACGAACGCGCAATAATCCTAGACAACTCAATTCGGCCATACTAATCCTCAACAACAGGTGTGCTGGAAGAACCGACTTAGCCAGAGCGTAATTAGCACGATGATCTCATCTTAGATGTGTCAATTCATCCCGAATGTTTCAAGCGACATACGAAGAATACCCCCCCCATGTGTGAAAATTATTCCTCATGCTCCCACTCTTTCACAATCCGAAAGTCATGGAATATTCCAGTGCTATTATGGGGGACAACTATTAATGTGATACCCTCGTCATTCAGTTACGTTCATGTCATCAGCTGACTTCATTTTATTGCCACATTATGGCTACGTTTACACTGCCAGGTCTCGATGCTTAATTCCGATTTGTTGCCTATATCTGATTTTTTTTTTTTTTAACCGTCTGTTTACACGTTCTTTAAACTATGACTCATATCCGATTCATGTGTTTACACTTGCCATAAGACTCATATCCGATTCACGTGTTTACACTTGCCATAACATCTGAAACATCGCGCATACTTAAAGGAATGTTCTTGCGCTACACACTGGCCAAGAAAGAAGAAGGTGAAATATGCTTAACGCTATCTCTGCTATATATGCAATGTTCGCGCACCATGGTTTTAAAACGGAGGAGGAGAGAAAAAAACGGCATAATTGCAGCCTGCACATATGTTTATTCATCAAATATTGATTTAATGTTATTTAGCCCAAATAAGCATTAACACAATGCGTGTGTGTGTTGGAGGGGGGGGGGGGGGGCGTTGTTCTTTTCCTCTTCCACGTCACCTGCGATGTTGTAATTCCACACGCGCTTCCACCGGAGAATAACATTACGTCATTAAACCGCGAAGAAGTCGCAGTTTTAATGGAGTACAGAACACAATGCCTCAGGAAATCCGATCTGTCTGTTTACACAACAATCACATTAGCACATATCTAATTTATATCCGATTTATTTCCACATACAGTATGAAGGAGGCCTGAAACCGATCTCGAAATATCGGAATGCATGCGTTTTTTTCCTGTTTACACGGACATAGAACATATCCGATATGTGTCACATATGAGCAAAAAATCGGAATTGGGTCACATTTACCTGGCAGTGTAAACGTAGCCAAAGGCTACGTTTACACTGCAGGTCTCGATGCCTAGTTCTGATTTGTTTCCGATATCTTTTTATTTATTTATTTATTTTTTGGTCTGTCTGTTTACACATTCTTTTAATTGACTCGTATCTGATTCACATGTTTACACTTGCCATTCCATCTGAAACATCGCCCATACTTAAAGGGAGGTTCTTGCGCTACAAACTAGCCAAGATAGACGAATGTGAAATATGCTTAACGCTAGCTCTGCGATATATGCAAAGTTCGCGAAACGTCACCATGGGTTTAAAACGGAGGAGGAGATAAAAAAAACTTAGCCCAAATAAGCATTAACTCAAGGCGGGGTGCATGTCACCTGCGATGTTATAATTCCACATGCGCTTCCCCTGGAGAATAACATTACGTCATTAAACCGCGAAGAAGTCGCTGTTTTAATGACGTACAGAACACAACGACTCAGGAAAGCTGATCTGTCTGTTTACACGACAATCACATTGGCACATATCTGATTTATATCCGATTTATTTCCACATACAGTGGGTGCACAAGCAGTATGTGACTACTTCTGTCGCCGGTGTATGGCGTCAGCATTTGGGTTTGTGTGTTTGCTGGCTTTTACCGCTGAGTGGCGCTATATAACTATAGACTGACGCCTCAGGCATCAGTTCGTTCTCTCCAGGCTTAATGAGGCGCAGGTCGTCCACAGCTGCACGTCGTTGCAGATAAAATAAAGTGAAACATTGAAATTAAACGAATTCATAATCACAGTAGTAACATTACAGTACAAATTTATAATTAAAATTAAATTCAGTTTTTTTAGGATCGAATTTAAGCAACGTAAACGTTAACACACTGAACCTTTTTATGTGTAATTAGAAAAGCTACACGTGTAGGGTCTTGTCATCTTATATTTTGTGTTCTTTAAATTTGTAGCTTTTATAAGACTCTACTTTTATTTAGGTGCACTCACAATGACGAAAAAACTTTATGATTTTGTTAAATAAATAAAGTAAATGGGGTTCTGTATTGATTTTGGTGAACTTGAGCGTCAGAAAATGAACCCAAACTCCGTGTATACTCGCCTCACAGACGTGAAAAATATATACTTATAGAAAGCGAAATATCTGCTTTTATATAAACTAATGAAAAAAATTTAGATTATGTAATTCGTATGAAAAGTGAATTATAGGCGCGCTCACTGCTGCGGAGACGACGAGATGACATGATCACCTTCAGCACAGCCGAAACCAAAGGAATCACTAATTTATCAATTAATTATTAAAATGGTCAGAGTGAGTTTCCTGGCTGTTTTAACAAATATTTGAAGTAGATAACAGTAGCCCACATTTTATAAAAGCATTTTTATTTATATAAAACTATAAAAAAAAATAATAATCCTGCATTTATTTTTAGGTGTGCTGCCACACTTCTTCAGTAACAAACCTGTTTAAATGTAAATGCTCTTTGCTGCGCTGTTTCGGGGGAGGGACGCGCTAATGACGATTTGGTCTGCTGTGTGGAGGCTCGCCCGTGAGATGTTTTTTTTTTTTTTTTTTTTTTCAACAATATTTTTATTGATTTTAACAGGGATAAAACAGGGTAAACATGTAATATTTTAATACAGGTTTTATAATCCCCTTATAAACCCTATAGCACCCACCCCGTCCCTCCCCGACTCCAAGCCAGTTTTACAAGCATATGAAAGGCTAAATGCCAGGCATTAAGAGAAACCAAAAAAGAAAAAAGAATATGGAGCTGGAAGTTTTTTGGTTCTACGTGCAAAAAAAAAAAAAAATAAATAAAGAGGAATAAAAAGGGGAAAGAAAGCAAACAAACAAGTAATTAAATAAGACAGGAATCAAACTATAAATGTATATGAAAAAAGTGAAGGAAGGGCCCCCACACCTGTTGAAATTTAAAGTCTGGGTAATGAATTGAGTAGTGAATCTTCTCCAGGGACAGACAGGACATGATATCTCTGAGCCACTGGGCGTGAGTGGGTGACGTGGCATCCTTCCACTTGAATAAAAGAGAACGCCTGGCCAGGAGTGTCGCAAAAGATAACAATCTCTTTTTGGCTGGACTTAGACTCTTACCCTCTTCTCCAGTGACACCAAAAAGAGCAATCAGAGGGTCTGGTTCAAGATTGCAATTCAATATGAAGGACAGGGTCTTAAAAACATCCCTCCAGAATTTTTCCAAATTCGGGCATGTCCAGTACATATGAATAAGAGACGCCTCTCCACTTTTACATTTATTACAGCAAGGGTCAATGTCTGGGTAGAAACGGGAAAGTTTAAGTTTGGAGAAATGAGCCCTGTGTACAACCTTAAACTGTAATAAAGAGTGGCGGGCACATAAGGAGGTTGAGTTGATACTTGGAATTCAATTCTTAAACTTATCATCTGATAGTGACAGATTTAAATCCTTCTCCCAAGCAGTTTTAATTTTACACAGAGGGGTGTGACTCGAAGCCATCAATCCACCATAAATAGTGGATATTAGGCCTTTACGCAGCGGAGACAAACAGAGGAGATTGTCTAGAATGTTTGCTGCAGGAGCCTCAGGAAAATTTGGTATTAAAGAGCGAATGAAGTGTCTTACTTGCAGGTATCTGAAAAAATGAGAACTGGGTAAGTTAAACCTTTCGGAAAGCTGTTCAAATGATGCAAACTTATGGTCAACGAACAGGTCTTTGCAAAGCTTGATGCCCTTATTGTACCATTCCTGAAACACTGAGTCATGTAAAGAAGGTTGGAAGAGATGGTTAGAGACGATAGGACTGGACAGAGAAAAGCCCAGAAGACCGCTGTGCTTTCTGAACTGAGCCCATACTCTCAAGGTATGCACCACTACTGAGTTATTGATTAATTTAATTGAGGGGATGGGGAGAGCAGATCCAAGGAGTGCAGAGACAGAGAGATTTTTAACAGACTTTATCTCCATTTCCACCCAGGCAGGCCGATTAGGTTGGTTATGAAAATATGACCAAAAGATGACAGATCGAATGTTTGCTGCCCAGTAGTAGAAACGAAAATTAGGTAGAGCCATGCCACCGTCTCTTTTAGATCTTTGAAGTAGGGACTTATTCAATCGTGGATGTTTACCTTTCCAAAGGTAAGAAGATATAATTGAGTCTAACGCGCCAAAGTAAGATTTGGGAATAAAAACAGGTACAGACTGAAAGAAATATAAAAATTTAGGGAGAATACTCATTTTAATGGCATTAATGCGGCCCACCAGGGACATGGACAGTGGTGACCATCGTCCCAAGTCCTTTCTTGTTTGGTTCAACAACCTAATAAAATTTTCTTTAAAGAGGTGTTTATGTTTCCTTGTGATTGTAATACCAAGATAGGTAAACTGATTTTTCACTATGTTGAATGGAAAATTGTGCATACCAGTTGTTACTGCTGTATTATCTAGCAGAAAAAGTTCACTTTTGTGCAAATTTAATTTATATCCTGAAAAATAGCTAAATTCCCTGAGCAATGACAGCACATGTGGCAGAGAGGAGACTGAATTCGATAAAAAAAGTAGAAGATCATCCGCATAAAGGGAAACTTTATGTTCTTCTCCCTGCCTCCAAATCCCAGATATATCTCTACAGCTTCGGAATGCAACTGCTAGTGGCTCAATGGCGAGGTTAAAGAGCAATGTCGCCCGTGAGATGTTGCGCGCGCACTACACAGCAAAAATGTTAGTATATCATGACTGAAATACAGATACAGAAAGCGAAATGTCTGCTTTTATATAAACTAATGGGGGGAAAATCAAATGTAATTTGTATAAAACGTGGATTACTACAGCGCATCCACTCACAGCCGAAACCAAAGACATCAACGTATCAATTAATTATTAAAATGGCCAGTCAGTTTCTCTGCTGTTTTCTTATCCCCACCCCTGTTAAAACGGCGTACTCTTTGCCTCTGCGCCTGCGTTGTGCGCGCGGTCGACTACACAGTAAAAACATGTGTGCTGAAAAACTGTTGCAAAAATGTAGCAGATGCGGACTCATGTCCATCAATCAAACAGTATGCTGAAGATGCAGGTGGGAAGACACTGCTTTGTGTAGTTAACATCAAAGACAAAAATTAAAAAAAATAAAATGAACACCATAAATGACCATAAAATTCGCGTTAGATGTTATACAGCAGCGCTTGTGTTTTTGTGTTATCAAGTATGGGCTAATGCTTAATAGTTGCGCAATTATATTTCTATTCAGTAAAGAAAAACACTATTATTATTTCATTACATACTGTGCAGCTGTGAGAATTGTGGCAGGAATATAATGCCCTACGATTCACATTCATTTACAATATGTGCGTCAATATCCAACTTAAACCAAGCATGCGTTGCCACGCTTGGATGCTCAGTAGTGTGCAATGCAGCAAGTGCAAGCCAAATGCGAACAAATAACGAAATAAGAGAGCTTGATTATACTGCATAAACATCATTCAGTACAACTGAATCGCAGAAAAAAATCTATGGTTTATGAGACGGCATAAATATTTAATACAACAAATTAAATATTTTGGTTTATATTCTGGTTTATATTATATGGTTAATGTATTTTGGTTTATATTGCAAACGAATAACGAATCTGAAAAACAAAACAAATGTCTGGAAAAAAACTGATTATTTTTTTACCACAAATCTCTCAAAAATAGTAAGATGTATTTTGGTTTTATACTGCAAACGAAAAAACGAATCCAGAGCCTGTAATTATATTGTATAAATATTATTTTGCACAAATAAATCTCTGAAAAAAACAATGATATTTAATTCACAAATGTAAGACAATATATTTTGGTTCAGTGCCAGACGAAGTGCGAGCAAATAATGTAATGAGAGGCCCCGATTATACTGCATACATTTTTTTTTATTGATTTATTTTTTTATCTATTCTGGAAGTTTGCTCTATTTGTTTTAGTTATTTCTATATTTAAATCTTGATGTCTTAAACTCTAACAACTGTAAGTATTGTCGAAATACATTTTTTTTTAAAAGCCCTAGTGCTGTTTGTGCTGTTTTCTTTAATAATAACACTAAACAGAAAAACGGAGAGTCTGTCTAAACAAAATAAAACCAATGTTTTCTAACTCATATTTTTTTATATTTATAGTTTTTCATGTTTGTTGGACACAGTACTTGGATGTGTAAATTATCATAATTGTAGTATTTCTTCGCTACAACATATTGTTATGACTTGAGCTCTAAATATATTTAAAAACCGAGACGACGGAAAATGTCAATTTGCGCCACCTGGCGGTCATTTCACGAATTATTTTGAAATGCTACTGGTTTATTTTGGCTAGGGCTGCACGATATTAGGAAAATATGCGCTATTGTTGAATATTACGATAACGATATTTCTTGCGATATAGCATTTCCCTAGACAAATGCATTTTTTTATTATTATTGCCTATTTTTTTATTATTATTTATTTATATGTAATGATCATACTAAAATAAACAGGTAATAGATATTCGTCTGATGTAATTAAATCTAATTCAGGCTAAAAAGAAACTATGTCAAGGAAGTTGCAAATATTTAGACTTCAAAACACTATGAATGACTTAAAACTAGGGCTGGGCCGATAAACGATATCCATATCGAATCGCGATTTATTTGATTTTAAAAACGATGAAAAGCTATAGACATTTTTTGCTCGATATGGATTCATCTAAGAGCCAATCACACAGCAGAACAACACGACAACAACCAATCAGCGTGCAGCTTGCGTGTGCCGTGCAGGTCAAAGTTAATTTCCTGCCGCACTTTGCGAAGCAAACTTGACACCAGGACGACAGACAAAAAAAAAAAAAGAGTGGAAGCAGCGACGAAAGTGAATCTAACCTCGAGTTATTATCCAAAGATGTTGAAATTGTCGACAAAAAAGGTAGCACGAACTCCGTTATATGAACGCGTCACCCACACGACCACATAGAGCATGAACATGTGACCCGATGCTACTCCGTCAACTAGCAGCGCTAGCAGTGGGGCTGTAGCAAAGCAGATATCGCTCGTGTCGTCTTTCGTGGCCATTACACCTTATGAAAGCTGTTCCAAAAGGAGCAAGGATATAACCAGGGCCGTTTCTAACTTTCTAGCGAAAGATATGATGCCCCTAAGCACACGAGGCTGAAGTTTAGCTCCTTATTCGCAGCTTCCGGTTTGTTTGGCTCCTTATTGTGCAGCGTCTCATTCCGCAGCTGAAGTTTAGCTCCTTATTCGCCTCGTTACTAACGGGAGTGTTCACGCTGGCGAAAGCTGCGCAGTTTATCAATAAAAGCAGCTTCCGATTCGTTTGGCTCCTTATTGCGCAGCGTCTCACTCTGCGGCTGAAGTTTAGCTCCTTATTCGCAGCTTCCGGTTTGTTTGGCTACTTATTGCGCAGCGTCTCATTTTACGGCTCGGAGTATAGCCTCGTGTTCACGTTGCCGAATGCTGCGCAGTTTATCAATAAAACGTTATTTTCGTGGCTTAAACCATTCTGGCCAAGCAAATATGAACTATACAACACCTAGCAGGTACCCAACTATATAGTAAAAGTGAAATTGTCCTGGTCCAGATTGATAGCTGCATAATTCATTCCATGTTTGTGGTCACTGCATGTTTAAGCCATTATGTCAGTTTATAGGGGTCAGGGGTAGCTCAGTGGTTAAGGCATTGGACTACGGTTCGGAAGATCCCAGGTTCAAACCCCACAACCACCAAGTTGCCACTGTTGGGCCCTTGAGCAAGACCCTTAACCCTCAACTGCTCAGATGTATAATGAGATAAAAATGTAAGTGGCTCTGGATAAGAGCGTCTGCCAAATGCCTAAATGTAAATGTAAATGTATTGGGGCCGTGTGAAATAGCCTTCATTTAACTCTGAATTGTGGGATAAAGACAGCCCTAGTGTGTGTGGTCTAAATGTTCTCATTATTGTTTAAAAATCTCAAAACATTAATATATCACAAGATACTTTTTATCATCACAAACAAGTATTTTTTTAAAAATAAAAATTTTTGCCTTGTAAAGATTCTGAGCATGTGCCTATAGTATCTTAATTTTTAAGGCCAAATCGGTCATCTGTTTTTGTTAATAAACTATACTTTAAAATGTAATTTAATGAACCCTTTAATTTTTGTGGCTTCAGTTTAAGTTGTTCAACATTGATGTTCAATAAATAATCATAGATAGTAGATAGTGTGTGTTGCCTTCAATTAATCAATCAAGTAATGCAGCCTTCATTCAAAAATCTCTCACTTGTTAGCATATTTACTGTACAAAACTTGTCAGTGAACTATGAGGGCAAAAAAAAAAAAATCGTTTATTAATCGAAATCGAGTTAAAATGTTCAATTAATCGAGATATTGATTTTAGGCCAAATCGCCCAGCCCTACTTAAAACCCTCAGCAGATATTCTGACTTCTAGTTTGCTGTTACTGTAAACCTGCCAGCACAATATGAATTACTTTTTATTTACATGTAACCATACACTCATCAATAGTGTCTTAAAACAAGAGCATCTTTTAAACAAAATATTCTCTTTGGCCTGCCTGCCTTTTTTATTTTATTTTTTTTATAAAAATAAATTATTAAACAAAAATTAAATAACAAAAATACTATTTGTGTCTCGCACGCACGCACACACACACACACACACACACACACACACACACACACACACACACACACACACACACACACACACTCGCTCCGCGACCGGCACTAGGACCCGGAAGTAATGCGGGCGCGAACCCGGAAGTATAAGATCAGTAAACAAGCCATTGCATACAGCTTAGTCACTGAGTTTGCCATGTCGGTTCAGATTGTTTACTTTCTGATTCGAGTGTGTGTTTATAGGATGCGGGTTAAATGTGTTTTTCCCTTGCTCCCCTTCTGTGAGAGTCCTTAAACTAATTCGCGTGGTTATCCTGCCTACTTGCTTGCTTCTGCGTTTGGGTTTACCGTCTATAAAGGGCTAACGGCTAATCGCTAAGTCTTCTGATCATCCGGGGTTAGTTCGCGACAGAATGAAGTATAAAGATATGGTGTGTGTATATATATATATATATATATATATATATATATATATATATATATATATATATATATATATATATATATATATATATATATATATATATATATATATATATGAATGATATAAGCGGGTATAAACATAGTAAGGGCCCATCTGGTCAAATTTGGACATACAAATGCTTGGCAAATAAAGTATTTATCGCAACTCCTTGCGATATGGTTATCGCGCATGCCATTATCGCGATAACGATATTTTTTCGATATATTGTGCAGCCCTAATTTTGGCCGCTGCCGCGTTTCCACTGCGGTGAGCGCGACGGTAATGAGCAGTCTGGTTGTCCACCTACTGTATGAAGGAGGCCTGAAACCGATCTCGAAATAATGCATGCGTGTTCCTAAGGAACATTTCAAGTGCTGTTAAATCTATACCATGAAGAATTAAAGCAGTTCTAAATGCAAAAAAGGAGTTCAAACTAGTACTTACCAGGTGTACCTAAAGAAGTGTTTAAATAATTGTTGTGTACCTTCATTAACTTAATGTTTAATCTCTTTCAGCTGAAGCCACACATCAATGGTCCCTTCACTCCTGACTTGGCTCACCCAGTGTCTGAAATCGGCTCTGTCGCAGAGAAGAATGGATGGCCATTAGAGGTTAAAGTTGGTATGTACCAAACACTGCTACATCAACTTGTATTGTATGCACATGACTTGAAATTGCTGTCAGTTTTTCAGAGTAAACAGCTTGCCTTTCATGCGCTGACTTTCAGGTCTGATTGGTAGCTGTACCAACTCGAGTTATGAAGATATGGGTAGAGCTGCTTCATTGGCCAAGCAGGCTCTAGATAAGGGGCTCAAGTGCAAAGCCATGTTCACAGTCACCCCTGGCTCTGAGCAGATTCGTGCTACCATTGAGAGAGATGGTTATGTAAGTCTGAATGCTTAATGTACAAGCTTAGATTAAAAGTTGATGTCTGGTCAACATTTTTTAAATATGTTTGTACTTGGTTCCCTGTTTTCATGATCAGTGTTCAGTACCTGTTTATGACTTTAGTAAGTCAATTTAGGGGGTTTGTATTAATAATTATGGGGTAAATATTTATCTGGTTGCAGGCTAAGATACTCAGTGATGTTGGAGGAGTTGTACTGGCCAATGCTTGTGGACCCTGCATCGGACAGTGGGACAGGTATGGAGAACCTCCTCATGAAACACAGGCATTTATCTTGAGTACTAATTCTTTTAAATGTATTGTATGTGGTTTTCCATTTCATTCTCATGTGTAGGAGAGATGTTAAGAAAGGAGAGAAGAACACCATAGTCACATCCTTTAATAGGAACTTCACAGCTCGGAATGATGCTAATCCTGCCACCCATGCGTTTGTCACTTCACCAGAGGTATTAGGATTATGGTTTCATTGAGACACATGCTACCTTCTGGAGCATAATCTCTTGATTTCTTCTCGTTGTGCAGCGTGATTCACTCGAAAGAGGCCCCAAATATTCTGTAATAACTCTTGCTATGATGAAGCAATCGGAACCAAATAAAGTACACTACATACCATGACATCCATCCATCTTCAACCGCTTATCCAAAGTTCGTTTGCAGGATTAGCAGTTCCAGCAGGGATCCCCAAACTTCCCTCTCCCCAGCCACTCTGACTGGGGAATCCCGAGGCTTTCCTCTGCCAGTGTGGAGATATAATCTCTCCATCTAATCCTTTGTCTGCCCTGTGGTCTCCTACCAGCTGGATGTGCCAAGAACACCTCCCTAGGGGGGTGCCCTGGTGACATCCTTACTAGATGCCTGAACCAGCTCAATTGAGTGGCTCTTCTGAGTTTCTCACAGATGACTGAATTGAAGTGAAAAGACAGCTACCCTTCTGAATAAACCTATTTCAGACGCTTCTATATCTTGTGCTTTCGGTCATGACCCAACGCTCATGACCAAAGGTGAGGGTTGGAACGAAGATAGACCGGAAGATTGAGAGCTTTGCCTTTTGGCTCAACTCTCTTTTCGTCACAATACCTTGACATACATGTAATAAATTGCCTTACATGTGATGCTGGAAGTGATCTCCGTTTTCTGCCAGACACATTTTGATGTGGTGCTCCATGTTTCTGAACGTATCGTCAAGGATATCGGTGTGGAAAGAAGCAGCAATTTCTGGTTAGATGTTTTCTTTCCAATCTTTCAGTGCTTCCATGGACTTGTTCCTTGTTTGAAGTAGAGAGCTGCACTCCCGCGGGACCCAGCGCACAGAGTGTGGCGTGGGACAAGATTTGATGGGTGGGTGCGGGCGGTAACGTCCTCATATATGTGCGGGTTGCGGGAGAATAAAATGAATCGCGGGACTCCCGCAAAATGGAATTATCTTTATTTATTGAAAACAAATACTATATTATTTATCTACTGCACAAAAGCAACAAGAACAACTAAATTAAAATAAAAACAATTTACAGGCGCAAGGTCGGAACTTAAGTTATCCTTATTTCTCAATAAATAAAAATAAGTTCATTTTGAATAATAATGAAGAATAAGTTCAAGTTTGGACATTGCTGAAGGCAAAAAAGCCTAACGTTCTGTAGCAGTATTAGGCCAAATGCTTTTCTGTTTGACCACGTGAGAAATCAACGTTTTTTATTATAATTTTGTTTCATTGCAAAATTATTAGCCTATATCTAACAGGTCTGATTGTATTTCTATGTTCTGAAAAGCTCCTCGTTCGTGTCCATGTTCATCATTTCATTTAATCAAACTCAAATTAAATGAAACATTTATTTTCCGTTTCTTTTTTTATATATACTCAAAAGGGAAGCAATTGAAACAAATAACAGTAGCGGGAAGAAGCAGTAAAAATAAAACTACTTATGTTTACCTGCGTGATTTTGCGGGCGGGAGCGGGAGAATATAATATATATTTTTGCGGGCGGGAGCGGGACAGAATCTTGCGGGAGCAGGTCAGAGTCCCACGTAGGTCTCTAGTTTGACGCTCCATATACTGAGGAGCACTTTGTACATTGTTTCGTTCAGATTGCTTCGTCCTTGCTAGAATTATTACAGAATATATCTCTTTGGAATGAATCACCCTAGATTGCATTTTAAATTTACAGTTTTTGTTTGATTTTCTGCCAATCAGATTGTTACTGCTCTTGCCATTGCGGGTACACTGAAATTCAACCCCGAGGTTGACTATCTCACAGCTTCCAACGGAGAGAAGTTTAAGCTGCAGCCCCCTACAGGAGACGAGTTGCCTGCACGTGACTTTGACCCAGGCCAGGACACGTATCAACATCCCCCAGCTGATGGCTCTGGCCTCAAAGTGGATGTCAACCCACAGAGCAACCGCCTGCAGCTGCTTGAGCCCTTTGATAAGTGGAACGGCAAAGACTTGGAGAACCTGCAAGTGCTCATAAAGGTAATCTGGCAAATGAGTGCTTATTGATTGATTTAGCTCTTTGGGATACGTTTATCATTACATTTATTTGGGGCTGTTCCTAGGTGAAGGGCAAATGCACCACTGATCATATTAGTGCTGCTGGACCGTGGCTGAAATTCCGTGGTCATTTGGACAACATTTCAAACAATTTGCTTATTGGAGCTGTGAACATTGAAAATGATGCGGTTAATAAGATTTGCAATCGGCTGACTGGTGAATTTGGTGCTGTACCTGATGTTGCTCGCAATTACAAGGCAAGTGATTCTTATTTAGATTCTCACGTGATTTGTTTGCTGAATTTGCAGAAGGTTTATTACATTTTAATTTAGATATGCTATTTATAGTTTAATTAATGTAGAGACAGAGATGCAATTTGAATCATTTTAAAATTTTAGCAGTAGATAACATTTAAAAAAAAAAAAGTGTTACATTGGCTTACCTGTAGAAAAATGGTGTTTCCTGGGTTGTGGTGGGTGATGAGAACTATGGTGAGGGATCCAGCAGAGAACATGCTGCTTTAGAGCCCAGACATCTTGGGGGCAGGGCCATCATTGTCAAGAGCTTTGCCAGAATTCATGGTGAGTATTTATTAATGTTATTCCCTCCATATCTTTTGCTTTTAATGTCTTGTTCTAGGGCCGCAACTAATTATTATTTTAATAGTCAATTAATCTTTGATTAATAAAATGATTCATCAATTAATATGGCTACAAAAGCACAGTTACTCTATAGCTTTAGCTGTCAAGTTTTAAATTTAGCTTAATGTATATTTGTACATATGCTAATAATAAAGATGAATTCTTTTTTTTTTTTTCTTTTTTTCTTTTAAAGAACTTTTATTGATTTTTCTGAAAACTGAGATTAGGTCTTTGATTATGGGGCGTGGTCAAGTGAAGTGTGAAGGGCCACACACCGGAGGAGAATATGGCTAAATAATATGTGTTGCTGTGAGCTGAAAAAAAAGCACAACAGCATAAGAGACAACATGTGCAGAGCTTGTAAGCCTCGTGCCCATGCTGTAAGGCTCGTGCCCATGTTTGTGAGAATTTCAGCTTCCTGCTTTTCAACTTCCTGCTATATTTTGAATGTAAAAGATGCAGAAATTATTAGTGACCAGGAGCATAGTCAAAAGCTAGGTAAAGGTATTCAGAAGCTGGAGAACTTATTATAGTCAAAGAGTGAATAAAAAAAATACTCTCCATTGACTTGACTTAAAATTTTATTGTCTCTGAACAGAAACAAACTTGAAGAAACAAGGCCTGCTTCCCCTTACCTTTGCTAACCCTGCTGATTATGACAAAATACGCCCAGATGACAAAATATCCATCGTAGGTCTCCAAACGTTTGCACCAGGAAAGGTGAGAAGCATTTTTTTTTAAAATAAATAAAATTAGAATTTAAACTTGTTTGTCACATACAGTCATACACAGTACGATATGCAGTATTAGAAATTATTAATAAAAATAAATACAATAGAACATAAATTTAGCTAGGATAAAAAATAAAAATATTCTGTACTATATAGAAAATAGACATTTTAGTGTAAATAAAAAACTGACACTGGGGTGGCTTATTAAAGTTATTTATTATTAAAGTTACTTTGTCATCATTGATTTACAGATTTATATTCACTTTTTTTTTTTTTTTTCCTTCTAGTCTCTGCATGCTGTAATCAAGCACAAGGATGGCAGCAAGGAAACTATTGAGCTAAACCACACTTTCAACGAGACTCAGATCGAATGGTTCCGGGCAGGCTCTGCCCTGAACAGGATGAAGGAGCTGCAGTAATTAAGGACCGTTTATGAAGAAAGGGCAAGCATCTACGCATCCAGAAGATTTGTGCAGCATCCAGTATTCAACAGACATATTTGTAATTTGTTATGGCAGAAATTAAATTCACTCCACTCAGTTATTGCCTTGTGTATAATTGATGTTTGCAGCCTGAATACGGCATACAAACACAATGAATTAATACATAGGCGGCACAAAAATGAGGAGCATTGCAGTGGTGATGAATTTTGTGGGATTTAAATGGTTGTTTAAATGTGCATGGAGATTTAATTTTTTTTTCTTCAGTTGCTTTTCAGTTTTTCATGCTTAATTAATTTCACAAGATATGTAAAGAGCAATTGTTTTCTGTTTAGTTTCCACTTAATCTAATGAGATCAGCAACAGTTACATCTTTACTCTTCCCTGTGTTTGTCATGCTAATCAGATAAACAGGGAAATAGGCTCGTGAATCATGTTCTGTAATAACTATCTGTGGTAACCCTCATAACTGTAACTCTCATATTTGTAAGGTCGCCATAGGCAAAAAAAAGTGCTCTTGATTGTAATACCATTTCAATGTAATAGGTGAAGATTGGGTTGTCTATGCTGCCAAACAGGTTCAACTAAACCTTCAACTCCAATGTATAAACAGTCTCATTACTTTGTGATTCACATTACAAAAATGCTTATTTATTACCACTAGCAAATAATCCATGAAATTAAAATACCTGAAACTTGATTAAAATCTTGGATATATTCATCCTGTTTTGAAAGTATTCTTAATCTCAGGATAAAACATCTTTACAACAATCTTAAAATGTGTAAAAACATTAACTCTTATGTGTAACCGATTTTCTGAATGCTTGCAGTGTGGCTGTTATCTTGGCATACTTGAATGGCACAGGATCTGATTCTGGCTGGTAGCTCTTTCTTGCATCCATGAGTGAGCGATCTCGAGGATTACACAGATCACACTTCATTCTTAGAGTCATTGTCAGTAGGAGTAGTTATGACCCTCTACATGGCTCTCTCCTACAGAAAATTCAGCTTGCTCTGATCAGCTACTGGTTTCAGAAAATACCGGACAAACTGGTAATGTTTAGAAAATGTTGAATATTTGAACAATTAACTCAAGTCAAGGAAGCTGGGAAATAATTTGATGGTTTTGAGAAGTTTTGATAGAGCGATTAATCACCAAATACAGTGGCTTGCAAAAGTATTCTGCCCCCTTGAACTTTTCCACATCTTGTCACATTACAGCCACAAACATGAATCAATTTTATTGGAATTCCATGTGAAAGACCAATACAAAGTGGTGTACATGTGAGAAGTGGAACGAAAATCATACATGATTCCAATTTTTTTTTTTTTTTTTTTTTACAAATAACTGCAAAATGGGGTGTGCGTAATTATTCAGGCCCCTGAGTTAATACTTTGTGGAACCACCTTTTGCTGCAATTACAGCTGCCAGTCTTTTAGGGCATGTCTCTACCAGCTTTGCACATCTAGAGACTGAAATCCTTGCCCATACTTCTTTGCAAAACAGTTCCAGCTCAGTCAGATTAGATGCACAGCAGTTTTCAGATCTTGCCACAGATTCTCGATTGGATTTAGATCTGGACTTTGACTGGGCCATTCTAACACATGGATATGTTTTGTTTTAAACCATTCCATTGTTGCCCTGGCTTTATGTTTAGGGTCGTTGTCCAGCTGGAAGGTGAACCTCTACCCCAATCCCAAGTCTTTTTGCAGACTCCAAGAGGTTTTCTTCCAAGATTGCCCTGTATTTGGCTCCATCCATCTTCCCATCAACTCTGACCAGCTTCCCTGTCCCTGCTGAAGAGAAGCACCCCCAGAGCACGATGCTGCCACCACCATATTTGACAGTGGGGATGGTGTGTTCAGAGTGATGTGTGCAGTGTTAGTTTTCCACCACACAGCATTTTGCATTTTGGCCAAAAAGTTCCATTTTGGTCTCATCTGACCAGAGCACCTTGTTCCACATGTTTGCTGTGCAAACGGGACTTCTTATGGTTTTCTGTTATGTATTTCCTCTTGCCACTCTTCCATAAAGGTCAGCTTTGTGCAGTGCACGACTAATAGTTGTCCTATGGACAGATTCCCCCACCTGAGCTGTAGATCTCTGCAGCTCATCCAGAGTCACCATGGGCCTCCTGGCTGCATTTCTGATCAGCGCTCTCCTTGTTCGGCCAGTGAGTTTAGGTGGACGGCCTTGTCTTGGTAGGTTTACAGTTGTTACATACTCCTTCCATTTCTGAATGATCGCTTGAACAGTGCTCTGTGGGATGTTCAAGGCTTTGGAAATCTTTTAGTAGCCTAAGCTTGCTTTAAATTTCTCAATAACTTTATCCCTGATCTGTCTGGTGTGTTCTTTGAACGTCATGGTGTTGTTGGTCCCAATATTCTCTTAGACAACCTCTGAGGCCGTCACAGAGCAGCTGTATTTGTACTGACATTAGATTATACACAGGTGCACTCTATTTAGTCATTAGCACTCATCAGGCAATGTCTATGGGCAACTGACTGCTTCAGACCAAAGGGGGCTGAATAATTACACACACCCCACTTTGCAGTTATTTATTTGTAAAAAAAATTTTGGAATCATGTATGGTTTTCGTTCCACATCTCATGTGTACACCACTTTGTATTGGTCTTTCACGTGGAATTCCAATAAAATTGATTCATGTTTGTGGCTGTAATGTGACAAAATGTGGAAAAGTTCAAGGGGGCCGAATACTTTGGCAAGCCACTGTATACGAACAAGAACTAAAACAAGTACAAACAGTCAAATATCTAGGAATTTACTTTGACAAAAAGCTAACCTGGAAAATACACAAAGAAAATAAAAGAAAAATGCAACAATCATAACTGTAATGCGGTGCCTAACAGGATGGGCGTGGGGAGCTAACAGAGCCTTGTTAATCTGCATATACAGTACAATGCCATCATGAGCGCTACCATAGACTAAGGATGCTTAGCATACATGTCAGCAGCAGAGTCCAACTTAAAACTAGTAGACACTATGCAAGCTCAAGCCTTGAGAGTTTGTTGTGGGGCCTTCAAAACATCCCCAGTATCATCTATGCAGGTAGAAATGGAAGTAATGCCGACAAGAATAAAAAGAATAAAACTAATGTTGGCATACTGGGTTAACCTACAAGAGCATAACAAAGAACATCCAACAAAGACTATTCTTTTTTTTTTTTATTTTTTTTTATTGAACATTTTAACAAACAACAAACAAACATTGCCCATCTTTACAATGCTAGCAGCTAGGGGTAAGGGGAAAGGAAGAAAATAACTAAAAAAAAAAAATAATAAATTAAAAAAATAATAATAAAAAAATAAAAAAAATTTAAAGGCATTATTGCATCCCAAAACTCAAAATATTACTTAACGATACATCAATATAATCCAGGTATGGAGTCCAAACTTGTGGAAAAGCTTCAGTAGACATATGAATAAGGCAAGTTAAAAATTCCAAGGGAATAATTTCTTTAATAATCTTGTGCCATCCTTTCAAAGATGGAGGTTTGTCACTGATCCAAGTTAGCAAAATATTTTTCCTGGCCGCAAAGGCCAGGATATCAAATAAATGTCTGTTGAATTTGTTCCGCAATTGTCCAACTGGAAGACCTAAAATCAAAGACAATGGGTCCAACTGTAGCTCAAGTCCAAACATACGGCTCATACAGACAGTAACTTTTGACCAATAAGTTCTAATAACAGGACAATTCCATAACAAATGGGTATAATTTCCCACCTCCACCTTACATTTAACACACAGTGGAGAATTGCTTGAGTCAAACTTGCTTCTAAAGAAGGGGTGTAATATGTAATCTATGCACAATCCTAAGTTGAATAGCTTTGGCCCTATTACAAATAGAGATCCCATTTGCCTGTCTCCAGACCAGTTCCCATTCTTCCTCTGTAATGGTCAATTGAAGTTCCCCCTCCCATACTCTCCTGAGCTCCTGGGTGTTCACCACTTCATATGAACAAAGATAACAGATAATTCCCAATCGTTGCTCGCAGTTTAGCTGGGTATAACATTGCGTAGCGAGCTCCGATCTCCTGCAAGTGACGTTTAACCGAATCATATTCCTTATGCTTTCGGAGCACCGCGGCGGAGAAATCTTGGTAGAAAGAAATCTTACTATTCTCAAACCGTAGACTTCCATCCATAGACAACTTTCTACTTGCATCAAGAATCCTCTGTTTATCTCCGAAGTTGTGCATGCGCACCACTATCGGTCTGGGCTTCTCCTTGACACCTGGTCTGGGCGCTAGAGTGCGGTGGGCCCTTTCAATCTTGATATAGCCTCCTTTCGTCTGCAAATGAAGAAACTCCGGGATCCATTTTTGTAGAAATGGCACCGTGTTAGAGCCTTCGGTCCCCTCTGGTAAGCCGAGAATGCGAACATTTTTGCGTCGTCCTCTGTTCTCTAAATCGTCTACGTGTTCAGTGAGTGATACAACTTGACTTTCAAGGGTTAGAACACGTGCTTGCGTACGCTAAGCCAACTCCTCCGCTGAGGCGATTCTTCGCTCGGCCTCATCCAGTCGGGCCCTGCAACTCTCTAGCTGTTGAGAGTGAATATGTATAACTTCGGCCAAAGGGTCGAGTTTAGCATTTATTGTTTTCAAAATCGTCTCCGTCATATGTTGAAACGCCTTCGCCATGGCCGGACTTAGCTCAAGGTCGTCACTAGCCTCACCCTCACAATGCTCCTGAGAATCACGAGGCCCGGTCGGGGAAGGGTCCTTCTTTTCAGCTTTCTTTGCAGTACGAGTATGCCTTTTCGAAAAAGATTGTGGCCAAAAGGTCTCCAAAGACATAATACTACGATCACATAGCCACAGCCGCGTGATTGCGTTCTACATGAATTAAATATTTAAGTAATTGGCTGATTGGAGCGGGAGCTCGTGAATACTGCTGCTACTCCTTGTCCGCCATCTTGCGCCCCCTCCAACAAAGACTATTCTTAAAGAATGCTGGGAGCATAACAAAACGAACCTACACAGCTTCAGATGGATAGGGGACACTAAAGCAAAAAAGCCCTAAGCTCAACATCAGTCCCACAGTACGAATGCACAGCACACCACCATGGAAACATGGTTAATCTGATGATCCACACCCCAGTCAAGAAGGTGGCGGTAATGCACCTATAAGTTGAGAGGGTGCTCGCTGCAGAGCCAAATGGGAGGAGCTGGAGCTCCAGCTCCCCCTCGCTGGAGCTCTAGCTCCCCCTCGCTAGATCTAGTGGGCGGGGCTTCATGGGAGATGGGAGAATGCTAGCATTAGTTACGCGGAAAAAAACAACAACTAATTAACGTTTCTGTTCAAGGGTGTGAAAACATAGCAACCATAGTCATGTCGAGACAGCAATAAATGTAAGATATACATTTTATATACATTTCAATGTAAAATTTATCTTTAAAGTACAGTTTTCTTACCGTGCGATACAGGTACATCTAGTTCGATACGTCATTCGACTTCATGAACTGAAATGTGTAGCGCATTATGAAATGTATGGTGGATCTCTTTGAGTTCATATTTTTATGTTTCAGCCAGTTATGGTTTTCAGTATTATCTAATTATAATTTAATCATGGTAAAACACAAACCCCTGGCTCTAACATAAAGCTCCAACATTTTTATTGCAATATGGTCAAATACATCTTTGTTTACATCTGACTGCCTGTAATTCCTTTAGAAAACTGGCAAGTCACATTTCACCTGGCCACTGGAACATGTCTGTACTGGCAGATTTTGAGGTACAGCTTTTTAACTTCTTTGCTTGTGAACTTTTCATATCTGTAGGTGAGTGTTACGAAAGAATGCAGTGCACAGATGTCACAAATAACCCGCTATGGGTGAACTGAGTTTAAAGTGCACTTTTTTAACAAAACTATAAACAAAGACAAAACTAAATAAAAACATTTACCGGACATGACAGCTATATAATGTATTTATTGAATATGGTCTAATTGTAAATTGTCTAAAATTTACAGGGTGCCCCTCTTCAGCTTGGAGGAATTGATTGTGTGGTATTCATGTTGATGGTAAGTGGTCTTATAATTGCTATGCAGCTGTGTTTGTGTGCTAAACACCACATTTGTTAATAAAGTTTTGTTTTTGTTTTTTAGTATGCACTCCATGTTACGCTCTCAAAGCCATTTGATTTTGCTGCGGTGAGTTTGCATCAATTTATGGTTATTTATAAAGCAAAAAGACATTCAAAAAAAGACTAAGCCTTTCAATTGCTATCTTTTATTAGTCTGACATGCCTATAATCAGGAAGTGGTGGTGCTATCAGTTAATTCAGACATTTCCTCTGACAAGGTATGGTACTGATAATCATACTTTTGATTTAAACATCCATACTGTGGATTTCCAGTGTGCAGACAATATATAAACAATGCATGCCTAAAACCATGCCTAATGTTTGTCACTTGCCACAGTCAAATCCAACAACTAGTCACCCAGGAACAACTACCAAATCCAGATGACATGATGGAAGTCACTCCAGCTGAGTCAGATAGCATGGAGATCACCCCAACCACAGGAATCTATGTATGTAGACACAATGTTTATGTATTGCTTAAATCGTTTATGCATTTACCTTTTCTGTTTTATATAGGTGTTTATAAGCAGAACTTCACTAATTACATTATTATTGGAATCCTTATCTTGCACACAGGACTCAGCGGTGATGAAAAACATTTTGCTGGCCTGTAAGTGGGTGGAGGAGAACCAACACCAATTGAACTGCCAAAGATCCTGAAGATGAAGGAGGAAGATGCATTGTTGGCTATCACAATGCGAGACTTGTTCCTAAACACAATGTTTTATGAAGGTGAAAGGGATGAAGAAGAAATTTGGGCTCCCTTTCTTTTTACTTTTCAGAGAGTTGAGGACATGGACATTTTCTTGCAGGAAGTACGAGACAAAAGAGACATCCGTGTGTCTTGTTTACACAACCCTCACTTGTGAATGTACTAGTGGGGTACTGTAATGTAAATATTGATTTTTGTGTTGTGTTTTTGAAATATATTTATTTATTTTAATATATTGTTATACCATTAAAATCTTGTGTGAAAAGAAGTGTTGTGTTCTTGAAATATATTTATAATTTTATGACTTCTTATTATGACATTTTATCTAAATTTAAGATTTATTTTGTGTTTAGATGCACATTTTCCTGTTTTAGGTTAACAGAAACAAATAAATCCAGCAAAAAACTTGTAGGACAGTGGAGTTTGTGACCATTAAATGAAGTTGCATGGCTGGTTTTAGGCTACTGGACTGGTCACTTATTTCCATTTAAAATAATAATAATAAAACGTAAAAAATAGCATAATGTGTAGCCTATCACATAAAGGTGGAGTCTGTTTAAAATTATAGTCAAAATTAAATTTAAATAAACTTCATTATTTATTACATTATTAATCAGATGCTTTAGAATAGTTGATGAATTAAAGAGGGGTGCACAGATAGTTAGCAAACGGTTTTATCCAAAGCGACTTAAAAAGTGAGGAAACTATTTATCCTTATAAGTAGTAAATAAGACAAGCTTACATAAATACAACGTTTAGAAAGTTATTAGAAACACACACATATATAGTGTGAGTAATGTTCGTATCAAGTATTTGCGTAAAACTACACTATTTGTGGGCAATAAAGCATTATTAAAATATTTACGTAATGCCGTTAATCACAATAATGGTACTGGCCATGCTGAAAAGAATAAATCCTAATCTTGACAAATATTAGAGAAAGATAAGCATTTACTTCCGTTATGGTTGAACCTGCACTGACATTAACATCCACTTGGTAGCGCTTGATAGCGTCTCAAGCCCCGCCCACTAGATCTAGCGAGGGGGAGCTAGAGCTCCAGCGAGGGGGAGCTGGAGCTCCAGCTCCTCCCATTTGGCTCTGCAGCGAGCACCACTTGTATAAGTTGGCTGCCACCCGCAAAAAAAAAAAAAAAAAAGAGGCGGAAAGGGCAGCAGATTTATTGCTGCCGACGTCATTTTCAATCGTCACATCACAAAACGTCGGTGCACAAAATGGCATCCTACTGCTTGACCGTTTCCAGGCTTCAGGTAAACGACAAACCACTATTGAAGTATCTCATTGTGTGTTTTCTTGTCTGTAGAATTTATTGTGTGCTGTCAATTGCACTCAAGTGTGTCAATTTAACGTTAAAATGCTTTTGTTGCGAGAAGAGCGCAGATAGCCGGCTAATGTTGCTCAGGTCATCGCCTCCAAGGATGTTAGCAGAAGGCTAGGAGTTCTTCTCACCGAAATAGTTATCATACATGTGTTTTTTTTTCTGCTCCTACATTAGCAAACCAGCCTTTCTAAATACGTAATATGGTTTCTGACGGTTTCATATTTTGCGTGTTTGAAGAGGACGGCTGGAAATTTTAGTTGCAAGGTTAAAATAGTGACTGCGGTAAAGTACGTTTGCTGGTCGATGTCCGTTTGATATTCAGCTTTTGCCGCCCATCTACATGCAACAGGAAGGTTTAGAACGAGTTTTGACTGCGGTAAAGTCCGTTCGATGTTAGACGTTCGTTTGATATTCAGATTTTGCCGCCTGTCTACATGCAGCAGGAAAGTTTGGAACGAATATTGAGTCTTGTGACATGTTCACCTATTTGCCTTAAATGTGCTTCAAAGAGGAAGCGTCACGGTTCGATAGGTTTGAAGTCGATATAAACAAAAATATATATTCGGGGAGGTGCATACCCACGTTAAAAGCGGAGCTGCGCTGTGTGCAGCTTAGGGACCGTGTAAAAATTACATGCACTCTGTGAAAACGTAGAAAACTGAAAGTACAGACAATCATCAAGGGATATTGGCAGATGTCACTTACACAGATGTGCTGCAGCTGAAGTATATGAATAATATTTTTTGTTACAATAATCAATTAAATAGGAAATCCATTCCACTTTTCCCCATAATTCCTCTTGTGATATGCATCATTCTATCCCAGCTTCATGTCACAAGAGCTTTATCCCCAGTTAAACCCCTCTATTTACAGTTATATTCATTTATTGTCATTTTTATCAATTATTGGTCCAATAATCAATTAAACAATAAATCTGTTCCACTCTTCCCCATAATTCCTCTTGTGATATGCATCACTCTGTCCCAGCTGCATGTCACAAGAGCTTTATCCCCAGTTAAACCCCTCTATTTACAGTTATATTCATTTATTGTCATTTTAATCCACTAAAATCAATTAAACAATAAATCTGTTTCACTTTTCCCCATAATTCCTCTTGTGATATGCATCACTCTATCCCAGCTTCATGTCACAAGAGCTTTATCCCCAGTTAAACCCCTCTATTTACAGTTATATTCATTTATTGTCATTTTAATCCACTAAAATCAATTAAACAATAAATCTGTTTCACTTTTCCCCATAATTCCTCTTGTGATATGCATCATTCTATCCCAGCTTCATGTCACAAGAGCTTTATCCCCAGTTAAACCCCTCTATTTACAGTTATATTCATTTATTGTCATTTTTATCAATTATTGGTCCAATAATCAATTAAACAATAAATCTGTTCCACTCTTCCCCATAATTCCTCTTGTGATATGCATCACTCTGTCCCAGCTGCATGTCACAAGAGCTTTATCCCCAGTTAAACCCCTCTATTTACAGTTATATTCATTTATTGTCATTTTAATCCACTAAAATCAATTAAACAATAAATCTGTTTCACTTTTCCCCATAATTCCTCTTGTGATATGCATCATTCTATCCCAGCTTCATGTCACAAGAGCTTTATCCCCAGTTAAACCCCTCTATTTACAGTTATATTCATTTATTGTCATTTTTATCAATTATTGGTCCAATAATCAATTAAACAATAAATCTGTTCCACTCTTCCCCATAATTCCTCTTGTGATATGCATCACTCTGTCCCAGCTGCATGTCACAAGAGCTTTATCCCCAGTTAAACCCCTCTATTTACAGTTATATTCATTTATTGTCATTTTAATCCACTAAAATCAATTAAACAATAAATCTGTTTCACTTTTCCCCATAATTCCTCTTGTGATATGCATCATTCTATCCCAGCTTCATGTCACAAGAGCTTTATCCCCAGTTAAACCCCTCTATTTACAGTTATATTCATTTATTGTCATTTTTATCAATTATTGGTCCAATAATCAATTAAACAATAAATCTGTTCCACTCTTCCCCATAATTCCTCTTGTGATATGCATCACTCTGTCCCAGCTGCATGTCACAAGAGCTTTATCCCCAGTTAAACCCCTCTATTTACAGTTATATTCATTTATTGTCATTTTAATCCACTAAAATCAATTAAACAATAAATCTGTTTCACTTTTCCCCATAATTCCCCTTGTGATATGCATCACTCTATCCCAGCTTCATGTCACAAGAGCTTTATCCCCAGTTAACCCCCTCTATTTACAGTTATATTCATTTATTGTCATTTTGATCAATTATTGGTTCAATAATCAATTAAACAACAAATCTGTTCCACTTTTCCCCATAATTCCTCTTGTGATATGCATCACTCTGTCCCAGCTGCATGTCACAAGAGCTTTTTTCCCAGTTAAACCCCTCTATTTACAGTTATATTCATTTATTGTCATTTTTATCAATTATTGGTCCAATAATCAATTATACAGCAAATCTTCAAGCTCTTGTGATATAATGCTGGGATATATATATGAGAGAGAGAGAGAGAATTTGAATATACTTTATTTCACTTACTATGTACTCTATAACCAGTTCCTTTTCTCACTATTGCATTATGTCATCAACTTTTCTCATCACAAAATTATTTAAATGTCTTGTTTAAGGTAGCTTGGTAGCTTGTTTTGTGTCTTGTAATGTGTTTCTGTGCCCAGAGACTTCTGTTTGGCTGGGACTGCGTTTCCCAGAGTGCACCAAATGTTTTCTCATGAAGGTTCACTATAGTATATATTGTTTTGTCAAATTAAGGACAATAATTTGACTTATTGTTTGGAGTTATAATAAACTAAATATTAGGCTATATTTGTACATTTTATCAATAAACTATGAGGTTCATTCTCTGTCTGTACTACTCTGCATAGTTAAATTTCCCCCTGGGGATGAATAAACATTTTTTTAATTAAATTGAATTTTCATTGTCCTGTTATTTTTTTTTTAATCCATACTGCTGAGAGAATACTTTTTTTGTGCACCATAAAATTTTTCCCCTTTAAGTAAAACAAAGAAAAAAGTTAAACTTTTATTTTAAGTGTCACTAAGACTTCCTTAGTTTCTCCCATACCATACCACCAATTCATTCAAGGATTCCCTACCCCCATCCTCTCACCTCACTTGGTACAAAGCATTCAGTCAACAGATAAAGTGACAGCAGAAGGTGTAGAAGCTTGGTAAGTTGTGAATCCTCTTTTTAAACTTTAACAACTTTTACAATTCATGTAGTAGCATTGACGTGTCACAAAAAGCCTTTTTTCAATATTTTTAAACTACTAGAGTTAAAAAAAAAACACATTGCTTTGGGCTAATGTTTTTTTTAGAATACTAGTGGACAATCTTTGTATACCAGATAAACAATTTAATGTAACAGTGACTCTTAATTATATGACTGTGCACAATTATTTGTTCTGGAAATGAGTTGCATGACTTGTAAACTTGCATGTATAATTATTCATTGACAACGGTGTATTTAGCTACATACCATATTCGACTCATTTCAGAATATAGAGCATACCAATCACTGCATACTGCAAAAAAATATATGGCAATGTAATGCACATTAATAAAAATGTAATACACATTTTATTAATGTATATTACATTGGCACATATTTTAGGCAAACACATTATTCTCATAATATCAAACTGGCCAAAGAAAAGAGTTAAAATAAACCATGAGAATGCTTTTAATGAATTTTAATTGCTCAACTAAAATAGATAGATAAACTTCAGATATCCCAATTTGTTTGCCAGAGAAATAATTCCCAAAAATTTTTCATGTTTTGTGTGGCTTAGGTTAAGACACACTAATTATTATAGTAGATCTGAAAATGCCAAAGGCACGAAAGGGAAAAGGAGCATGGAGGACAGATTTGTGGACACTAGCTGGAGATACTGAACAGTTGGTGAAACAGTTTGTGTCTGCAGATGTGCTCAATCAGGACACATGTTTTAAATCAAAAGTATGGTCTCACCTGTCAATGAAAATCTTTAAAAATTCCAATATGGCAAACAGAAAATGGCTTTGGACTGTGTGGAATTATAATCGCCGTCAGATTAGAGACAGAGTTCATGAACAGATTATTCCAACTGAAACACAACAAATGGATGCCTCACAAGGTGTTGAAGAAGGGTACCCTCAAATTTCTCCTGTACCCCAAACGAGTGAGTCTGAGCTGCTCAATATCTATAATTTAAATGAGTCTGTACCCTCTGAAGATGAATCAAAAAGACTGTCACAGAAAAAATGTGATGGTTCTGGGGATCCAGATGTATCTGTTTCAAACAGTTCACAGGAAGATACTAATGGGCAGAAAACTTCATACAGGAAAATACCAAAAATACCTCGAAAATTCACCATTCATTTGACCAAAAAACAATGGAAAAAAATTGCACCAACCAATTGGTCCTGTCCAATCTCACAGAAAAGACAATGCAGCACAAATTTCAGAAAAAAAAGTCAATGCTGGCTATGATAGACCCAGCTGCAAAAGGGACAATACAGTACTGTGCAGAAGTCTTAGGCCATATAGTCTTTAGTACAAATTTTGTATATATGTTTATCATGGCTGCATTGGTATGCATAAAACCATTCAATATTTCCAAACATAACTTGCCTGTAACAAAAGCAACAATATATAACAGACCAGATTTGAGATGGAAACTAATATAGCCTCTTGTTATGTTATGTACCCAAAAAAAATGATGTCAGCTGACTACCACAATATACTGAATGAGCAGTTGTTGGATTTTTTTTTCGTGAAAGAGTGGTTCAGGGATAATGAACATTATTGAACATTAACATATTTTGAGCATGAACCATTCATTCATTCATTTTCTATACCGCTTAATCCTGTGTTCAGGGTCGCGGGGGGCCTGGAGCCTATCCCAGGAGACTTCGGGCACTAGGCGGGGTACACCCTGGACAGGGTGCCAATCCATCGCAGGGCCCACACACATACACACACTCACACACCCAATCACACACTACGGGTAATTTTTTTAGGAACGCCAATTAGCCTAACCTGCATATCTTTGGACTGTGGGAGGAAACCGGAGTACCCGGAGGAAACCCACCAAGCACGGGGAGAACATGCAAACTCCATGCACACAGAGACGGGAATCGAGCCTGGCCGGGGAATCGAACCCAGACCCTGGAGGTGCAAGGCGACAGTGCTAACCACTACACCACCGTGCCGCCAGCATGAACCAGGCTTTCTAAAATATCATATTTCTGACTGTTCCAACATTCAGGCAATATTTTAAAATGAGACAAAACCGCCTTGGGAAAGAGGACTGGGCCAGCATCAGATGGCAACCTGGTACAATCAGGCACACAACACAGAATGATGCAACTAGTTGTGGTGTCTTTGTCATGCAGGTATTGGGACTCACAAACTACCATCACATTGTAAAAGAGAATTATGTTTTTTAAAGCAAATTTTTGACATGCACCTTTGTTCTTGGCAATCAGATGGCAAAACACACCATCAACGATTTCCCCAACATCCCAGAGTCCTTCAGAATAAATCCAAATAAAAACCACATGCGATGTCTCAGAAAGAAAATGGCTGTTGAAATACTCGAATCATCAGGAAAGTATATTTCATAGTATATAGGAATATATATATACACAATACTATATTAACAATAGCAAGTATCAGATCATAAAAGCAATGTACACTGATAATAAATATCATCTTAATTTAGACTCAAAGGAAAACTTCTGTGCACTATGTGGACTGAAGGACCTTCTGGACTCTTCGAATTCAGACAGTCGGGTGATCAACTGGGTAAATCAGAATCATGTTTTACAGACAACAGTTTAAAGTTAAAATTAAGTACACGATAGTATTAATAAATACTGTTTTGATTCATAGGCTTTGTCATTGATTTGTCCAGAAGATTATTTTAGATTGTATTTCAATGTGCAATTTATTTTTAGTGGTATTCTTAAAAGCCCCTCAATTATTATGTGCTATACATTTCTTGCATGTACCTGTCTATCCAAACTAATGTCAAAAATCATCTGTTTTGTGCATTGCTTCTCATTGAATCAGATTCAGTGTGATGAATGCAAAAGGTGGTTTCATGAGGCATGCTTAGCAAATACACCGGACAAAGATTCTTCATGGTTTTGTCAACTATGCATCAGGGCAGTGCCAAGGTGCATGATATTAAAAATACTACATTACTCACTCAACACATGCCTATCCCTTGTTTGCCCTTGCTCATAAACTACAGTTTGACCTACTGATTGATTAAAATCAATCATACTGCTAACAGCTTGCGAGGTTTCTTTAATATATGATTAGGTTCTAACATAACTGTTGAATGGGTGGTGTGCTTTTGGTTCATTCAGCTAACCATTATCTCTTTATATAAATCTGTCGGCAGGTTGAGCTCCTCTGTGACTGATGACAAAAATCATTTGTTAGAGGACGGAAAGAAGAGCCAGGTCTTGAAACATTAAGCTGCAAAATACCACAAATCATGCTTACTTCACATATTTTGCAGAGGTTCTAACTTTAGTAGTCCTTATTTTAAGTGTCAGTCAAGGGTTTAATTTTGTTTATGTTGTTTGTTGAGTGTAAATAGTTAGTACTGTAACTTACATTTTAATAATTTATTTTCTTTTTCTATATAATTGGATAAAGGATAACTTAATTACAATAAAATTTTGTTTGGGTCTGTCATGAGCATAAACCTTAAATTAAAAACTGTCTGGTATAATACCTTTAAAAATGTATGAATTAACGAGAGGAATTATGGGAAAAAGTGGAACAGATTTGTTGTTTAATTGATTATTGAACTAATAATTGATCAAAATGACAATAAATGAATATAACTGTAAATAGAGGGGTTTAACTGGGGATAAAGCTCTTGTGACATTCAGCTGGGACAGAGTGATGCATATCACAAGAGGAATTATGGGGAAAAGTGAAACAGATTTATTGTTTAATTGATTTTAGTGGATTAAAATTACAATAAATGAATATAACTGTAAATAGAGGGGTTTAACTGGGAAAAAAGCTCTTGTGACATGCAGCTGGGACAGAGTGATGCATATCACAAGAGGAATTATGGGGAAAAGTGGAACAGATTTGTTGTTTAATTGATTATTGAACCAATAATTGATCAAAATGACAATAAATGAATATAACTGTAAATAGAGGGGTTTAACTGGGGATAAAGCTCTTGTGACATGAAGCTGGGATAGAGTGATGCATATCACAAGGGGAATTATGGGGAAAAGTGAAACAGATTTATTGTTTAATTGATTTTAGTGGATTAAAATGACAATAAATGAATATAACTGTAAATAGAGGGGTTTAACTGGGGATAAAGCTCTTGTGACATGCAGCTGGGACAGAGTGATGCATATCACAAGAGGAATTATGGGGAAGAGTGGAACAGATTTATTGTTTAATTGATTATTGGACCAATAATTGATCAAAATGACAATAAATGAATATAACTGTAAATAGAGGGGTTTAACTGGGGATAAAGCTCTTGTGACATGAAGCTGGGATAGAGTGATGCATATCACAAGGGGAATTATGGGGAAAAGTGAAACAGATTTATTGTTTAATTGATTTTAGTGGATTAAAATGACAATAAATGAATATAACTGTAAATAGAGGGGTTTAACTGGGAAAAAAGCTCTTGTGACATGCAGCTGGGACAGAGTGATGCATATCACAAGAGAAATTATGGGGAAAAGTGGAACAGATTTGTTGTTTAATTGATTATTGAACCAATAATTGATCAAAATGACAATAAATGAATATAACTGTAAATAGTGGGGTTTAACTGGGGATAAAGCTCTTGTGACATGCAGCTGGGACAGAGTGATGCATATCACAAGAGGAATTATGGGGAAGAGTGGAACAGATTTATTGTTTAATTGATTATTGGACCAATAATTGATAAAAATGACAATAAATGAATATAACTGTAAATAGAGGGGTTTAACTGGGGATAAAGCTCTTGTGACATGAAGCTGGGATAGAATGATGCATATCACAAGAGGAATTATGGGGAAAAGTGAAACAGATTTATTGTTTAATTGATTTTAGTGGATTAAAATGACAATAAATGAATATAACTGTAAATAGAGGGGTTTAACTGGGGATAAAGCTCTTGTGACATGCAGCTGGGACAGAGTGATGCATATCACAAGAGGAATTATGGGGAAGAGTGGAACAGATTTATTGTTTAATTGATTTTAGTGGATTAAAATGACAATAAATGAATATAACTGTAAATAGAGGGGTTTAACTGGGGATAAAGCTCTTGTGACATGAAGCTGGGACAGAGTGATGCATATCACAAGGGGAATTATGGGGAAAAGTGAAACAGATTTATTGTTTAATTGATTTTAGTGGATTAAAATGACAATAAATGAATATAACTGTAAATAGAGGGGTTTAACTGGGAAAAAAGCTCTTGTGACATGCAGCTGGGACAGAGTGATGCATATCACAAGAGAAATTATGGGGAAAAGTGGAACAGATTTGTTGTTTAATTGATTATTGAACCAATAATTGATCAAAATGACAATAAATGAATATAACTGTAAATAGAGGGGTTTAACTGGGGATAAAGCTCTTGTGACATGAAGCTGGGATAGAGTGATGCATATCACAAGGGGAATTATGGGGAAAAGTGAAACAGATTTATTGTTTAATTGATTTTAGTGGATTAAAATGACAATAAATGAATATAACTGTAAATAGAGGGGTTTAACTGGGAAAAAAGCTCTTGTGACATGCAGCTGGGACAGAGTGATGCATATCACAAGAGAAATTATGGGGAAAAGTGGAACAGATTTGTTGTTTAATTGATTATTGAACCAATAATTGATCAAAATGACAATAAATGAATATAACTGTAAATAGTGGGGTTTAACTGGGGATAAAGCTCTTGTGACATGAAGCTGGGATAGAGTGATGCATATCACAAGGGGAATTATGGGGAAAAGTGAAACAGATTTATTGTTTAATTGATTTTAGTGGATTAAAATGACAATAAATGAATATAACTGTAAATAGAGGGGTTTAACTGGGAAAAAAGCTCTTGTGACATGAAGCTGGGATAGAGTGATGCATATCACAATAGGAATTATGGGGAAAAGTGAAACAGATTTATTGTTTAATTGATTATTGGACCAATAATTGATAAAAATGACAATAAATGAATATAACTGTAAACAGAGGGGTTTAACTGGGGATAAAGCTCTTGTGACATGAAGCTGGGATAGAATGATGCATATCACAAGAGGAATTATGGGAAAAAGTGGAATGGATTTCTTATTTAATTGATTATTATATAAAAAAAAAGATTATGCATACACTTCAGCTGCAGCACATCTGTGTAAGTGACATCTGCCAATATCCCTTGATGATTGTCTGTACATTCAGTTTTCTACGTTTTCACAGAGTGCATGTAATTTTTACACGGTCCCTAAGCCGCACACAGCGCAGGTCCGCTTTTAACGTGGGTATGCACCTCCCCGAATATATATTTTTGTTTATATCGACTTCAAACCTATCGAACCGTGACGCTTCCTCTTTGAAGCACATTTAAGGCAAATAGGTGAACATGTCACAAGACTCAATATTCGTTCCAAACTTTCCTGCTGCATGTAGACAGGCGGCAAAATCTGAATATCAAACGAACGTCTAACATCGAACGGACTTTACCGCAGTCGAGTTTTGGGTATTATGCTAGTATCACGTTGTCTTTTGAAATTAGGGACCGTGTAAAAGTTACATGCACTCTGTGAAAACGTAGAAAACTGCAAGTACAATCAATCATTAAGGGATATTGGCAGATGCCACTTACACAGCTGTACTACAGCTGAAGTGTATGCACTATATATTAAAGAAGAAATCCATTGCACATTTGCCCATAATTGTGCTATGCCTCTCTATCCCAGCAGCATGTCACAAGAGCTCTTTCCCCAGTTTAACCCCTCAATTTATAATTATATTAATTTATTGCAAATAAAATCAATTTGCACAATAATCAACTAAACAACAAATATGTTGCATTATTCCATATTCCATCTATTTAAGGGTATTTATTTATTGCAAAATAAAATCATTTGGCACAATAATCAATTAACCAATCCATTTGTCTGTTTTTACCATAATTCCTCTTGCGATATGTCTCTCCCTATATATATATATATATATATATATATATATATATATACACACACACACACACACACACTAATCACAAGTTAGGGATATTATGAGAGACTTACTGGATGTCATACATACGGTGTTTGTTCCATTTCAGACATTTTTGGGATAGTGAGGCAAGTGTATTGGGGTGATGGACACCTCATTTTGTGTGTTCCATGTAATGGTCTCATTGTGTACAGGTGCGGCTTATATTGGGGCCAATCTCAAAAGACAATCTTTTTCAATGTGGCATCAATTACTGACAATACCAGCTTTTCATACACACAATGTTGAAAGTCATTCCAAGTTCATAATTCAACACCACGTCACTTAACGGACGAGCAGCGCCACCTGGCCATGGCGTGCCTTCGAGTCGGTGGCAGGCAGTCGGATGTTGCTCGTGAACTTGGTGTGTCTCAACGTGTCATCAGCAGACGTGCATCAAGACATAGAACTACTGGCAGAGTTCATGACGGACCCAGGAGTGGAGCCCCACGAGTGACAGACCGCAACGATGACCAGTACCTAAGGACCTATGCACTCAGACATCGTTATGCAACTGTCACACAGCTGCAGGTCCATTTACGAGATGCGAGGGGTACTAGGGTTTCCAGACAAACCATTCGCAACCGACTCCACTGCTTTGGCTTGAATGCCGAACGACCGTTGCAGGTGACTCTACTGACGCCAAGACACCGCCGTGAATGTTTGCAGTGGGTGCAAGCCCATGTGACCTGGACAATGCAGCAGTGGTCTACCGTCCTGTTCACTGATGAGTGTCGGGTCAGCATTGCTGGAGAAGGCGAGGTGAGCTGAGGTCAACATGGTCCCCCGGGTTTGCTTTGGTGGAGGAGGTGCAACAGTCTGGGAAGGCATCACCAGTCAGCGCAAAACAGATTTGGTTATTGTACATGGCTCAGTCACTGCACGTTCTTACCTCAGAGACATCATAGACTGCATCATCATCCCCCAATTCCGCCAGCACACCCCCAACTTTCTGATCATGGATGATAATGCTCCACCACATCGTGGCAGAATTGTCACAGCTTGACTTCAGGAAGTTGGATATGATATGGCCATCAATGTCCCCTGACCTGAACCCCATAGAGCATGCCTGGGACCAGTTGAAACAGAGATTGGATGATCGTACCCCACCCCCACGTGACCTGGCAGAACTGCGTGTAGTTGAACGCATTGCCTCAGAACAACATTGTGAGGAGCATGAGACATCAGGAGGAGCAAGCTGTCATTGCAGCAAATGGTGGAAACACCCACTATTGACATTGTCAATTTCTGTTATTTGGGGCTATCCCTGTTATTGTCAATGTTTAGGGTAATAAATATTAAATGAATGAAAATAGTGTTTCTTCTCATACATTATTAGTAATATGAAAGGGAACTTTTACTAATTTCGTTCAAATTCAGAGCAAATAGGTAAAACACTATCCCTAACTTATTGTGGTGTGTGTATATTTATAGATAGATAGATATAGAAAGCCCTAATACACACATTGTTTTTACACATACAGACACGCATATACCAAATTTGAAGATGCTTTATTTCACTGAACTGCATGCATATCTATTTTTGATACATCCTTTCTAACAACTTTCTATTCCAGCAACATATCACAAGGACATTTTTGCCAATTTAACCCAGACTATGTACACTATAACCAGTTCTTTTTCTCACTATTACATTATGTCAACAGCTCTTCTTATCAAAGAAGTATTTAAATGTCTTATTTAAAGTAGCTTGTTTTGTGTCGTGTCATGTGTTTGTCAGAAATGAGCCCTAGGGGGCATCTTGCACCCAGAGACTTCTGTTTGGCTGGTACTGGGTTTTCCAGAGTTTGGCTGGTACTGGGTTTTCCTAAATGTTTTCTCATGAAGGTTCACTATAGTATATATTGTTCAAACAATAAGTCAAATTAAGGACAATGATTTGACTTGTTTGGAGTAATCAAAAAAAAAGTTGGCTTTGTACATTTTATAAATAAAATTTGTGGTTTATTGTCTCTGTTCTACTCTACGTGGTAAATATTTTTTTTTTTTAATTAAATAGAATATTCTATTTATTTATTTATTTTTTAAATCCATCATGGATCATTTTTAAATAAAATAAAAAAACATGGTACAAAACATTCAAGGCAAGTTTATTTGTATAGCATGTTTCATACACAATGGTAATTCAAAGTGCTTTACAGAAAAGAAAAATTCAGTCAACAGAGTGACTGCAGAAGGTGTAGAAGCTTTAAGTTGTGAAAACTCTAAATTTTAACAACTTTTACAATTCATATATGTAGTAGCATTGGCATGTCACAATCAGCCTCTTTTCAACATTTTAAACTATCGGAATAAAAAAAAAAAAATACACACAGCACATTGCTTTGTGGTATTTGTTTTAGGATACTAGTGAACAATCTTTGTATACCAGATAAATTTTACGTAACAGTGACTTAATTCTATGACTGTGCACAATTATTTGTTCTGGCAATTATTTGAATCACTTTGTATAATTTATTGACGTGAGTGTTTAGTGGTGTGTTCAGCTACTTACAATATTCAACTCATTTCAGGAGAACATACCAATCGCTGCATACTGCATAAAAATGTATGCCAATATATTTTATTAATGTGTATTACATTGCACATATTTTAGGCAAACACATTATTCTCATAGAATATCAAACTAGCCATTACCTTAAAAAGGATTTAAAATAAGTAATAAGAATGCTTTTAATTAATTTTAATTGCCCTACTAAAATAGATATAAGCACCGTCGCCTTGCACCTCCAGGGTCTGGGTTCGATTCCCCGGCCAGGCTCGATTCCCGTCTCTGTGTGCATGGAGTTTGCATGTTCTCCCCGTGCTTGGTGGGTTTCCTCCGGGTACTCCGGTTTCCTCCCACAGTCCAAAGATATGCAAGTTAGGCTAATTGGCGTTCCCAAATTGACCGTAGTGTGTGAATGAGTGTGTGAATGTGCGTATGTGTGTGTGCCCTGCGATGGATTGGCACCCTGTCCAGGGTGTACCCCGCCTAGTGCCCGAAGTCTCCTGGGATAGGCTCCAGGTCCCCCGCGACCCTGAATAGAGGATAAAGCGGTACAGAAGATGAATGAATGAAAATAGATATATATTTACTACAGATATCCCAATTTGTTTGCCAGAGAAATAATTCCAACATTATTTTATGGCTTAGGTTAAGACACACTAATTATTCACGTAGATCTGAAAATGCAGAAGGGAAAAAGAGCACGAAGGACAGATTTGTGGACAATAGCTGGAGATACTGAACAGTTGCTGAAACAATTCCTGTCTGCAGATGTGCTCAATCAGGAGACAAGTGTGATCTCATCTGTCAATGAAAATCTTCAAAAATGACAATATGGCAAACAGAAAATGGCTTTGGACTGTGTGGAATTATAATCGCCGTCAGATTAGAGACAGAGTTCATAAATAACAGCAGTCTCAGCACTGCAGCATCAAGAATTAGTTAAAAGTGAGATTATTCAAAGCGAAACACAACTCACAAGGTGTTGAATACCCTCAAATTTCTCCTGTACCCCAAACGAGTGAGGCTGAGCTCCTCAATATCAAAAATTTTAATGAGCCTGTACCCTCTGAAGATGGACTGTCGCAGACAAATTGTGATTCTCTGGATCCAGATTTATTTATTTCAAACAGTTCACAGGAAGATACTAATGGGCAGAAAACTTCTTACAGAAAAACATCTCGTAAATTCACCTTTCATTCGACCAAAAAACAATGGAAAAAAATTGCACTAACCAAACACACCACAAAGCTCAGAAAGCCTTGGACACATGCAATTTATTCAGAATTCCAGGGGGGAAAAAAACTCCATTGTACACTCCATTTCACATTTAACAGCATGTTAAATCAAGAAAAAGCAGAAACATCCGCTCTCCTTATGCAGTCTGCTCATTCTCAACCTGCAACCTGTGTTTAGGATAGCTTCAGTGCCAAGTAAGTTTTCTGTGCAAGTTTCCTTTTAGGGCTCATCATTATGGTAAATTTTCTCATCTTAAAGATGAGACAAGAGCAAGACCTGCCAGTAATATCAAACGTGAAATTGCTGGAACTTTTCTGCAGGAGGTTAGTGAGGAGTCAACTGAGAACGACACCTGTGGAAGCGGTGCAGGCAGGTCTCAATGTCTCAGCAAAAACATCCCAAAAGTCATTGCATATGAAGTCCGTAAAAGCACTCGGATTCACAATGTGCTACTAGAGATGCACCAGACATGACATGGGTAGAAATTCGAACTGTGAGTTTCGCAGTTAAATCCTTCACGGTGGTTATTCACAAAAGAACTGCTGATAAGGGCTTGAAAGAATTGCACATCTGTGCATGATTCTGGCAAAATTTTCAGGAGACTTTGTGTTCTTCTGCTTGAACCTAAATTAACCATCTCTGTGCAAGCCAGTCTTGGCCATCTGGAAAAGTAGTCATCAATAGTGATGAGATTACAGAAAGAGAGGAATTGAAAATTGTAGAAGGCTACAACAATCATTGGCAGGTCACCATATTCAGCCATATACAGAAGAGTTTAATTCTGTAATTACTTCTCTGCAAAACCAACCTGATGAAAAAACTGAAAAGACTAATCTGTGCCATTGCCCAGAAATATTAAATGACCTCTTTGACGGCTATCTGAGCATTTTCCCCATTGTGGAGTGGGTCAATGCTAGGGGATTTAAAGTGGTATGCTGTGGACAAGAAACACACGGGCACAGAAAAAGATGCAAGACACCAACTGACGTGGAGAAATTGTTTGGAATAGTAAAAAATGTTTACGGCAGCACAGTTTGTTTGTAAAATGAACACATCACTACAGAGAGAGCACATTATTGCACACCATCTTAATGACACTCTTCTCACCAAACCACTGAGGCCTGGAAAAAAAAGAAAACAACCAGAAGAAACATGGTCAAAGTCGATGAAAAGTCCAGTTTTTTTTTGCTGCATCCAAAACTGTCTAAGCCCAAAAATCCTGATGGAAAAGCTACAAAACCAGAATAGATGAACCTAAGGGGAAAAAGCAAAAAAAAAACAAACAATAGATATAGCACAGATACCAATTGCAAAGCAAAATGGACAAGATTCTTTTGAAAGAGGTACATAAATATTATATTTTAAATACTGAAACTGATTAAGCTGACTAGCCTTACCCACATTTTTTCTGCATAATCTGTTTTCCTTACAGGTTGATCTTCTGTGGGAACGGCCACCAAATGAAGTAGTTGTCGCACCTGGAAAATCAGCAGATCAAAAACAATCATATTGCATCATGCTGACTTCTTTACAATTCGACCACATGAGCTGCTAAGTGGGGAAGTAAGTTCTAATTTTCTGATTGTACACTTTCTTAACTGAATGGCTGCACAATGAAATGCAAAGTTGGTTAATGTACACTGTTGCATAGTAGAAGTAGTGAGTTGCTTGGTCTGTTCTCTGTGCTTCGATAAACTTTTCTGGCACCAGAAGAGACTTAGTTAAACACACACATTTGACCAATATGTTACTACAAAGAACATAAACCATTGTATGGTGAATTTCTGAAGAACAAAGGAGTGGGAGATAGATATGTGTCCATCCAGAGATGAATCATGAGGTGTTGAGTTGGGGGAGAGGGGGAAGGGGAGAGAGAGAGAGATAAAAAGATGAGAAGTTGAGAGTGGGAATATTAACACCTTTAAGAACAGATGCAAAAGGAGACAGGATGATAGCAGCAGGGAAGGTTTAATTATCATGTTAACATGTTAATAATAGATCTATGAGGGTAGATTCTACAAGAGAGTAGAATTAACTTCTTTTACACTGCCTTCCGAATTATTATGCAAATTCGATGTGTCAAACAAATTAAACTCATTGATGGTATTGTGTCTCAGGGTTCTTTGGATCTTTGAAATGAATCTCAGACACGTGTGATAATTAGTTTGCCAAATAAGCCCAATTAAAGGAAAAGTACTGAAGAAGGTTGTTCCACATTATTAAGCAGGCCACAGGTTTCAAGCAATATAGGAAAGAAAAAGAATCTCTCTGTTGCCGAAAAGGGTCAAATATTGCAATGCCTTGGACAAGGTATAAAAACAGATATTTCATGAAAACTTAAGCGTGATCATCGATCGTACTGTGAAGACATTTGTGGCTGATTCAACGCACAGACGGTTTCGTGCAGATAAAGGCAGGATGAAGGTTTCTGCAAGACAAATTAATCGGATTAAGAGAGCAGCTGCTGAAATGCCATTACAAAGCAGCAATCGGGTATTTGAAGCTGCTGGTGCCTCTGGAGTCTCGCGGACCTCAAGGTGTAGGATCCTTTAGAGGCTTGCAGTAGTGCATAAACCTACTATTCGGCCACCCCTAATCAATGCTTACAAGCAGAAACGGTTGTAGTGGTTTTCAAACCGTCTTGTTTACTGATGAGTGTCGTGCAACCCTGGATGGTCCACATGGATGGAGTAGTGGATGGTTGGTGGCTGCGATGTCAACAAGGAGGTGCCGGAGTCATGTTTTGGGCCTGAATCATGGTGAGAGAGCTGGTAGGCCACTTTAGGGTCCCTGAAGGTGTGTGAATGACCTCTGCAAAGTATATAGACTGACCACTTTCTTCCATGATACAAAAAGAAAAACCGTGGCTTCCGTAGCAAAATCTTCATGCACGAGAATGCACCATCTCATGCTGCAAAGAATACCTCTGTGTCATTGGATGCAATGGGCATAAAAGATGAGAAACTCGTGGTGTGGCCACCATCCTCCCCTGACCTCAACCCCATTGAGAACCTATGAGGGCAGTTTGATTCAAAACAACAGCTCTGGGAGACTATTCTGACATCCTGCAAAGAAATTCAAGCAGAAACTGTCCAAAAACTCAAGTTCAATGGATGCATGAAGGTGTCACTTGCGTCAATTGTGAAGGTGATATCAAAGAAGGGGTCCTATGTTAAGATGTAACATGCCCTGTTAGGATGTTTTTGATTTCTACCTAGAAACACTGCTTGCGATTCCTTTCAAAGGTAAAGTGCAGGTTAATTTTTCTTTTTACTTTACAGCAATTATTTAGTGCGTCCCTCAATCGCGTGTCAGAGATTTCTTGTTTATTTTTCCGATAAAAGTGTTTCCGTTGTGTGCACATGTGTGAAAAGAGTGGTGGAAGGGTAACTGTATAAGACGAGAAGGGGGAGAGGGGAGCTTACTTTAGATCAGTGGTTCTCAAAGTGTGGGGAATACAGTTCCACTAGTGGGGAATACAGACATGACAGGTGGGGCGCAATGAACGGGAGGAAAAACAGGAAAGTACCTATTCTAATTCATGCTTTTCTTTATTGATAATGAAGAGCGTACGCTCAAAACTAAACAATCACACACGAATAAATGGATCATTTAATACAAGTAAATTTAAAATAACATCAGTTGTGGGCCGGGAGAAAAAGTGGAACCATAGTGCAACAATAACGGTTTAACGTCGGACAAACTTGAGCAGCGCTGCTCGAATCACAAACCTGCGCGACCCACTGGCCAGCGCTGCGCGACTCTGACAGAAATAGACCGCGCCGACCATCAAATTATATGTTACCCCGCTGGGATGCGCACGTACAAACCAGGCATGGCAAGGCGGAAACAATATTAAACAGTCCTGACATTTTAAATAAATAGTTTTTAAATAAAACACAGTGGGTCGCGCAGGTTTGTGATTCGAGCGGCGCTGCGTGATCCACCGGGCTGCGCAAATAAACCAGATCATAACTGCGCTATCCAGATAGTCGCGCTGCGCTGTATTTGCGCAGATTTTCGGTTCAATCGGGTGCCGCGGTTTCGTCCCACTTTTGATGTGTTTGGCTTCACATAAACTTCGACAATGGAAGAAGACGGTACAGCAGCAGTGAGTTTACTTACATGTGACAAAACCAACAACGAGGAGATTGTAAAGAAAAAAGGTGCATCGTCTGTGGTGTGGAATTGGTTTGGGTATAAGAAAAGTGATACGAATGAGGTGAACGTGATTTGCAAGGTACGCAAGTGCACTGTTTTAACAAGTGGTGGAAACACGTCAAACCTTTTCTATCATCTGAAATACAAATCGAATATGGCCAAAGTAAAAAAAAATGTGGCAAACCTCAGCAATTCAGTTTAAATAAAATTACATAAAAAAATGAAATTATGTAAAAAAGTTTCTTTGTGTTTTCATTTTTATTTATGCATTTTCAGATACAAATTGCTATATTGTGATATATATCGTTATCGAGGTAGAAAATTGCTTCTACCCACCACTAATGAAGTCTATCTTGAGCTTGGATTGATGGTGGGGTAGAAGAGAGACCTGTGTGTGTTTTGTGTCTTAAACTGCTGGCATCAGACCGCATGAGACCCAACAAATTAGGAAGACACTTGGAGACAACACACTCCAGTCACGTTAATAAACCACTGGATGTCTTTGAAAGAAAGCTGGCAGAATACAGACAGCAGGAGAATCGCATGGCAAAATCTGAATCAGTGGACAGCAAAGCACAAATGGCTTCATTTAAAGTTGCATACAGAATTGGCCAGTGAAAAAAAAACTACAAACGATTGCTGAGCAGCTAATAAACATGGGGTCAATTATGCAAAGATAAGTGACAACGTAAGCCTTGTAACAATTGCACGTGTATTTTATCTGTTTTTAACTTGGTGGTGTTTGATCATATTGGTTTAGGAATTGATATTTCAATAAACAGTAAACTTGGCCGATTTCGTTATTATTTTGTTGACAAGTGGGGCTTGAAAATTTGCTCACCCCCTTAAGTGGGGAATGACAGAAAAAGTTTGAGAACCACTGCTTTAGATTCTCATATACACACACACACACACACACACACACACACACACAGTGCCTGCGTGCACAAACGGAAACACTAATCTGTCGGGATATATTTATATTTTGTGTTAATTATTTTTATGTATTAATTTTTTTTGGGCTGTTGAACGAATACAGTGTTCCACTGTACACTGATAAGAAATATCTTAACAATTTAGACTCTGTGAAACTTCTGTGTACTATGTGGACTGAAGGACATTCTGCACTCTTCAATCAGAATTCTTTAATGTTTTACAGACAACGATTTAAAGTTAAAATTAAGTACACAGTAGTCTTAATAAATACTGTTTTGCTTTATAGGCATTGTCATTGATTTGTCCAGAAGATTATCATTGAAGAGATTATTTTAGATTGTATTTGAATGTGCAATTTGTTTATAGTGCCATTCTTAAAAACCCCTCAATACTTATGTGCTGTACATTTTTATTCCATGTACATGTCTATCCAAGCTAATGTCAAAAATCATCTGCTTTTGTACATTTCTTCTCTTTGAATCTTGCTAGGAGTTGAAAGGGTATATTCTTTGCTCACAATTTGATTGTAAATCATGCAGATTCAGTGTGATAAATGCAAAAGGTGGTTTCATGAAGCATGCCTAGCAAATACACCAGACAAAGACTCTTCGTGGTTTTGTCAACTATATATCAGGGCAGCGCCAAGGTGCATGATATTAAAAATACAGTGGTGTGAAAAACTATTTGCCCCCCTCCTGATTTCTTATTCTTTTGCATGTTTGTCACACAAAATGTTTCTGATCATCAAACACATTTAACTATTAGTCAAAGATAACACAAGTAAACACAAAATGCAGTTTTTAAATGAGGGCTTTTATTATTTAGGGAGAAAAAAAATCCAAAACCTACATGGCCCTGTGTGAAAAAGTAATTGCCCCCTGAACCTAATAACTGGTTGGGCCACCCTTAGCAGCAATAACTGCAATCAAGCGTTTGCGATAACTTGCAACAAGTCTTTTACAGCGCTCTGGAGGAATTTTGGCCCACTCATCTTTGCAGAATTGTTGTAATTCAGCTTTATTTGAGGGTTTTCTAGCATGAACCGCCTTTTTAAGGTCATGCCACAACATCTCAATAGGATTCAGGTCAGGACTTTGACTAGGCCACTCCAAAGTCTTCATTTTGTTTTTCTTCAGCCATTCAGAGGTGGATTTGCTGGTGTGTTTTGGGTCATTGTCCTGCTGCAGCACCCAAGATCGCTTCAGCTTGAGTTGACGAACAGATGGCCGGACATTCTCCTTCAGGATTTTTTGGTAGACAGTAGAATTCATGGTTCCATCTATCACAGCAAGCCCTCCAGGTCCTGAAGCAGCAAAACAACCCCAGACCATCACACTACCACCACCATATTTTACTGTTCTTTTTCTGAAATGCTGTGTTACTTTTACGCCAGATGTAACGGGACACGCACCTTCCAAAAAGATCAACTTTTGTCTCGTCGGTCCACAAGGTATTTTCCCAAAAGTCTTGGCAATCATTGAGATGTTTTTTAGCAAAATTGAGACGAGCCTTAATGTTCTTTTTGCTTAAAAGTGGTTTGCGCCTTGGAAATCTGCCATGCAGCCCGTTTTTGCCCAGTCTCTTTCTTATGGTGGAGTCGTGAACACTGACCTTAATTGAGGCAAGTGAGGCCTGCAGTTCTTTAGATGTTGTCCTGGGGTCTTTTGTGGCCTCTCGGATGAGTTGTCTCTGCGCTCTTGGGGTAATTTTGGTTGGCCGGCCATTCCTGGGAAGGTTCACCACTGTTCCATGTTTTTGCCATTTGTGGATAATGGCTCTCACTGTGGTTCGCTGGAGTCCCAAAGCTTTAGAAATGGCTTTATAACCTTTACCAGACTGATAGATCTCAATTACTTTTGTTCTCATTTTTTCCTGAATTTATTTGGATCTTGGCATGATGTCTAGCTTTTGAGGTGCTTTTGGTCTACTTCTCTGTGTCAGGTAGCTCCTATTTAAGTGATTTCTTGATTGAAACAGGTGTGGCAGTAATCAGGCCTGGGGGTGACTACAGAAATTGAACTCAGGTGTGATAAACCACAGTTAAGTTATTTTTTAACAAGGGGGGCAATCACTTTTTCACCCAGGGCCATGTAGATTTGGAGTTTTTTTTTAACTCCCTTAACGTAAACCTTCATTTAAAAACTGCATTTTGTGTTCAATTATGTTATCTTTGACTAATAGTTAACGGTTTTTGATGAGCAGAAACATTTAAGTGTGACAAACATGCAAAAGAATAAGAAATCAGGAAGGGGGCAAATAGTTTTTCACACCACTGTACATTACTCACTCAACACATCACTTGCTCACTACAGTTAGACTTACTGATTGATTCACATTTAATCATACTACTAACAGCTTGTGAGATCTCATAATTAATTATATTATGATTAATAAATAAGGAGGTTTCATTAATATATGATTAGGTTCTAACATTACTGTTGAATGTGTGGTGTGCTTTTGGTTCATGCACCTCACCATTATCTCTTTCTCAATCTGTCGGCAGGTTGAGCTCCTCTGTGACTGATAACAAAATCATTTGTTAGAGGAGGGAAAGAAGAGCCAGGTCTTGAGAAATTCAGCTGCAAAATACCACAAATCAGGCTTACTTCACAAATTTTGCAGATGTTATTTTAGTAGTCCTTATTTTAAATTTATGTCAAGGGTTTAATTTAGTTTGTTGAGTGTAAATAGTTAACACTTATCTTACATTTTAATAATTGATTTTCTTTTTCTATATAATTTTATAAAGGAATAACTTAATTACAATAAAAGCATGTTTGGATCTGTCCAAACAGTGCCCGAGAAGTGTAAATCAAAATAACACAAAACAAATCAGAAAACACAACGATCATTTAGTATCCAGTGTCCGTGTGGTAGCAGTACTTTCTGTGTATTTTGAGTGACATTTCTTGTCCAATCAGCGGTGAGAATCAACATGCCTCTGTGTGGTTTGCGACTAAAATTATTATTGCTGATCTTTATGACAGATGTCTCGTTCAATCACCGGTAAGAATGTAATTTGCAAACCTCACGTACCTTTTTTGGCTTGTTGATTCTTACTGCTGATTGGATGAGACATCGGTCACTCAAAATATAGTAAGTATATATGAAGTGCTGCAGCCACACAGACATTTAAATCTATTTTTATTTAAGGATTCATTTCAGTATTTTAGGATTATACAGCACTTTGATCAACTAAGTTGTGTTGAATGTGCTTTAAAAATTATCCTGACTTTACTTGATGGTACTTCTTGTATGTCTTGAGTGACCAATGTCTCATCCAATCAGCAATAAGGATTTAATTTGCGAACTATACCTACCTTTTTTGGTTTGATTGAATTGTAATTTGTTATCTTGTTTCTGGATGTGTCGTGTTTTCTGATTTGTTATATTGTATTTGGTTATTTTGTTTTCGGTTTTATTTTATTTTTTTATTTTTGTTTTTGGTTTGCACTTCTCGGCCACCGTAGTCATGAGCATAAACCTTAAAAAAAAAAAACAATTCTGGTATAATACCTTTTTAAAAATGTATGAATTCACAAGAGGAATTATGGGAAACGGATCAATGGATTTGTTGTTTAATTTATTATTGCACCAATAATTGATTAAAATGACAATGAATATAATTCTAAATAGAGGGGTTTAACTGAGGAACAAGCTCTTTGCAGCTGCGATATGGAGAGACATATCAAGATGAATTATGGGGAAAAGTACAATGGATTTGTTGTTTAATTGATTTTATTGCAATAAATTAATATAATAAAAAATTGAGGGGTTAAACTGGGGAGAGCTCTTGTGACATGCTGGTGGGATAGAGAGGCATAGCACAATTATGGGCAAATGGTCAATGGATTTCTGTTTAATTGATTATTGTAAAAAAAATTGATTATGCATACACTTCAGCTGCATTACAGCTCTGTAAGTGGCATCTGCCAATATCCCTTAATGACTGAGTGTACTTGCAGGTTTCACAGATTGCATGTAATTTTTACATGGTCCCTAAACCGCACACAGCGCAGCTCTGCCGTTAACGGGGTTATGCGTCTCCCAGAAGAAATATTTTTGTTTATATCGACTTGAAAATGTCGCAACATGACCGTTCCTTTTGAAGCACATTTAAGGCAAATAGGTGAACATATCACAAGGCTCAATAATTCATTCCAAACCTTCCTGTTGCATGTAGAGGAGAGGCAAAAGCTGAATATCAAACGAACATCAGACAGCAACTGAACTTTACCACAGTAAAATAGTGTGTAAGCCCTGAAGAAAGAAAACTGCTGCGCCATTTATCCAACAACAGGGTGCTCCTGCAGAGCAAATTATAAATTTCCTCCAAAATAATTGAGTCTGTTCAAGTCTATTTATGGTGTAAAATGTATTTTTTTTTCCCCTGGACTGCCACGTAAACCATTATTTGACTTTTTTTTTTTTTCTTGTCATGTCAATTTCAAGTTCAAGAATACAAAAAAAATCTATTTAGTTTCTAATCAGTCATGAGAAGTTTAGTAACTTCTTTTAATTTGTCCTGACAGGATTCCCACATTACTGACCAATTTTCAGTCATGAAAAACATGTTCAAAATAAGAGAGTAAAATCCCCTTTAAAAGATTCAGTTGTCCTGGAAAATATTTTATCTATCTATCTATCCATCTATGAAAATATATATGTGTATATGTTTTTGTGTGTATGTACACACATACCTTTTGCTTCTCGCTGCCTTATGGGTGAAAGCAGTCAGTTCAGGTCTAAGTGCATGGACGGCACGGAGCCAAAACACTGGTCCGATTCTATTATTTTCTTTCCATACACGGTTTGTATGTATATATAAACTTCCTTTATTTACAATAAAGAGGTACAAATTAACAGTGTGCAAATGTAAAAAATAAGTTAAACTACTTGTATATGCCCTATAGATTATTTAATTAGTTCATAGGTACAAATAAAAATAATTAAAACTTCTTTATAATCTTTTTCATTTATTTCTGTCAACATGCGAAGATATATTGATTCAGTTCAACAGCAAATTGATTAAAAAACAGTTTGTAACCACTAACTATTTTGAATTTGCGGGTGTGGAACTTGCCTAGTAATCAAGAGCCAACCCGTTAGTAGATAATTAGTAGTCAACCCATTAAACACTAAATGCATCCAATGTAAATACATCAAATATACATATCAATATAAAAATATATGTTAAATATTTATCTGTGCTTTAATACCTGTTTTTTTAATTAATCATCATTTGCATATCTTTACAAAAAGTGAAAAAATAAATAAAATATATGAATATTATAAATAATATGAAAGGGTCAATACTTAAATTAAATCTTTGCAATAGTTTCTTAACAGGGTAAATTTGATGTAATATCTCAAATGATACTTTTTCACTTTATTATTGACCCAGTTTCTATTAAGAATACAAGAAGTCACACAACAGAAGACCAAAATAATTTTGCTTCAGTGTAAACACATGCAGATAAGTTGCATAGATGAGATATAGTCACAGACTGCACATCTTCAAAATCTGACAAGAGCAATCATGGTAAAGAAATGTGGAAAATGCAAGTGTAGAAAATTCCACATCTGCAAAGCATGCGGCGACAGCGAGGTGCATTAGTGTAAGGTGTGATAACTTGCCTGTCATACTCTAGGGGGCTCCAACATTAAGCCTACTACTACCACTCAGTCTTCGGCCCTCCCGACTATCACATGTTTCCTCCGAACCATGTGACGCCAGCTGACCGCATCTTTTCGGACTGCTCGCTCACGCTCCATTGGGGGCGGAGTAACATACTCGGAGGACAGCGCTATCCGCTCCTTCCACTTGCGTGAGCTCAGACGCCTCTGATTGGCTGTAGAGCCATAATTAATGTGTGAGCACCAAGTACCGCTCATCCCGCCCCACTGAGAGAGGCCAATCACCTCAGCATCACCCAGGAACCGAACCAGCGATCTCCGGATGATTGGGCGAGCACTTTACCACTGCGCTCTCGGAGGCGTGGGAACCCTGCATGAGAAATGTTTCATAGTCACAGCATGTCATCCCAACTTAAATTTGATGTGCATTTTATATATTTATATTTTCTTTCTTCTCCTCAGCTGAGCCTAGGCCATGGAGTTCGACGTCTCCATGTGACTGCGGCTCTCAGTGCTAAAGCCAAGGTGGCGATGAGCCGTTTTGAGCCCAACTCCTACATCAACTATGATAAACTCCAGTCTAATGTCAATATTGTGCGCAAAAGGTCAGCTTGCTCTCATGTTTGCGTTTCACTCTTATGCCTGTTTGTTTTTCCCCTTTTATCTACACTGCTATTTTTGTTACAGCTTTTTCTGATGACCTCTTTCCAACACACTGTTTTCCTATTTGTTCACTTTAATCTGGGATTGGAAAAGCCATATATAGCAGTATTTTTTTATTTAATTTTTTTTTCCTTGCTCAATAGGCTGGACAGGCCACTTACACTTTCAGAGAAGATTGTCTATGGACATCTGGATGACCCAGCACGCCAGGAGATTGTTCGCGGACGCACGTACTTGCGTCTGCGTCCAGACAGAGTGGCAATGCCAGATGGAACAGCGCTAATGGCCATGCTGCAGTTCATCAGTAGTGGACTCCCAAAAGTGGCTGTACCATCCACCATCCACTGTGATCACCTTATCGAGGCTCAGCTAGGAGGAGCCCAGGACTTGCAACGAGCAAAGGTAAGTCTATAGTGGTAAGATGTGGTTGGCAGCATCGTTGCTATTCCTGTTGTACAAATGTGTTGCGTCTGAGTCAAGAGTTTTAAAACCTTTTCTATGTAGTTTAAATAGAGCTGTTATTGTTTTTTGAGCAAATTAAGTAAACTGCAGTTTGTTTGTATTTCCTGTTGTGACCCAGGAAGTGAATCAGGAAGTTTACAACTTCCTTGCCAGTTCAGGAGCTAAATACGGGGTTGGTTTCTGGAAACCCGGTTCAGGAATCCTCCATCAGGTAATGTTTAAGGGTGCTTCTTGTACCCTTTCTTTACCGGGAGATATTTTTGTTGTATACAAGATATAATTCAGTAACCGTAGGCCATTCTGTATTTTCACTTTTTTTTTTTTTTCACAGATTTTTTTGGAAAATTATGCCTACCCTGGAGTAATGTTGATTGGTACGGACTCCCACACCCCTAATGGTGGTGGATTGGGCAGTATCTGCATTGGAGTAGGTGGAGCTGATGCAGTGGATGTCATGGCAGGAATTCCATGGGAGCTTAAGTGTCCAATGGTGAATTCACATATACATGCTATCAGCTACCGGTCAGCTTTTGTGGCACTTTGTCATATTTGTCAACAGTCATATTTATAATACGACTAAAATGTGAATTCAGGTTATTGGTGTAAAATTGACGGGCAGTCTGTCAGGTTGGACCTCACCAAAGGATGTTATCCTGAAAGTGGCTGGCATCCTCACAGTAAAAGGTGGCACCGGTGCTATTGTGGAGTATCATGGTCCTGGGGTTGATTCCATCTCCTGTACAGGTAAGACATTGCACCACTGAATGTCAGAAGAAACTAAAACTGTTCAGTATATGCTCTTACATTATTTTTCCATTTTTGTCTTTTAGGAATGGCTACCATCTGTAATATGGGTGCTGAAATTGGTGCCACAACCTCAGTCTTCCCATACAATCACCGCATGAGGACGTACTTGGAGAAGACAGGACGTGCAGGTTAGTTGTAGAATTTATCACACTCTTTTGTTAATCCATTTAGACCGTTTCCTTTATGGAAGTTATTTTCTTGTTTGCTTAGAAATTGCCAGTCTGGCTGATGAGTACAAAGATCTGCTCGTTCCTGACGCTGGCTGTGAATATGACCAAGTGATTGAGATTAACCTGAATGAGGTAAGCACCTGTCCTGATTTTATTCATCACTAAAATACTAGAAACCTTTTCAAGCTAATATTTTACAGATGACAAAATACAGTGCCTGCCAAAAACAAATGTTGCACATGCTAAAATTTTATTTACAGTTGTGACCTTTAACTTTTTATGGTTTTCTTAAACTTAACATACAAGTACAAGAATCTAACAACAGCTAGGTTAATGTACTATTTACAAAACAAAAAAAACAACAATAAATAAATAAAACAATGGTGATTACTGAGTAATAACCAGAGATAACACTGTAGAGCATAACAGATTAAGCAAGTCACAATCTAAACATGGGTCTACAAACCGAATTCCAAAAAAGTTGGGACACTAAACAAATTGTGAATAAAAACTGAATGCAATGATGTGGAGATGGCAAATGTCAATATTTTATTCAGAATAGAACATAAATCACGGAACAAAAATTTAAACTGAGAAAATTTATCATTTTAAAGGAAAAATATGTTGATTCCAAATTTCACGGTGTCAACAAATCCCAAAAAAGTTGGGACAAGTAGCAATAAGAGGCTGGAAAAAGTAAATTTGAGCATAACGAAGAGCTGGAAGACCAATTAACAGTAATTAGGTTAATTGGCAACATGATTGGGTATAAAAAGAGCTTCTCAGAGTGGCAGTGTCTCTCAGAAGCCAAGATGGGTAGAGGATCACCAATTCCCACAATATTGTGCAGAAAGATAGTGGAGCAATATCAGAAAGATGTTACTCAGTGAAAAATTGCAAAGACTTTGCACTTATCATCATCAACTGTGCATAATATCATCCGAAGATTCAGAGAATCTGGAACAATCTCTGTGAGTAAGGGTCAAGGGTGTAAAACCATACTGGATGCCCGTGATCTCCGGGCCCTTAAACGACACTGCACCACAAACAGGAATGCTACTGTAAAGGAAATCACAGAATGGGCTCAGGAATACTTCCAGAAACCATTGTCAGTGAACACAATCCACCGTGCCATCCGCCGTTGCCAACTAAAACTCTACAGTGCAAAGAAGAAGCCATTTCTAAGCAAGATCCACAAGCACAGGCGTTTTCATTGGGCCAGGGATCATTTAAAATGGAGTGTGGCAAAATGGAAGACTGTTCTGTGGTCAGACGAGTCACGATTCGAAGTTCTTGTTGGAAATGTGGGACACCATGTCATCCGGACCAAAGAGGACAAGGACAACCCAAGTTGTTATCAACGCTCAGTTCAGAAGCCTGCATCTCTGATGGTATGGGGTTGCATGAGTGCGTGTGGCATGGGCAGCTTGCATGTCTGGAAAGGCACCATCAATGCAGAAAAATATATTCAGGTTCTAGAACAACATATGCTCCCATCCAGACGTCATCTCTTTCAGGGAAGACCCTGCATTTTTCAACAAGATAATGCCAGACCACATTCTGCATCAATCACAACATCATGGTTGCGTAGGAGAAGGATCCGGGTACTGAAATGGCCAGTCTGCAGTCCAGATCTTTCCCCTATAGAGAACATTTGGCGCATCATAAAGAGGAAGGTGCGACAAAGAAGGCCCAAGACGATTGAACAGTTAGAGGCCTGTATTAGACAAGAATGGGAGAGCATTCCTATTTCTAAACTTGAGAAACTGGTCTCCTCGGTCCCCAGACGTCTGTTGAGTGTTGTAAGAAGAAGGGGAGATGCCACACAGTGGTGAAAATGGCCTTGTCCCAACTTTTTTGGGATTTGTTGACACCATGACATTTTGATTCACCATATTTTTCCCTTAAAATGATACATTTTCTCAGTTTAAACTTTTGTTCCGTGATTTATGTTCTATTCTGAATAAAATTTTGACATTTGCCATCTCCACATCATTGCATTCAGTTTTTATTCACAATTTGTTTAGTGTCCCAACTTTTTTGGAATCCGGTTTGTATTATCAGTCATCCTTTGAAACCACAGTCTGAATAAATTTCTCCCATAAGTCCACATCATTATAATTTTGATTCAATTTGGCTAACAGATAAACTCTCAGTCAAAAGTTCAATCCACATTTTAATTGTAGGACATTGAATATTTTTCCAAAATTTAAGTATCAGTCACTGTAATAAGAGAGAACTCCTTGTTTTTGATCTGTAAGATCTCTGATTTTTCTCCCAACAAACATATCCTGGGTGATAATGGAATGTCACATCCCAAACATTCTCCTACATATTTTAACACCGCTTTCCAAAAAGGTTGAATCTTTGAACATTCCCATAGAGCATGCATATATGTACCATTTTCTTCTTTACATTTCCAGCATTTATTATCTTCCATACAACCCATTCTGAAAAGTCTAACTGGTGTGTAATAATACCTATGTAATACCTTGTATTGAATAAATTTACTTCTTGCTTCTTTTATATACTTTCCACTGTTGGACAAAATTCTCTTCCAGGTGTCTTTATCTGTGTCACTATCAATGTCTCTCTGCCAAATCAGTCTTAGGATTTCACAGTTATTGTCATCGACCCTTAAACAGACTTGGTAAAATTTAGATGTTTTTTGGATAGGTCTTGGTAGTTCAAAGAAATTTTCTAAAACATTATTTTGTTCCATGGGAACCTTTACCTTCAAGCAGTGTCTAATTTGAAAATATTTCCAGAAATGATCATGGCCTTCTAACTGAAAATTATTAAAAGACAAAAGCGTATTACTGAATAAATCCTTTAGTGTACGTATTCCGTTTCTAAACCACTGTCCCCAAAACGAGGGCTTTTTACCAACTTTAATGTAAGCGTTATTCTATACTGAAGAGTAATGTTGACAGCAGTAAGAAATCTGACACTTTTTGTGGGCAATTTTCCACACCTCTTTAGTATTGGGTTGTTCATTGGGTGTTTTAAGTCCCCCTCTGAATTTTGGGAAAAAGCCTCTATTGGCCTGAAAGGGGAAGTAAGTTGTCGTTCTATAAATACCCAATCTAAATCTGAATCCTCATTCCCCCAATGTCTAGCGAGCTTGGAGATTTCAAATGCTATTTTATAGAGCTCTACATTAGGTAATGCTAAGCTTCCCCTGTCTCTAGGCAACCATAATTTAATTACCCCAATCCTGGGTCTTTTACCTTCCCATTAAAAAATTCTTAAACATAGCATTATATTGTGTATACATCTGAGGAGGCATGGTAACGGGGACCATTCCTGATATGTAATTAAACTGTGGCGCTACCACCATCTTTATTATATTAATCTTCCCCCATAAAGTCAACATGTTTTTTCCAGCTATCTAATTTTGTCTATTTTCTGCACCAAAGGTTCCATATTTAAATACAATATATTCTCTAAATTATGGCTCAAATTGATGCCTAAATATTTAATTCCTTTATCCATCCATTTGAATTTAAATGTGCTCAATGAGGAAGAAAAACATACTCGTGATACTGGCATAGCTTCTGACTTATTCAATTCAATTCAGTTTTATTTGTATAGCGCTTTTAACAATTGACATTGTCTCAAAACAGCTTTACACAATCAAGAGAATTATTTAAGTTTGTATGGAATGTGTATGAATCAAATGTTCAGACAGTCCCTGGTGAGCAAGCCCGAGGGCGACAGTGGCAAGGAAAAACTCCCTGAGATGGTAATAGGAAGAAACCTTGAGAGGAACCAGACTCAACAGGGAACCCATCCTCATCTGGGTGAAACAGATAGCAGGAAATTATCTGCATTTATACAGTGTTAAGTGTTGGGTTCAGCTATAATAGTTGATGTAAAATGGAGTCCAGTAGTTATTGGAGACTCAGGTAGACTTGTAGAAAGTCCTGAACTATGGAATTGTCAAGTCCTCAGAGAAACAGCTGACAACACCAGTCGAGGCCAGAACCATCTTCTAAGTAGATAGAATCATCCCCAGACACCTGACGCATCCCAAAGAGACACACGGGGCATCCATGCGACGAGACCTCCAACCAGAAACGGGGCACCAGGATGGATCAGACAGGTCCGGAGGGCAGAGGGAGTCTGGATCACTGGCAGCTCAGGAACGACATGTGTAGCTCGACAGAGAGAGAGAGAGAGAGAGAGAGTGACCGGGGGAGAGAGGAAAGAGAAAGAGGGGGAGGAAGAGAAGAGGAGGAGAGATTGCAATTAGGTATGGTCACAGTCACATAATGTATAATGTGAATGTATATTTACTGTAGAGTGCAAGCAGGGACTCCGGCAGGACTAACTATGACAGCATAACTAAAAGGGAGAGCCAGAAGGAAACACAAACATGACGGCTCCCTGAGATGTAAAGCAAACAATCACCTCACCGTCAACAAACCTGAGTGATCAAATGAGACTGAGGAAGACAGCATCTAAACATACCAGTTCACCATAATACTCTACGTCCATGAGTCCCCCAGATCTGCTCCTTTACCTTATGGCAAATCTATTTATAAAAATGCTTGGCTAAATAAATAGGTTTTGAGCCTAGACTTAAACACTGAGACTGTGTCTGAGTCCCGATCACTATTTGGAAGACTATTCCATAATTTTGGGGCTTTGTAAGAAAAAGCTCTGCCCCCAGCTGTAGTTTTCATAATACGCGGTACTGACAAGCAGCCTGCATCCTTTGACCGAAGTAGGCGTGGCGGATTGTAAGACGCTAGCAGTTCGCTCAGATACTGCGGCGCGAGACCATTTAATGCTTTATATGTCAAGAGTAGTATTTTAAAATCAATGCGAAATTTCACAGGGAGCCAATGTAGTGAAGATAGGATAAGGGTGATGTGCTCATATCTTCTGGTTCTAGTGAGGACTCTCGCTGCTGCATTCTGGACTAGCTGAAGCTTGTTTATGCACCTACAGTAACTGAACAACCAGACAGTAAGCCATTACAATAGTCCAACCTAGAAGTGATAAAAGCATGAACTAGTTTTTCTGCATCGTTTAGCGACAATATATTTCTTATCTTGGCAATATTTCTGAGGTGAAGGAATGCTATCCTGGTGATATTATCTACATGAGCTTCAAATGAAAGGCTGGAATCTATAATCACACCGAGGTCTTTTACTGTTGCACTTGATAGAACAGAAAGGCCATCTAAAGTTACGGTGTGATCTAAGATTTTACTTCTAGCTGTATGCGGTCCTATGACTAGAACTTCTGTCTGATCCGGATTAAGCAGAAGGAAGTTAATTAGCATCCAATTTCTTATGTCCTGCACACATTGCTCAACTTTAGTAAGATGGTTTTTCTCATCAGGTTTTGTTGAGACGTATAGCTGTGTGTCGTCAGCATAACAATGAAAACTAATACCATGCTTACGGATTATGTTGCCCAGAGGAAGCATGTAAAGAGAAAAAAGCAATGGGCCTAAAACTGAACCCTGCGGAACGCCAAACTCCACTAGAGAACCTGCAGAATAATCACCATTTAAGTCTACATACTGATAACGATCGGTCAAATAGGATCTGAGCCAGGAGAGGGCTGTACCCTTAATTCCTACTACATTTTCTAATCTGTGAAGAAGAATGGAATGATCAATGGTGTCAAAAGCTGCACTGAGGTCGAGTAATACAAGCATAGTTACACAACCCTGATCAGAGGCCAATAGGAGGTCATTTACTACTTTGTCATGATACTTTGAATTGATTTGTCAATTATTGATTTTAGTCGTTATAATTGATTCGTTGCACCCTAACATATAAGAACGCAGACGTGGTCTGAAGTTCAAATGAAGGATCAGAATGGTGAAGATAAGAGATGTAAATGACCCTGAGCATGGTGTGGTTTTTGGTCTTAGTCCGGCTGGGCTGAGCATTTCTAAAACTGCCGATGTACAGGGATTCATGCCCAACCATTTCTATAGTTTACAGAGAATGGTCATAAAAAGAGAGAATACCCAGTGAGCAGCATTTTAGTGGAAACCTTGAAGCACATGTGCTACAGCAGCAGATGACCACGCTGGGTGCTAATTCTGTCTGTTAAAAACAGGAAACTGTTAGTCACATCGGCTCATCAAAATTGGACAATAAAACATTGCCTGGTCTAATGGGTCTTGATTTCAGATAAGACAATTGGGTGGTACGGTCAGAATTATGGGTAAACAACATAAAAGCATCCATCCATTCATCTTGCCTTGTTTTAACAGTTCAAGCTAGTGGTGTTAGTATAATGGTGCGGGGGATATATTCTTGGCACACTTTGTGCCCCTTGAGCATTTTTTAAATTACTTTTTTTTATTTTTATAATAACAATGAATATTGATGCATCCATGTACATCTTTCTACAATCTCAGTATAATGCACCAGGAGGGCATTTGAGTACAGGGAATTAATTTTTGTTTCAATTCATTCAATTCATTGCCTCCACCCAATCTCAACCTAACAAAGCGCCTTTGGTGTGTGGTGGAACAGTAACTTTGCATCGTGAATGTGTAGCTGACAAATCTGAAGCAACTTAGCTCTATATGAACTTGCTGTTAATATTATTATAATTTATTATTGTTACTCAGTCCAAATAAGGTTTTTGTTCAAATAAATTTAATAATTGTTGTGTACCTTCATTAATTTAACGTTTAATCTCTTGCAGCTGAAGCCACACATCAATGGTCCCTTCACTCCTGACTTGGCTCACCCAGTGTCTGAAATCGGCTCTGTCGCAGAGAAGAATGGATGGCCATTAGAGGTTAAAGTTGGTATGTACCAAACACTGCTACATCAACTTGTATTGTATGCACATGACTTGAAATTGCTGTCAGTTTTTCAGAGTAAACAGCTTGCCTTTCATGCGCTGACTTTCAGGTCTGATTGGTAGCTGTACCAACTCGAGTTATGAAGATATGGGTAGAGCTGCTTCATTGGCCAAGCAGGCTCTAGATAAGGGGCTCAAGTGCAAAGCCATGTTCACAGTCACCCCTGGCTCTGAGCAGATTCGTGCTACCATTGAGAGAGATGGTTATGTAAGTCTGAATGCTTAATGTACAAGCTTATTTAAAAAATGTTGACCTTAATGAACTTTATTAGATTAGATCCAACTTTGTCATTCCACACTGTTACAAGGCAACGAAATGCAGTTAGCATCTAACCAGAAATGCAAGTTAGGAGGTAGGTGTGTGTGTGTGTTAGGGCTGCACGATATATCGAAAAAATATCGTTATCGTGATAATGGTATACGCGATATCCGTATTGCAAAGAGTTGCGATAAATAATTTATGTGCCAAGCATTTGTGTCCAAATTTGACCAATCAGATGGGCCCTTACTATGATTAAACCCGCTTATATCTTTCTATATATTTTTAAATATATAAAATACCTTTATACTTAATTCTGTCGCGAACTAACCCGGGATGATCAGAAGACTTGGCGATTAGCCGTTAGCCCTTTGTAGTGTGCACGGTAAACCCAAACGCGGAAGCAAGCGAGTAGGCAGGGTAACCACGCGAATTAGTCTAAGGACTCTCACAGAAGGGGAAAAGGGAAAAACACACATTTAACCCGCGTCCTATAAACACACACTCGAATCAGAAAGTAAACAATCTGAACCGACATACGCGAACTTGGTGACTAAGCTCTATGCGGTGGTTTGTTTACTCCTCTTATACTTCCTGGTTCGCGACTGCATTACTTCCGGTCCTAGTGGCGGAGCGAGTGTGTGTGTGACACAAATAGTATTTTTTTTTATTTAATTTTTGTTTAATAATATTTTTTATTAAAAAAACTAAACAGAATATTCTCTCTGGCTTTTTTTTTGTTTAAAAGATGCTCTTGTTTTAAGACACTATTGATGAGTGTATGGTTACACGTAAATAAAAAGTAATGTTTGAAAGTAATTCATATTGTGTTGGCAGGTTTATAGTAACAGCAAACCACAAATCAGAATATCTGCTGAGGGTTTTAAGTCATTCATAGTGTTTTGAAGTCTAAATATTTGAAACTTCCTTGACATATAGTTTCTTTTTAGCCTGAATTAGATTTAATTACATCAGACGAATATCTATTACCTGTTTTAGTATGATTACATATAAATAATTTTTTTTTTTAAATAGGCAATAATAATAATAAAAAATGCATTTCTCTAGGGAAATGTTATATCACAAGAAATATCGTTATCGCAGTATTCAACAACAATATCGCATATTTTCCTAATATCGTGCAGCCCTAGTTTGTATAAATAATAATGGGGTATTTAATTCTCTGGTTGCAGGCTAAGATACTCAGTGATGTTGGAGGAGTTGTACTGGCCAGTGCTTGTGGACCCTGCCTCGGACAGTGGGACAGGTATGGAGAACCTCCTCATGAAACGCAGGCATTTATCTTGAGTACTAATTCTTTTAAATGTATTGTATGTGGTTTTCCATTTCATTCCCATGTGTAGGAGAGATGTTAAGAAAGGAGAGAAGAACACCATAGTCACATCCTTTAATAGGAACTTCACAGCTCGGAATGATGCCAATCCTGCCACCCATGCGTTTGTCACTTCACCAGAGGTATTAGGATTATGGTTTCAATGAGGGACATGCTCTCTTGATTTCTTCTCGTTGTGCAGGGTGATATGCATATTCTGTAATAACTCTTGCTATGATGAAGCAATCGGAACCAAATAAGGTACACTACATACCTTGACATCCATCCATCCATCCATCCATCTTTAACCGCTTATCTAAAGTTTGTTCGTGGGGGTAGCAGTTCCTGCAGGGATCCCCAAACTTCCCTTTCCCCAGCCACCTCAGCTAACTCTGACCAGGGAATCCCAAGACGTTCCCAGGCCATTGTGGAGATATAATCTCTCCATCTAATCCTTGGTCTGCTCCTTGGTCTCCTACCAGCTGGATGTGCCAAGAACACCTCCCTAGGGAGGCGTCCTGGTGACATCCTTACTAGATGCCTGAACCAGCTCAATTGACTCCTTTTCCCGTAAAGAATTAGCGGCTCTACTGAGTTTCTCACAAATTACTGGGCTTCTCATCTTATCCCGAAGTGAAAAGCCAGCTACCCTTCTGAGAAAACCCATTTCGGCCGCTTCTATTCGTGATCTTGTGCTTTCGGTCATGACCCAACGGTCATGACCATAGGTGAGGGTTGGAACGAAGATATACCAGTAGATTGAGAGCTTTGCCTTGTGGCTCAGCTCTCTTTTTGTCACAATACCTTGACATACAGGGATTAAAGTTCTCCGTCGTTACGACGGATTTCCGTTAATTGTAGCGAGTCATCGACAGATTTCCGTCAATCACACTGTTCCGCCTGTCCTTAATGTTTAAAATTCACTTTTCATAATTTTAATGCTGTGTATATATAGGCTTACATGGGTCTTAAATTAAGGAAAGACAAAGTGTATTCAGCCTGCTGAGGAGGATGTGATCAAAGCCTGGAGTGGAGCGAATGCACGTTCCTCTCTCCACTCTAAGCGTTTTGTTATCACTCCGGTATGGATCCACTCCGGGTTTTGGTTTAGTTTTGAAGAACTACATGTCAGGCTATGGTATAACTATATTTAAGATAGCATGGACACACTTAATGCAGGAAGGCTCCGATGTTTCGGAGATTGATAAAAGTGTAAAAAAATAAATAAATGGAGATGGGCTTGGCTTAGTGAAATTGGGGAGAATGGCAAGCCTTTTAGTTCGTGGACTAAAAAAAAAAAATCAAACATCCAGGTACGTGTCTTTGCACAGTATGCCACAGGAAACTTCAATATGGCAATAATGGCAAAACAAAGTGCGAGCTCGCCATCAGTCAGCAGCTAGTCACAATGCTGCCGTTCGTGCTCTAACAGTACACATGCTCCCTGTCTGGTGCGACAAGTACCACAACGGAGATTCACGCATCTGTGGCCGACCGTGTGCGCGATGTAAAAGTGCGCGTATGTTCTTTCATAGCGGAGCATGACCTGTCGGTCACAGTCTCACAACCACTAGTTAATTTAATGCCAAAGACAAGTTGTCAAAGACAAGAGTGCACTTTCAAGATTGTCTATGTCTAATGCACATGCCTACTACTTGCACACATGGCATTGTTGCTTACTGGAAATCCGATTTGTCATCTAAGCTGAAAACGAAGATGTTTTCTTTAAGATACATAAAACATGCACTGAAAAAGCACTTTTTGGAATTTAATGGTGGTGCTATTACTTTTTTCTGTTAATTATTAAGAGTTTCACAAAACATTGTTTGGTGTTATAAGATGAATAAAAACATGCACTGAAAAGATATGTGGTAGATGGTTGATTATTTGTGAAGGTATTTTTTTTCAAAGATTACAAATAGCTTTTAAAATATGCAAACTGGCAATATTAAAGTGGTTTAATCTCCCCTAAAGCTATTGGTCTCGACTATTTAAATAAAGTGTTGGTTAAAGGAATATGGCTTGGCCTGAAAAAAGTTCAGTCAGAAGACTTTTTTTCACTTTAATCCCTGGACATATGTGTAATAAATTGCCTTACATGTGATGCTGGAAGTGATCTCCGTTTTCTGCCAGACACTTTTTGATGTGGTGCTCCATGTTTCTGAATGTATCGGCAAGGATATTGGTGTGGAAGGAAGCAGCAATTTCTGGTTAGGTGTTTTCTTTCCAATCTTTCACAGTGCTTCCATGGGCTTGTTCCTTGTTTGAAGCTCCATATACTGAGGAGCACTTTGTACATTGTTTTGTTCAGATTGCTTCGTCCTTGCTAGAATTATTACAGTATATATCTCTTTGGAATGAATCACCCTAGATTGCATGTTAAATTTACAGTTTTTGTTTGATTTTCTGCCAATCAGATTGTTACTGCTCTTGCCATTGCGGGTACACTGAAATTCAACCCAGAGGTTGACTATCTCACAGCTTCCAACGGAGAGAAGTTTAAGCTGCAGCCCCCTACAGGAGACGAGTTGCCTGCACGTGACTTTGACCCAGGCCAGGACACGTATCAACATCCCCCAGCTGATGGCTCTGGCCTCAAAGTGGATGTCAACCCACAGAGCAACCGCCTGCAGCTGCTCGAGCCCTTTGATAAGTGGAACGGCAAAGACTTGGAGAACCTGCAAGTGCTCATAAAGGTAATCTGGCAAATGAGTGCTTATTGATTGATCTAGCTCTTTGGGATACGTTTATCATTACATTTATTTGGGGCTGTTCCTAGGTGAAGGGCAAGTGCACCACTGATCATATTAGTGCTGCTGGACCGTGGCTGAAATTCCGTGGTCATTTGGACAACATTTCAAACAATTTGCTTATTGGAGCTGTGAACATTGAAAATGATGCGGTTAATAAGATTTGCAATCGGCTGACTGGTGAATTTGGTGCTGTACCTGATGTTGCTCGCAATTACAAGGCAAGTGATTCTTATTTAGATTCTCACGTGATTTGTTTGCTGAATTTGCAGAAGGTTTATTACATTTTAATTTAGATATGCTATTTATAGTTTAATTAATGTAGAGACAGAGATGCAATTTGAATCATTTTTAAATTTTAGCAGTAGATAACATTTAAAAAAAAATCTGTTACATTGGCTTACCTGTAGAAAAATGGTGTTTCCTGGGTTGTGGTGGGTGATGAGAACTATGGTGAGGGATCCAGCAGAGAACATGCTGCTTTAGAGCCCAGACATCTTGGGGGCAGGGCCATCATTGTCAAGAGCTTTGCCAGAATTCATGGTGAGTATTTATTAATGTTATTCCCTCCATATCTTTTGCTTTTAATGTCTTGTTCTAGGGCCGCAACTAATTATTATTTTAATAGTTAATTAATCTTTTATTACTGAAATGATTCATCAATTAATATGGCTACAAAAGTAAAATTTAAAAGTTGACCGCTAAATCAAAAGCTATAAGAGTAACTGTGCTTAAGGTAGATTTGTACATATGCTAATAATAAAGATGAATTCTTTATTTTTTTTTCTTTTAAAGAACTTTATTGATTTTTCTGAAAACTGAGATTAGGTCGTTGATTATGGGGCGTGGTCAAGTGAAGTGTGAATGGCCACACACCGGAGGAGAATATGGCTAAATAATGTGTGTTGCTGTGAGCTGAAAAAAAACTACAACACCACAACAGCATAGGAGACAACGTGTGCAGAGCTTGTAAGCCGGCAATAAGGCTCGTGCCCATGTTTGTGAGAATTTCAGCTTCCTGCTTTTCAACTTCCTGCTGTATTTTGAATGTTAAAGATGGAGAAATTATTAGGGGGCTTCCGGTATGGCGTTGGAGTGAGTGGCAGTGTAGAGTGAGAGCTCCCAGACAAACGTATAATATCCCCCGAATTTAATCGGATATACTTATTCAGAGTTCCAGGTAAATCCAGTTTTAATGGAGACCAGCAAACACTGCAAGCTCAGGTGAAGTTGTGCTCTGTGAGACTGGTGGACTGCAGAAAAACACAAAACAGAAAAGCAGCAGCTGAGAGTGATCCAGAGGACGAGGACAGTGATTTTATTCCCTCCAGTGAGTGTTATAGTTGCATTGCGGATGTGAATGCGAAATGTTTTACAATTTAAGGTATGTGGGGATGTGTTGTAAGTGAAGGTAGATGTAGTAGTTTGGGTCATTTATGAACGTGTCACTCTGGTCTCCGTCTATGATTTTAGGAGCTTAAACTGATCTACAGCAAACAGGCACTGGTGGCTCAGTGGTAGGTGTTTCGCCTGCCATGCGGAAGGCCCGGGTTCGATTCCAGCCAGTGCCCACACCCCAGCCACTGGATACAGTGCCGGTCCCAAGCCCGGATAAAATGGGAGGGTTGCGTCAGGAAGGGCATCCGGCGTAAAACCTGTGCCAAGTTGTAGTGCGGACTGGATATTCCGCTGTGGCGACCCCTTGTCGGGAGTAGCCGAAAGACCAACAACAACAACTTATTGAAATTAACGAACAAACATGGAGGGGGATAAGCAACAAAAGGCTAGAAGTAAGTTACCTCAAAAACCGGAGAAAAATGGCAGACAAAAAACGGAAAACAAAAACACCGCTGGTGAGCACGAGGCCGAAGATTCCTCTCAAGCGTGTATCGGTGCTATATATACGCTGAAATTAAAGCTATCCGATCGGACATGAAGATGGAATTAAACAACTTTCACGAGACACTTCTTAAAGAAATGAAAACTGACTTGACAAATTTCAGAACGGATATCAACCTTAAACTGGATGAAATCACCACAGATCTGAAAGACGCGAAGGGTAGATTGGAGGAGGCCGAACAGAGAGTGATGGATTTAGAGGACTGGAGCACCGGAGCTAAAGAAGTGCTATGTCAGACCCTAGAAATCCAACAAAAAATGCAGACAAAACTTAGATATTGAAGCAAGATCTCGGCGAAACAATATACGTATCCCGGAATCCCAGAATCACCTCCGGCTAAACTTCGCGTATTTTTTGAGCATGGTCCTGTTGTTTATAACAGCGTAACGGAAGCGATGGAGGATCTGCGAAAGAAAGGAGTAACTACGGCCAGCATCAGAGAGGATCACACCACCGCATCAGCACCCATAGAGAAGTTGAGTAAAACCTCCTGGGAGACGGCGGGCGTAAAGCAGCGGCGTGGCCGAGAGATACAACTGGAGAAAGCATGGAAAAGACTCCAGGAATTCCGCAGAGTCATTGGAGATACTGAATGACTTTCTCTCAGGGTAAAATCAGTTAATAATAATTGTTACACCTATTATTAAAACCACCAAAACGAGAGAATGAGGACAACATTCACTCAAAAGTTCTAAACATTTATACGATTTGAGTTATGTAAAAAATAATTTTGCCTCAAGGGTTGATTTAAGTTCTAGCTTAATAGATTTATAAATGGGGGAAAAAAAAGTCTGGGAGTTCTTTGAAGAATTACGTTTCATTAAGTGCACTGATTTATAGTATCGGTTTGCACTGGGAAGGCCCTTCGTCAACCGAAGACTTTCCTTTCCAAACAGAAGTTACTGTTATTTTTTCATTTTACTTTTTCTTGTTCTGTACTAATTGTAATGTATCATCACGTACATTATCATACGGTAAGCCCTGGATGATCATGTCGCACCAAGAATATAGAATAATATCACTTAATGTTAACGGGTTACAAAATCCCATTAAGAGAGTTAAACTCATTGCGAAGATGAAAAGAGAGAACCAGCACATAATTTTTTGCCAGGAAACTCATCTGGTACAATCTGAACACGAAAAATTAAAAAGGTTAGGATTTAGAAACACATTTTACTCGTCATATAATAAGGGACATGCTAGAGGAGTCGCAATATTGATATCAAATAACGTGACCTTTCATGCTACCAACCAAATTGCTGATAAAGAAGGACGTTACATTCTGGTATAAGGGATCCTGGACTCCAGAGAAGTAACACTGTTTAACATTTACAGACCACCAGGACCAGATAAAATATTAAGAAAATATTTTACCTAATAAATTCGGAAGTTTCGGGCACTCTTATTTGTGGGGGGGACTGGAACGTACAGTTGCACCCTACCCTTGACTCTTCAAATCCAACAAAGAAGATAAATTCTGAATCGCTGTTTGTTAAGAGGATGCTAAAGGCCGCAGGACTGTTTACTAGATGGGAGGAGTTCCCTCCATATATCAAACAGTTCACTTTCGTCTCCCATCCTTACAAGGTCTACTCTAGGGTTGATTATTATTTCATGGCTCTCTCAGAGAGGCATAGAATTATAGATTGTGAAATAAGAGTTAAAGATGTTTCTGATCATGCGGGACTGTATTTGAGACTCCATCTTGATGTTCAACCCAAAAACACTATTTGGAGATTAAATACTAGTTTTCTGAATGACTGCCAATGTAAAGAATACATTAAAAAGGAAATTAAGGACTACATTGAGTTTAATAATAATGAGGATATATCACCGTGTGTTATATGGGATGCTGCCAAAGCAGTGCTGAGAGGAAAGTTCTTAAAGTGGGTGTCGAGGAAAAAAAAAAAAACAGATGTTAATGAATGCTTTAACAAATAAATTAAAGATACTGGAACAGAAACATATTGAATTAAATAACCCTGAATTACTAGATGAAATAAAAATAATAAAACAAGTAAATAAGATTCTTGACAAACTCGTGGAGATTAAACTCAAATATGTTAGACAGAACTATTATGAGAGCGGTCCCAGAGCTAAAAGACTGTTACCTTGGAGACTTCGTAAACAACGGAGAGGTCAATTTTCAAAATCAGGGACCCTGAAACCAATGTAATGTATTATAAACCGGAAGAAATATCACAATCTTTTGAAAATTATTATAAGAAACTATACAGTCAGCCAGCAGCAGCGGATCCCACAATTATAAAAAGTTTTTTGGAATCTCTAGATTTACCTTCAGTAGGAGTGAAACAAAAAAAAAAAATTGGTAACACAAGAAATTACAGAAACAGAAATTGATAATGCAATATCAAACGTAAAAACAAACAAAGTACCGGGAGGGGATGGATACCCAGCAGAGTGGTATAAAACCTTTAGGGAATTACTGAAACCCATGCTCCTAAAATGTTTTAACCATATTCTTAAAGGAGGGGAAACCCCAGTGTCTTGGAAACAAGCTATTATTTCTGTAATACCAAAGGCTGGAAAGGATAGGACAGAATGCAGCTCCTACAGACCTATTTCAGTTTTAAATATAGATTACAGAATATATGCATCAATAATAGCAAAAAGATTAGAAAATATAGTTCCTGAATTAATTGATACTGACCAAGCAGGATTTGTTAAAAATAGGCAGACACACGATAATTTAAGACGTGCTTTATTTATAATTGAGAACATGAGAAAAGATAATTACAAATCTTTGGCAATTAGCCTTGATGCTGAAAAAGCTTTTGATTCAGTGCGATGGGAGTATTTGTACTTGGTACTTGAACGCTTCGGCTTTAATAAAGAAGTTATAGGAAGTCTTAAACCACTATATAATTTACCGACAGCCCAGATTAAAATAAATGGTAACGTCCATAGCTCAATTACACTGGAGTGGGGATGTCGTCAGGGATGCCCTTTAAGTCCCACGCTTTTTGCTCTATTCATAGAGCCATTAGCTCAGGCCATCAGAGAACATACGGAAATCCTAGGCATTCCAATGGGAAAGACAGAACATAAAATATGCCTGTATGCGGATGATGTTCTTGTGACTATTTCCGACCCAGATTCTAGTTTACCTAAACTTATGTCTTGTCTTGAACAATTTGGTTGGTATTCGGGATATAAACTAAATTTACGCAAAACTCAATGCCTTTCTTTTAATTATTTACCACAGGAAAACATACATAATAAATATAATTTTAAATGGAAAGCAAAAAATATTAAATACCTGGGGATTATCGTACCAAAGAATTTGACTAAAATGTACACAACCAATTTTGGCCCTATGACAAAGGAGATAAAAGCAGACCTGGATAGTTGGACACCCCTACCTTTAAGTTTATATAACCGAATAGAAATTATAAGGATATAATTTTTAATTATTATAATAATTATAAGGTAGAAGTCGTTCTACCACGACTGCTGTTTCTCTTCCAATCCTTACCTAGAAATAACAAAAAAACTATTTAATGATTGAAGTCTAATGATTTCGAGATTTATATGGAAAAATCTGAAACCTAGAGTGAGACTCAAAACACTACAATTAACAAAGGAAAAGGGAGGACTGTCGCTTCCGTGTTTGGAGGACTACTGCAAAGCAGCACAAATAAAACATCTACTCAGCTGGTGTATCGATGATTACAATGCAAAATGGAAAGAAATAGAATTTAATCAAATGGACTTTCCTCTTCCCTGTTTATTAGGGGATAAGAGTACTTTGCACTCCAACAAATTAAGCACTCGGACATTGGTTCCTCTTAATATTTGGTTTAAAGAATGTAAAACCCTAAAGTTGGAGAGATATACACAGCTGTTAAGATGGGTGGCATATGATGAAGACTTTAAACCCTCTCAGATAGATGCACGGTTTAAACAATGGATTTGGAATGGTATTACTTCATACTGCATCTCATCTAAGTCAGGTTTAGATAGCTTTCAAAATGTCATGGATAACTATAACTTGGAGAAACAGGATGTCTATAGATATTTACAGCTTAGAATTGACTTTAATAAAAACATAAAAAATAAGGAGGGAATTGATTTGAGTCTTAACATTTTTGTTGCTACGTATAAAGGTAGTATTCATAAGAAATTAGTATCAAGAATATATGCATGCATACAGTCTGCCAAGTCTCTCTCTACCTTATATGTTAAAGAGAAATGGGAGAAGGAGGCGAACTATATCTGTCAGAAGAAGATTGGACAAATATTTGTAAAACACAACATGCCACCTCCAGTTCTGGTCAATGGAGAGAATTCTCATGGAAAAATATTTAGATTCTTTATAACTCCAAAAAGGATATACTCACAAAATGGTAACTTAGATTCTGCACGTTGCTGGAAACGATGTAACAATTCTATGGCTGATTATTATCATATATTCTGGAATTGCCTAGCAATCCAATCTTATTGGTTAATGGTGATCACAGAAATTGAATCAATACTGGGTTTTGAGATTGATCATAGCTTTGGTACTATATACTTAGGAAACATACAAACTGATTTTAATGCACAAGACAAATACCTTCTCAAAATACTGTTAATTGCTAGTAAAAAAGCAATAACCAAGAAATGGTTGGAAGAGATTCCACCGAAAAAGGATGAGTGTATAGCAATTGTAGATATGTTCGAAATGGAAGATTAAACAAGGCTAAATTTTATTTCAAAAATTGGTCAAAATGGTCTACAGTATATATAAGAAAACAGATATCATATAATTTGTTAGGAATTTTTTTGCAATGAGTGCGAACACCCCCCTCCCCTTACTTATATTTACTTATGTGTGTGTGTTTGTGTGTGTGTGCGTGCGCGTATGCGTGTGTACTGTATGTCCATCCATCCATTTTCTTCCGCTTATCCGAGGTCGGGTCGCGGGGGCAGCAGCTTCAGCAGGGATGCCCTCTCCTTGGCCACTTCTTCCAGCTCTTCTGGGGGGATCCCAAGGCGTTCCCAGGCCAGCGGAGAAACATAGTCCCTCCAGCGTGTCCTGGGTCTTCCCCGGGGTCTCTTTCCGGTGGGGCGTGTCCGGAACACCTCACAAGGGAGGCGTCCAGGGGGCATCCTAAATAGATGCCCAAGCCACCTCATCTGGCTCCTCTCGATGCGGAGGAGCTACTCTGAGCCCCTCCCGGATGACCGAGCTTCTCACCCTATCTCTAAGGGAGAGCCCAGACACCCTGCGGAGGAAACTCATTTCGGCTGCTTGTATTCGCGATCTTGTTCTTTTGGTCACTACCCACAGCTCATGACCATAGGTGAGGGTAGGAACGTAGATCGACCGGTAAATTGAGAGCTTTGCCTTTTGGCTCAGCTCCTTCTTCACCACGACGGACCGATACAGAGCCCGCATCACTGCAGACGCTTCCCCGATCCGCCTGTCGATCTCCCGTTCTCGTGAACAAGACTCTGAGATACTTAAACTCCTCCACTTGGGGCAGGATCTCACTCCCAACCCTGAGCGGGCACTCCACCCTTTTCCGGCTGAGGACCATGGCCTCAGATTTGGAGGTGCTTCACACTCGGCTGCGAACCGATCCAGTGAGAGCTGTAGGTCGCAGGATGATGAGGCCAACAGAACAACGTCATCTGCAAAAAGCAGTGATCCAATCCTGAGCCCACCAAACTGTACCCCCTCAACGCCCTGGCTGCGCCTAGAAATCCTGTCCATAAAAATTATGAACAGGATCGGTGACAAAGGGCAGCCCTGTCAGAGTCCTACTCTCACCGGAAACAGGCCCGACTTACTACCGGCAATGTGGACCAAGCTCCGACACCGGTTGTACAGGGACCGGACAGTCCTTAACAGGGAATCCGATATCCCATACTCCCGGAGTACCCCCCACAGGACTCCCCGATGGACACGGTCGAATGACTTCTCCAAGTCCACAAAGCACATGTAGACTGGTTGGGCAAACTCCCATGCCCCCTCCAGGAACCTGCTAAGGGTGTAGAGCTGGTCCACTGTTCCGTGACCTGGACGAAAACCACACTGCTCCTCCTGAATCTGAGGTTCGACTATCCGATGGACCCTCCTTTCCAGGACCCCTGAATAGACTTTCCCGGGGAGGCTGAGGAGTGTGATCCCTCTGTAGTTGGTACTCTTCTTGAAGAGGGGGACCACCACCCCGGTTTGCCAGTCCAGAGGCACTGTCCCAGGTGTGCATACAATGTTGCAGAGACGTGCCAACCATGACAGCCCTACAACATCCAGAGCCTTGAGGAACTCCGGGCAGATCTCATCCACCCCTGGGGCCCCGCCACCACGGAGCTTTTTGATCAGCTCGGCGACCTCGGCCCCAGAGATGGAAGAGTCCACCTCTATGTCCCCAGACTCTGCTTCCTCATCGGAAGGCATGTTGGTGGAATTAAGGAGGTCTTTGAAGTACTCCCCCCACCGACCCACAACGTCCCGAGTCGAGGTCAGCAGCGCACCATCCCCACTATACACTGTGTTGACCGTGCACTGCTTTCCCCTCCCGAGACGCCGGATGGTGGACCAGAATCTCTTCAAAGCCACCTGGAAGTCATTCTCCATGGCCTCCCTAAACTCCTCCCACGCCCGGGTTTTTGCCTCAGCAACCAACGAAGCTGCATTCCGCTTGGCCTGCCGGTACCCATCAGCTGCCTCTGGAGTGCCATCAGCCAAGATGGCCTGGTAAGACTCCTTCAGCTTGATGGCATCCCTCACCGCCGGTGTCCACCAACGGGTTCTTGGGTTGCCACCGTGACATGCACCGACCACCTTACGGCCACAGCTCCGGTCGGCCGCCTCGACAATGGAGGCGCGGAACATGGTCCATTCGGACTCAATGTCTCCCACCTCCCCCAGGACGTGGTTGAAGCTTTGCCGGAGGTGGGAGTTGAAGCTGGTCCTGACAGGGGACTCTGCCAGACGTTCCCAGCAGACCCTCACAATACGTTTGGGTCTACCAGGCCTGACCGGCATCCTACCCTGCCAACGAAGCCAACTTACCACCAGGTGGTGATCAGTTGACAGCTCCGCCCCTCTCTTCACCCGAGTGTCCAAGACATGTGGCCGCAAGTCCAACGACACGACCACAAAGTCGATCATCGAACTGTGGCCTAGGGTGTCCTGGTGCCAGGTGCACATATGAACACCCTTATGCCTGAACATGGTGTTCGTTATGGACAATCCGTGATGAGCACAGAAGTCCAATAACAAAACACCGCTCTGGTTCAGATCGGGGGTCCATTCATCCCAATCACGCCCTTCCAGGTCTCACTGTCATTGCCCACGTGAGCATTGGAGTCCCCCAACAGAACGATGGAGTCCCCAGGAGGGACGTTCTCTAGTGCCCCCTCCAGAGACCCCAAAAAGGGCGAGTACTCCAAGCTGCTGTTCGGCGTATAAGCGCAAACAACCGTAAGGATCCGTCCCCCCCACCCGAAGGCGGAGGGAGGCCACCCTCTCGTCCACTGCGGTGAACCCCAATGTACAGGCCCCGAGCCGGGGGGCAATAAGTATGCCCACACCTGCTCGTCGCCTCTCACCGGTGGCAACTCCAGAGTAGAAGAGAGTCCAGCCCCTCTCAAGGAGACTGGTTCCAGAGTCCAAGCTGTGCGTCGAGGTGAGTCCCACTATATCTAGCGGGAACTTCTCAACCTCACGCACTAGCTCAGGCTCCTTCCCCGCCAGAGAGGTGACATTCCACGTCCCTAGAGCCAGCTTCTGCAGCTGAGGATCAGATCGCCAAGGCCCCTGTCCTCAGCCACCGCCCAGCTCACACTGCACCCGACCTCTTTGGCCCCTCCTACAGTTGGTGAGCCCATGGGAAGGGGGACCCACGTTGCCTCTTCGGGTTGTGCCCGGCCGGGCCCCATGGGTGCAGGCCCGACCACCAGGCGCTCACCATCGGGCCCCACCTCCAGGCCTGGCTCCAGAGGGAGGCCCCAGTGACCCATGTCCGGGCGAGGGAAAACGTTTTCCAATGTTTTTACTCATCATAAGAGGTCTTTCCTCACATAGGACCAGATTGCCATGGGTGACCCTGCCAGGGGCATGAAGCCCCCGACAACATAGCTCCCAGGATCATTGGGACACGCAAACCCCTCCACCACGATAAGGTGGTGGTTCAAGGAGGGGTGTACTGTATGTGTATTCTTTTTTTCAATATATTGTTACGCCCCCCGCACAAAGAAAATAATTAAACTTTGCAACCAACCAATTTTTTTTTTAAACACATACAGGAAGCTCTTGGCTTCAGGGTTGGGCCTAGGCCAAAACAATAAACAAAACTCCACCCCTGTCTCCTCCCTCCAAACTAACTAAACTACCAAAGAAAAGAATATAAATCAAAATACAAAGACTAAACTAACTCCCTGACTATCCAACCAAAAACACAGGAGAAAACGGGGGACAACAAAAATGGCGCCCAACCCCTACTGCTTCCCTGAAACTATATACAACAAAAAAAAGAAAAGATATTTACAACATAAAACTATATACAATCACGGGAGGAACACTTCCATCCACGCGTACAAACAAAAAAGAAAATCAACAAAAGAAAATGAGAGCACACAGGGCATGACACAACAGTCTCTCTCTCTCTCTCTCTCTCTCTCTCTCCAAACACACAATACTCACACAACCACTCAACCAAGTAAACAATCAATCTTTTGAGCACGTAAGTCACATACTAGGCATAAGTCGCGCACTTCTGGCTTTCATCCGCCAGCTTAAAAGGACGCACAGATCCAAGGCCAGCCAATCCTGGCGCACGCCACGTCACGTTCAATCGGGGCGGGGCCACCTGTGAGAAGGAGAGCGAGAGAGAAGAAATGGGGGGAGAGATCGCGCACACGCCGCCGTCGCGCATGCGCACATACTGTACGTGCACTACATGCACCTGCACGTAACAATATATACATGTATATTATATATGGGAAATATTTTTGTTGGACCGTGCATCACAGATTTCAAAGGACTGAATCATAAGGACTTGAAGGAACCTATGTTGGTGTTTATGCTTATAATACTGTACCCTAGGCGGGGTGGGGTGGAGGGATAATGGTAGAGTAACCTGCACTATAATAACGACTGCATAAGAAAAACGTGATAGTTGTATGTGATGCCGCTGGTGATCTGTTTGTTCTGTTACTTGAAAACGAATTAAAAAAAAAAAAGTTAAAAAAAAGATTTAAGAAATTATTAGTGACCAGGACATAGTCAAAAGCTAGGTAAAGGTATTCAGAAGCTGGAGAACTTATTTATAGTCAAAGAGTGAAGCAAAGGATTTTAAAAAATACTCTCCATTGACTTTGCATTTTTTTTATTGTCTCTGAACAGAAACAAACTTGAAGAAACAAGGCCTGCTTCCCCTTACCTTTGCTAACCCTGCTGATTATGACAAAATCCGCCCAGATGACAAAATATCCATCGTAGGTCTCCAGACATTTGCACCAGGAAAGGTGAAAGCATTTTATTTTTTTATTTTTTAAGTGTTCCGGTGTTTAACAGAATACAAATTTAAACTATATCAGAGTCCAGTATAGTTAAATTCAAATTGTATTTGTCACTTACAGTCATACACAGTATGATATGCAGTTAAATGCTTATACATGACCTTAAAAATAAAATCTTAATAGAAAATAAATATGACTTAAAAGAAATATAATAGAAAATAAATTTAGCTAGGATAAAAAATACAAATATACTGTACAATATAGAACATAGACATTTTAGTGTAAATAAAAAAAAAACTGACTGGTGGTGTGCAAATAAGTGGCTTATTAAAGGTTTGTTAAAGTTATTTATTTATTATTAAAGTTGGCATTATTCATTTACAGTTTTATTCACTAATCTAGTGAATTATTTACTCTTCCTGCATTTTTTTTAAAATTTTTTTTTCTTTTTTTATAGCCTCTGCATGCTGTAATCAAGCACAAGGATAGCAGCAAGGAAACTATTGAGCTAAACCACACTTTCAACGAGACTCAGATCGAATGGTTCCAGGCAGGCTCTGCCCTGAACAGGATGAAGGAGCTGCAGTAATTAAGGACCGTTTATGAAGAAAGGGCAAGCATCTACGCATCCAGAAGATTCGTGCAGCATCCAGTATTCAACAGACATATTTGTAATTTATGGCAGAAATTAAATTCACTCCACTCGTAGTTATTGCATTGTGTATGATTGACGTGTATGTATCCAATTAAACAGTTAAATTAATCAGTATTGCCTGAATATGGCATACAAACACAATAAATTAATACATGGGCACAACAAAATATGAGGAGCATAGCAGTGGTGATGAATTCTGTGTGATTTAAATGGTTATTTAAAAGTGCATGGAGATTTTGTATATTTTTTTTCCTTCAGTTGCTTTTCAGTTTGTTTCATGCTTAATTAATTCACAGTATACTTAAATAGCAATTGTTTTCTGTTTGGTTTCCACTTAATCTAATATGAAATCCAGTGATTTCAACAGATCAGCAACAATTAAATCTTTACTCTTCCCTGTGTTTGTCATGCTAATCAGATAAACAGGGAAATAGGATTGTGAACCATGTTCTGTAATAACTCTATCTTGTGCCCTAAGATAGGCTGCCATCTTAAAATGTGTAAAAACATTAACTCTTATGTGTAACCGATTAAGTTCTGAATGCTTGCAGTGTGGCTGTTATCTTGGCATACTCGAATGGCACAGGGTATGATTCTGGCAGGTAGCTCTTTTGTGCATCCATGAATGAGAGATCTGGAGGATTACACAGATCACCTACTTCATTCTTACAGTCATTGGCAGTCGGAGTATTTGTATTGTATGACTCTACATTGCTCTCACCAACAGAAAATTCAGCTTGCTCTGATCAGCTATTGGTTGCAGAAAACACAGGACAAACTGGTAATGCTTGAAAACCAGAAACTATTTTTAAATTACCACTGCTAGCTAGTATAAAATATCTTTTCAATAAAATAACATCAAGAAATGTTTAGAAAATGTTGAATATTTGATCAATTAAGTCAAGTCATAAGGATGTTGGGAGATAATTTGATGGTTTTGAGAAGTTTTTTGATAGACCGATTAATCATCAAAATCACCAAATACTATACTGTATAGTCTCACAGACAATAAGGTTATTTATTTACATTAAGGTAAGGAAGGTAATTATATATAATACTGTGGAGAATATCTTGATATTTTGCTTCCAAAGATCCAAACTCGTATTTTTAGTTTTAAACCAATTTCCGTTTATTGTTAAGGCACACCTGCCCTGCGATGGATTGGCACTCTTGTGATAGTACATTTACATTTAGTCATTTGGCAGACGCTCTTATCCAGAGCGACTTACATCTGAGCAGTTGAGGGTTAAGGACCTTGCTCAAGGGCCCAACAGTGGCAACTTGGTGGTTGTGGGGTTTGAACCTGGGATCTTCCGAACCGTAGTCCAATGCCTTAACCACTGAGCTACCCCTTGCCCAGTACTTGCCATAGTACTCTATGTGCCATAGTATACTCTATGACCCCAGTGCCATAGTACTCTGTCTTGGGATAGGCTCCAGGTGCACACGACCCTGAATACAGGATAAAGTTGTATAGAAGATGAGTGAGTGAATTAAGGCACACCGTAACCTAAACTTGAAAAGCATTATAGTCTAAAAAAAAACGTCTAAACGCATGAATCTGGGGGAAACGGGTACAGATGATCAGGTTGGTGAATGCTGACCGGTTGTAACCAACAAGAGGTGAAATGAGGATGCTGATGAGGTTACTACATAAAAAAAGTAGATTTAGGTACTTTGCAGCCTGTCCCAGTAAAACGTATGTTCCAATTTCTGTAATGTAATCTAAGTGGTAGTTCTCTGGGCAAAATGCCTTCTTGAATCCAGAGGTCAGAGGAGAAGGGCCAGATGGGTTTGCGCTGAAAGAAAGGCACCAGTAGCACCAATTACATTAAAACCGATATGCCAAAGAGCATCTCTGAATGCACGGCATGTCAAACTTTGCGGCTCACCAAAAAATTAACAATAGATGATTGGACAAGCCTAGTTTGATGAATGTTTATTTCTGTACCTACATAAGACCTGCTGCTGTGACCAGACCATGATGCTCTTACTAAACAAACATTCAACATACTATGTAACGACTGTGTTGACTATAGTATACAGTTGTGAAAGAGGAATGGATTATTGGGTCATTCTACAGAAAAGGTGGAATTTGGGTCATAAAATTCTACTGAAGTGTATTTCTTCTTTCACACATAGAAGTCCTTTAATAGACACAAAGTAGACCATAGTGCTTTAAAAAAATTAATTTTATAACTGGTGTTACTTCTTTTCCTGGTAACGCCAATGACAATTTAGTCCTCGGTCACCAATGGCAATTATTTACAAAACGGCTTTCCATGTGTAAGACCTCATGGTTTTCAATAATGTCAAAATCAATAAATTTTTAGATGTAATCACTTTTTATGCTTTTTTTTTGTAACAGTTATAAACTGAGTAACACCAGTGATGGACTTTACATCAAATTGCAAAATAAATGATGACATTTCGAAACAAATGAAGAGAGACATCTGACATACATTTTGCATTTGTCTTTCAGAATAAAACTCTTCTCGTTCAACAGTAACATCAATGATATAGTTTGGGGGTGAGTGATATTTATTCCATATTAATAATTATAATAAATTCTCAACTCGTGATTTTAGTGTTTAACTTATTTTATCGAAGATAGATGAAATGTATATGGTCCTACTTTGATGTATGAACATAGTGACAAGACATTTTCTTGAACTTAGCCTTTAAACAAATGCCACAATGAAATACTGAACATCAAAGTAAGAAAATGTTCCATGATTTAAAGTAAATAAAATATATTTACTGAACATATACAGGTAATGTGTCTTATGTTTATTGAAATGATTTGGGCATCAGTAAACTAAATGACAGCACTTTCTATCATTTTTCTACCCTATTTTCTACTATGCAGTGTTAGGCAAGGACGGATTCCCTTTTTGAATCAAGGTTTTTTGTTGTTGTTGTTGTTTCCCCTCATGTCGTCTCAGGGAGTTTTCCCAGCCACTGGCGCACTTGACTTACTCGGATGTAAATATTGTATCGGCTAAAGCTACAACCAGTGGTCTGTGAAGCTGCTCTATAACCATTCTTCTTCTTAAAAGCTCAATAGAAATAAAGCTTATTATTTACCTAATTGGTACACTAACCCTCTGACGTGTAAATGAGTGTATTTTTTTTAATTATTATTTTTTCTAGAAAAGGCACATCCCGTCCTCCTCCTCCTCCTCCTCTTCTCCTCCTCCTTGTTTTCTCAGCACATCATTCGGTAAGCTCTGCCTGGTTTTGTGTTTTCTTTTAGAGCAAACAGCTGAGTGTCGCTCATGGATGAGCTTCACATAAACATGGCTGCGGAGTGAAGAATAAACCTATTACAGCCGCGGACATTTTGGAAATCCAGTACGGTAAGAGGTTATTCTTCAGTGGTAGCCAGGTCCATCCCACCTCCTCCTCGTCCACGCGTAAATACAACGCCATGCTGGGTTTTTTTTTTATTTTTTATAACGCGTTCATGTTTACAAGCGAAAGGAAAGCTTGTCTTGTTTTTACGTCGCTATTCGTTTTCCTATCATAATTAATCATGCTATAACAATAAACCGCTGATGGAGACTATTAATTATTAGGTTCCGTGTGTGTTTGTGTGATGGTCTGTGCTTTCGGACAGTCTGTGTACAGAAACGAGAACAATACATTCTCACATGGAGATAAACTCCATTTACGCCCAGGTTTTATGGAGTGGAAAATGACCGAGAGCCTCTGCTTCAGCATCATGACGATGTTAATATCCCTGGTTGTGTTACACTTGTAATGTTCATAGTTTCTTCATATTATAGAAACATTCTGGTTTCTGAGCATTTCCCCCTCGATCTTTGTGTGTGAAAATACCCTGTATTGCCATACTGTATCTTTACAGGTGCACCCATGTCTTAGTTGCACTCGCTGGTTCTTTCATCTGTCACTACCTTCAGTTAATTTGAGCTGTTTAGTTATTTATCCGATGCTGTTACACGTAAGGAAAGACCAAGCATGGCACATATATTTATACATTTCAATAAAAGATACATCTGCTTCCACTCAATTTGCCTTTGTTTTTTTGTTTAGTTTTTTTGCCTATGTACATCCTATATTCCTGCGCATTAATGAAAACCACTGATGACTCAGTGATATCTGGGTGGTGGACCATGATGCTGACATGATTGACTGCGAAGCACTGATCAGAATCATTTACTAGAATTTACTATCACACCTCAGTGTTGCTGCTGGGTTGAGAATAGTCTGCAGACAGCAGTCCTGTGTTACACCCTTAAGAAAGCATATGCATGAAGAATATATTAAACTGCATACCTATGAAGTGTTTAAATGAGATGTTGTAATGGTGGTCCGTTTGTACTGAAGGGCAGAGTGCAGTGAGGATGACTAATACATGACGTGTTACAGGAGATGAGCTAGAGTCACTACACACATCATGTCCCTGATAAAATCAGCAATGAGTGGGTGTAACTCGTTGCGGATACTACGTGTTTATTGTCATGAATATTGATTGAACACATAGCTAAATTGTTCTATACATTCTAATCTACATTATGTATATTAATTTGTGCATCTGTGCAGTGCTTTCCTGCTTCTGAATCTACTCCTTTGTGGCGCACCTGATTAGTCTTCTGCCAGTGGAGCTTGACAGTTCAGAGGGCTCAGACTCCTCTGAACAATGACTGATTCAGACACTTCATCCTCATCTGATCCCCTGCTACACAAACCTCACACTTCCCTCCCACTCTCTTTCCCTTTTCTGAGAGGGGGAAGTCATGTCTGGGAAAGGAAACCACCACAAGCGGGGGACACAACTAGTCCACTTCCGACCAAACGCAATCGCTCCTACTCTGCGTAAGTCGGAGTAACAAACTTTATGTTAAACAAATATAAAAAAACTTGTGTGCTGGATCAGTTTTGACAATGCTGTCTCTCGAAATGTATGATACGGTTTGGCTTTGCTTTTAGTTGTACGTATCCAAGAGTCACTTTCATCATTAACTCTGTCTTCCAGAACTGTGAGGTCCAGGTCTGGACCAGTTTTCAAGGGAGTCTGCAAGAACTTCTCTAGATCCCAGGGACATGGTTTCATCCGACCTACTCATGGAGGAGAGGACATATTTGTTCACATCTCAGAGTATGTACACCATAACAGACATATTTATCACATGTGCTGAATTGTATCTGCTGCTGTATCTGAATATTAAAGAATAATAGTGTATGTGTCCTGTGTTCGTCAGCATTGAGGGTGAATATGTACCAGTGGAAGGAGATGAAGTGACCTACAAAGTGTGCCCTGTTCCACCTAAGAATCTTAAGTTTCAAGCTGTGGAGGTGGTAATCACTAACCTTACACCGGGAACAAAGCATGAGACATGGTCTGGACAAGTCATCAGTTCATAGCTTATATGTTTACTCTTGCAAGAATGAAGAACAGAAGTTTCAGCAGGACGAATTCTGGCATGGAGAAGGAAAATACAATGTAATAAAATAGACAAAGGCTATGCTTAAATGGTGTCGTGTAAAAGTAGGTTATGGACGAAGTTGGGGTTGTGTAACTTTTGAGTGTTTAGCTTGGCAAATACATGCTAAGTTGATGTAAGTTTAGCAGGCCTGACTGAGCTTATCAAATGGTAGTATTAATAAAACACAAACCTGTTTAGAAATGTCTGTCTATCCATCTGTCTGTCTGTCCACCTGTATTTATTTGTTTTGTTTGTTTGTTTTTATTTGTTTGTTTGTGTTTGATTTTGCTGCATTGTAGTTGCATAATACTGACAACCAAAATACTAATGTGTTATGGAAGGTCAGTGAAAATTATGCTCTTTAATAAAACAAAGGTCAGATTTTTGTAAATGTATATTTCAGTTATCTTACCTCACAGTCTGGATGGACAAAATATTAAGAAATTATACTTAAGTGAAAGTATAAATAGTAAAACTCTTACTCAATATTAAAGCAGAAGTATTCTGCTAAAAAAAACTGAATTAAGTGATGAAGGATTAAGGGATGCGTATCCTCAAGTGATTCACAGCAATCGATTATCCTTTCAAACGTATATGGTTAGCTACTGTATAGTGCTAACTACATACTGGAACATGAGAAAAACTATTAAGTATAGTAATAAAGTACAACTACTCAAACATTATCCATTCTTGGTCAAAGTAAATATCTTTTTTGTAAGAGCACAAACTTTATCCATTTGATAATGGGCTGTTCATCTAATAGTGAAAAACAGTTTTTTGACATTAGATTGTCCTCATTTGAAACAAACTGTGCATTCTAAGAATTTTAAATAAACAATTATTTAACTAAATATCCCATTCAAATTCACTTCTTTACAAACTTTAGTGTATGTGTAATTTTATTGTCTACAATGTAATAAAAATTTGGTTTTGAATTTACAGTTGTCTGAGAATAAATGGATTTGATCATACAAATACAATGAAATATAATTTTAATACTGAAACTGAGAAATTTGCAAATCATATGCAAATGTTTTGCAGGTGTGTTTATATAAGTTATCTGCCTAAATGTCAATGAATTACCCAAAGTGTGTGAATGAGTATCTGATTGTAGGTACTGTATGTGTTTGCCCTGTGATGAATTATCACCCCATCCAGGGTGTTCCCCACCTTGTGCCCTTAGTCTCCCGGGAGAGGCTCCAGGCTCCCCGCGATGAGGGAGTGAGATTGCTGCAACATTTGTGTCTTTTCCCTTAAAATAAATAAATAGTATAATATGCTTGGGTGTACCCAAACATTTGGATACAACTGCACAGATGTGTAAAATAGTACATGATATACCCACTTGATTGTACCAAATTCATTGTACCAGTTTTGTTTTACATTCAGAAACGGTGTTCATTTAGTATGATAAGGAGAACCAGGGCTGTGCTAAAAATAGTAAACTCTGTATGATTTTATGACACTTCAGTTACCCAGCAGCACAGTAGGTTCATAACACATTAACCTTTGCACCTTGAGTGTATTTGTTTTCTTTCTTTGCTGTTATAATTTCTTTCTAACAGGTTTTAATATAAAATATAAAATATTTAGGTTTCTATGAGTCAATAAATAACAGGTCAAAATCAACATATTAAAAACCCACAATAGGCAAGCCCATGTAAAATCTGCAACTCTGTTTTCCATTTATTTTGTATATAATTTGTAAATGACATTATACCTACATCGGGTTTATGTTCTTGCAGCCTCCTAAATTGCATTTTTACAATTTACAACTTATGCTGTCTTGTATAACAAAAATTAAAATGTCATGTGGTGCATAAGCATCAAAAGGGGACTCAACCCTGTCCATATAAATGACACATTCGGACCATGATGACTTATTTACCAGCTGTTTCTTCAATGGTCTTTGTATTCTGTAGCAGCTATGTTTCCTTCAGAACTATAAGGCAAGTTTGCAGTCTTTAACAAATCAATTAAGTTCAATCAAGAAGGCTAATGTACAACATTTCAGTAGTGATACCATGTTAATAAAAATACTTGACATTATATCAAGAAAAAATGCCCCTCAGATTAAGATCAAGCTATGATGAAATATTTTTGTAATCCTTTTTAATAAATAAGTATTTATACTTTCCTATAAATAAAGAAATAAGTAAAACATTTTAATATTTTATATTTACCTTTTACATTTGCCCATTTAACAAAACAGTAGAGAAGTGGGAAAATATTAACATTTCCTGAGACTGTTCTATAAGCATAATACTGTAACATCATGTGATTGCATATAGAAGTATAGTTGGTTAGATAAAAAACAGGTAATATCTAAATAAATAAGTCACATGTGTTATCTGACTTTGTTTACTGAGGGACCACACCAACAGGTGACTAGCTATCATTCTATATTTGCTAAACTGTAATTGCATTTGAAATAGTGCAGCTGTGAGTTATTATAAAGGTTTAAACAGGGCTCTTATCTAAGGGTCACTCGATGAAAACTACAGCCAAACTGTGACAAGAGGGCAAATTCGAGAAAAAGGAATTTTGAAGCACATTCCAATCCCTATCAATACTGTAGTTAGCATCTCGGAGCTCCAGGGATGGGGGTTCAAATCTCCAATCCAGTCTGTTTGTGTAATGTTTGCATGTCCTCCCAGTGTTTGGTGAACTTCTTCTCTGTGTTCCACTTTCCCAGACAGTTTAAAAACATTAATTGTAATTAATTGATTGGTACTTTAAAATCCATTTAAGACTGAGCGTGAATGTGTGTGTGTGCCTGTACCCTGCGAGGTTGGAAACCCATTCAGGGTGTACCCTGTGTTATGCTCCAAGTTCCTTGGTATACGCTTCAAGCTCCCGATGACCTTGATTAGAATATGTAGTAGGTGAAGTGAATGAATGAAGAATTGAATGAATGATACTGATAGGCTCAGACATAAAAGCATATAGGTCAAGAGATAACATCTCCAATAAAATTATTTATGAGGCATCCCATTAACTGTGTTGTTCATGTAACAAGGAGACTAAAATAATAACAACAACGGCATTTGGCCTCTATACACCACCACCACAATTCACTGAAATGAAACATTCAATATATAAGAGAAGTCAAGATTTTCAGCTTTAATTCAATGGATTTTACAAAATTGTTGCATTAACCCTTCAGGAATTACAGCAATTTACCTGTACATGTACCTTGTTGTTGAAACAGCTGAAAGTCACTTCTTTATTTCAAATTCAGTGTGGTGGTGTACAAAGGACAAATGGCAAAAAAAAAAACTTTGTAAATGTTTGTAAACTCAATAAATAACATTAACAGACAGGGGAAAATTATCAACATTTTGGATGATGTGTTAACTTTAATATTTCAAGATAACTGTAGTTTATGTCGATCCATCCAAAAAGAAGGAATTTAAAGACTGTTGAGAATTTTTTTTAAACACAATGTTGCATCACTGAGAAGTTAAAGTTAAGGCGAAATCATATATTTTACCTGTTCTAGTATTACAGTTTATAAACTAGACTTCAGCATGGACACAGTGGCTGCCGTTTTCATGGACTGACTCCTGAGAGAGTTTATTATTGCGCGAGCTCTGTTCCGCTCTGTAGTTCATTAACGCGCACAGGTGTTTCACACTGCAAAGACAGCTCGCTTTCACGCTCAACGCTTTTTACGTGTTTGTTTTTTTTTCTAGTACTAGGCTAATATTGTATTATACGAAAATATTTGAACACATTTCGCGCACTTTTGAAGAGACGTGGATTTATTATTTTTTTAATTATTATTCACCGAATAACTGAAAATGCGTTACTGGATTTTTGCGTGTTTGTTCTCGACTTTTCCACAGACGCTGCACCTGTCTTGTCTAAATGGTATGTACATGATGAACGTGGTGTTGCTGGAGGACGGCGTTTCCCCCTGGAGTATGAACTTCGTTAAGCCAGCGGTGATAAAAGCCATTGAATCCGACTCGGAGATCAACTTCAAAAATAGTAGGTTTATTTCTCGTTGAGGATTAAAACCAACAGACATTTTATTGTTGGGGAGCAAATAGACGAGTTGTCCTCGTCCTAGTTTGTGAATTAAAGTGCAGTGTACTTGGAAATGAGGTGTGGACCTTCCTACCTTCAAATAAACTCACCAGTCAATTTTATTCTTAAAATTATTTTGTAATAACTTAATAACCACAATAATACAAATATAATGGTGGAGGAATGTGATAAGATATTATTATTATTATTATTATTATTATTATTACTGAACCATCATATATTTGCTCTCTGTTGAAGTAATATTTAGGATACACTCTCACTCACTCATCGTCTATAGTATACCGCTTTATCCTGTATACAGGGGTGCCTTTACCAGTAAACTTAGGGTACAAGGCGGTGTAAACCCTGGATGTGGTGCCAATCCATTGCGGGGCGCACATGCTCATTCACACACTACGGGCGATTTGGGAACACCAATTTGACTAATCTGCTTGTTTTTGGAATGTGTAAAGAAACCAGAGTACCCGGAGGAAACCCACTCCACAGGGAGAACATGCAAACTCAATGCACACAGACCCCGGGGGTGAGAATCGAACCCTGATGTTGGAGGTGCACAGCGACAGTGCTAACTACTAAGCCACTGTGCCGCCACATTTAGGATACAATAATAATAATAATTATTATTATTATTACTTTTTATTGTATCCTGAATGTCACTTTACCAGAGAGCAGAAAATATATGATGGACCTTGGATCTAGTAAGTCTGTAAACTCGTTGTTGCAGTTTGTTGCAACAAAAATATATAAAACCGCTCTATGACCACAATTATAATTAGTAGATAACACTATGGCTCATTCTTTATATGCATACCTCAAATGGACATATGTATAAGTAAAAAAATGCTTAGATGGATGACTGCATTGTGTGGGTTTGAATTTCACCTCTGGTCTGTGTGCGTGAAGTTTGCATTTTCACCCTGGTGAAGATATATTAGCTTTGACTAGAATAAATAACACATTTACTGCGAGGATTTTGTTGAAGTGTTAATTATTTCACTGGTGCTGTGGTTTTAGATGTACACCACAATCTGACTGCCACCTACAATGGGTTTCAAACCATCTATTACCGAAATAAAGGCTGTAGCAGCAGCATCTGTGAGGCAGTAGAGATCCTGATAGACCTCCAGGTGAGAGTTAATTTTAGATTTTATTCACTTTGAGACATGGTCATCACTTTGTGAACACTGCTAAATCTCACAGCCAACATTCTCTTTTAGAACACAGGAATGGTTGGCTGCGCTTTGCTGGGACCGTCCTGTACCTATGCAACCTTCCAACTGGTGGAGTGAGTTAGCCTGAGATTACTAATTTTGGACTGTATTCAGAGTTGGTGACTTAAGTCTGAACGTTTTGTCAATATTTATGTAAGAAAATTTACATGTATTCAGACCTTTGTACAGATCTACTTACATCAGCTTTTTAGGCCCTTTGTTTAGATTATGCAAATGACTTGTATGCAGTACATGAGTGTAAGATTACCAGATCTTTCTTGAGTAGAAGTGCCTAATATTTCAAGAAGTGTCAAGATGACTTGATCATCACTTGATTCAGCTCAATCCATAGTATTATTGTAAATATGCACACATTTTAGTGAAACCATAAGATACCTAATTAAGTTTATGAAATTACAATGTGAAACCATTTCAAAGCATGTGAAATGGTTTAAAAAAAAACTTTTAAATACTTTCAATTTGCTTCTTTGATTTGCCATTTGTCATGAATTAATAAAATACAACCAGTACTTTAATCCAGTCATTCCTAACTCTAGTCTTGGAGGATCATTGCCTTGCATATATCCCTGCTCTACCACACCAGCTTTAAATAAGAAAAAGCTGTTAATTAGTTGATTAGTTAAATCAAGTGTCATCGGAACTAAGAAAACACAAAATGTCCAGGGCAATGGGCCGAGAAGCTGTTCTTCAGAGTTTAAAGTATAAGTTAACATATGCTGTTTTTACAGTTCATCTTAATTAAGAGGCTGTCTTTGACCAAAAAAAAAAGAATTCAATGATTTTTAAGTGATTAAAGCTGTTACTACATAAAAATATCATATTTATATGTTTAATTTTGGCCTAAAATGGCATTCCATAGTATTGAAGGTGTTTTGACAGAAGATAAATTTCAGCATGATACATTGTGGTTACATGTAATTGTTAGACACTGATGGACTAAACACTTGCTTCTCACTTGAGCCGATCTCGAATCAGAAAATGCTCTATAGTTCAAGTTTATAATCAGGCATATCTTAAACATGCCTCTATTTAAGTCAAAATACATTGTGTGATTAACACCCATGCAACTTTTAAATAATGTTTAGGCTTGTAGTTACTGTATGTTTGAGGTTTGAATGCATAAGTGTACAATTTTGGTCTCAGATTCTCACTTTGCACTTAAAATTTGACCTGTAGTGACCTGAAAATGTCTAGAATTGCTAAGAAAAGTTTCTTCTCTTGGAAATATTTTATCTTATGTTTGACCTGGTCTTTGGCAGTCGTGATGTTGGTCTAGCACTCAATATGCCCATCATCTCAGCGGGAAGCTTTGGCCTGTCCTGTGACTACAAAGCTGACTTGACACGAATACTGCCTCCTGCTCGCAAGGTCTCCAACTTCTTTATCAACTTCTGGAACTTCTCAGATAGTATTAAGCCTTCCTGGGAGAATACATACATTTACAAAAAAGCCAATATCACAGAGGATTGCTTTTGGTGAGTTACCGGAAGTGTTCTTTGCGAGAAATAAGTTTACCTTGTGTGAAGCTAATGAGATACAGTATAACTTTTTTTTTATTACTGTAGGTACTTGAATGCCCTAGAGGTTGCCTCAGGCCCCTTTGCTGCCAGTGTTAAGACACGGGTGGTGCTCAGAAAAGAAGAAGATTTCAGTGCTGCACTAAAAAAGAAGAAAGAAAGTAACTGTAAGGATATATTCCATGTTTTTGTTTAATTGCAAATATGCAAATGCTTGTCCATCACTAACTAGCACCCGTTTCTACCACAGTGTTTATTTTATGTGGAACTCCAGATGATATAATTGAGTTGAAGAATGGCTCTCTGGATGTTGATGCTCAAATTGCCTTTATTCTGATTGATCTGTACAAGTTAGTCATCCACTGCTGTTTCACCCTTTTAGACATTTAGCTTTAATTTCTGTCATGGTGCTCATGGTAAACAACATAGCAAACTAAACTTTGCCATACATCTCATTTTAGTGACAAATACTACCTTGAACCATCCAATGATGCTATGAAGAATGTCTTAGTCCTGACAATGCCCGATAGTCGGAGTTACACCATAACCTCCAACAACACGGTGAGGGTTTTCCCTGCTTTTTATATAGAATTGTTCTCTCATTGTACCTTTTGTAAACATCTGTTCTTTTGTCTTGTTGACTGTAGATGAATGATTATATTGCAGCATATCATGATGCCGTGCTGCTGTTTGGGCAGGTCATGAGGCAAATTTGGAGTAATCCTGTCTTGGATGTAAACAGTGTCAATATAAACTATTTCAGAAATGTGTCATTTAAAGGTCGGAGACTTAAAATCCTGTTGACTTCCTAATTATGTCTGTTACAGTTTGTAAAATTATAATGTAAAAATAAACCTGTGTGACTACTATGTTTATGATGACAGGTATTGCAGGAGATTATATGATAGATGAGCATGGGGATAGAGATGTGGTGTTTTCACTGATTTACACCAACACCAGCAATGAGGTAATCAATAATCTTTAACGACTCCAGTTACTAGACCAGATTTATTTGCATGGGAGATTATGGAAATGTGGGAATCATTTCTAAAGTCACTGCCATGATACTGACCGAGTGCACACCAATTGTGTGCAATCAGTTTTTGTTATCAGACATATAAGCTTAAGTTCCCCTTTCTGTCCTTCAGTACAAAGTTCTGTATGAGTTTGACACCAGCAATAATAAAACAACACTGGTAGACAGCAATCCTTCATTCATCTGGCCTCAACAGCAACTTCCTGATGATCAGCCGAGTGTTTATAACACAGGTGCTATAGTTTTTCTCATTTAATTGTTTTTGCTGTTAGCTGTTTGACACTGTTGGTATGATATTAAGTACAGATAAGCCATATGTATACAGTCGTGGCCAAAAGTTTTGAGAATGACACAAATATTAGTTTTCACAAACTAAAGTTTGCTGCTAAACTGCTTTTGGGCATGCTCTCAATCAACTTCTGGGCCAAATCCTGACTGGTTTTTGTTTGTCCACCCGCCTCTTGAGGATTGACCACAAGTTCTCAATGGGATTAAGCTCTGGGGAGTTTCCAGACCATGGACCCAAAATTTCAACGTTTTGGTCCCCGAGCCACTTAGTTATCACTTTTGCCTTATGGCACGGTGCTCCATCGTGCTGGAAAATGCATTGTTCTTTACCAAACTGTTGTTGGATTGTTGGAAGAAGTTGCTGTTGGAGGGTGTTTTGGTACTATTCTTTATTCATGGCTGTGTTTTTGGGCAAAATTGTGAGTGAGCAAACTCCCTTGGATGAGAAGCAACTCCACACATGAATGGTCTCAGGATGCTTTACTGTTGGCATGACACAGGACTCATGGTAGCGCTCACCTTTTCTTCTCTGGACAAGCCTTTCTCCAGATGCCCCAAACAATCGGAAAGTGGCTTCATCTGAGACTCTTCATAACATTCTGGAGTATATGCAAATTGCTATTATAAAAACTTAAGCAGCAACTTTTCCAATTTCCAATATTTATGTAATTCTCAAAACTTTTGGCCACGACTGCACAATGTCATTTTGTACAGACACTTAATCAATGGTTTCTAACACACTTTATTTATACCCAGGTCTGCTGGCAGAAAATATTGTTATCATATCACTGGTCTCATTAGCATTGGTAGTGATAGCTACAGTTGCGTTTGTCTTATACTGGTAAGAACATCACAGATTATCACTATAGCTCCTCCCTGTCACATTTTATTATTGACTTGTCAGCTTTCTAATTCAATTGTGTTTGGAGAACATGACAAAATATGCTTTCTGCTTTTCCAGGCAAAACCGGTCATACCGTCGTAAACAGAGGCAATGGTCCTACATCCCTGTAGAGCTCCTTACCCCTGTAGAGTCCAGTGAGCGAAATATGGTGTCTCTTAAGGTAATGTTTGACCTAGGCTGTATGCTTTTGGATCATTTTAGATCTTTGCTTTAGTCATTTTGACATTTGTAAAGGATACAACTAGAAATAGAAATAATATGAAGACAGTAATGTATGAGGCATTGATTTGTTCCAAAGTAAATTTTTTAACACTTAAAATTACTTTGTACCTTTTTATTGGATCACATTTGTTAACATATTGAAATACATCAGCCAAATAATATATGAATGCTATGAATATTTATAACTGAACTATTCATCTTTTAACTGTATCGGCTTTTAGTTATATGGCTTTTGGTTTATATGTCTTACTTTTATGATTCATCAGCAAATGGCTACTATGTCCATTTACCCACATTTAATCAAATTCATTTAGAAGTAGTAGTAGACAATTAATAATTAGTGGACAATTAATTATTACTAAACACTTCATCTGATTAATCAGATTGATGAGGATGCCTGGAAAGATACAAGTCAGAAGATTCGCCGGGCACGCTATGATAAAAAGGTGCTTTTTCATTCTCCTAGTAACTATCTCATCATCTTACTGGTTGACATTAAAAAAAACACAAAAAACAAACCTTATATTTCAAAACAAATGCATGTTTGTTGTCGTAGATTGTAATCCTTAAAGATCTGAAGCACTCTGATGGCTGCTTCAGTGAAAGACAGAGAATAGCACTTAATGCGGTAAGCGACATGGCCCTTTTTTCCCCCTCTTCACAACAGTTTGCACTTCATTTGTGACAATCTCTTGTCAAACTTTTGTGATAAAGAAGTTATGATAAAGAAGTTCAATATCAGTTTTGATATTCCAATACTATATTTCCATACATTTATTACTGCAAGACTTCACCATATCTGTACCTGTATTCCAATTGGCTAAAATGTACCCTATAGCATGTAACTGTTTTTAAACCAGTCCATGCAACTTGGTTCTTCATTATGCGCAATTGATTTTTAAACAAATGAAAATGTATAAGCATTTGTACAAACAAAGGAACTGATGAAAACATCCCCAATTAGAAGACTTGTGTGAAAAAGCCCCTACGTTAAGAAAAACAGACTGGATTTAGCAGGTGATGACCTAACTTTTAGAGGAGTGTTCTCAAAATTGAACTTGGTCACAATGATCAGCAATATGTACATTGGTAAAAAGTATGAAGATTTAATTTAAACAACACAATTCAACTGTGAAACATGGGTTTCCAGGATTATGTTGTGGTGATGTTTTGATGGGCAAGGCCATCGACTTAGAAAAACGTTGGCATCATGAGGAGAGAGGATTCTCTAGAAATACTGAAGCATTTCATGATATTAGCCACAAAAGTTGGAATCGACTGGTGAAAGTTTTTCTTAAAAGAGTTTGGCTGAGCAAAGAGACCAAACAACCTGACTGAGCAGGTCTGTCAGGAGATATTGGCAATTCTGGCTTAGAAAAGCTTGTGGGAAAGTTATTTATTCATTTATTTAAGTGTTTTATTCAAGTAAAGCAATTAAAAGACATGCCACCAAATAATAAGCGTATGTAAACCCATTAAGTTTTCTGATCCAGTAAAACATTTATATAGTGTTTAAATAGTATATATTTATATAGTCCGTTTGGAGATGGCGTGGGATTATTAATTAAGGAACTTAAAGGAAACAAAAGAAAACTGATAACACAAAATAGCCAGAGCTCCGCGTGACGGTCTCTCTTTCTCACCGGCGTTTTAAGGAGACAGAGGCTGGGTCTTTGCCTGTGTCTTTCTCTGCGCTCTTTGTTTTGTCTTGTCTTGTCTTTGGCCCTAATACCTTTACAGGTGCTACCTAATGATCACACAAAGTGGCGAGATATCAGGACCCATAAACAGGTGCGGCTCATTCAGGCTAATTCCCTGACGGCGGCGTTGCCTGGCAACCGGTATAAATGGCCGTGCCTTTGCCTGTTCAGAACTCCACGTGATAGCCGCCTGCGGATCTGCCCGTTCTGAACGTTTATGTGCGGTTCTGCCCCTCGGCCAACCTGCACCGCTACATATAGTAATTAAAATTTGTTAAAATCAGAATTTATTTTCGTAATCCCTTAACTAATATTTTGAATTCAATACAATTTTAGCACTTTTAACAATGGACATCATATGCAAAAAAAAATTTTTTTGTTGAACAATACTGGAGTTTTGGAAACAGAGCATATGGCATTAGGCAATTAACCAAAAACAACAACCATATTCAGTTATTATTTTAAGTCTAAATAGTTCTTGTACTTGACGATACAAAGAAATTACAATACTATAAATATTCGAGTGGTTGCAGTCACATACCATCACAGGACATCTGTTGGAATGAGCTCTGGAATGACAATTAGACTTACACTAATTAATTTAACACAGCAAATGTATGGTAAGATTTAAAAAAAAAATGTGAAGTTGTGGAAAATTTTGTTTGAATGCCATCACCCTGTGTGTATAAATTTTTGAAATCCTTAACTGGAAACATGTTTTACAGTATATTTCTTGAAGAGGTACAATGTATCTTAAATGCAAGCAATTTCCGATGGTCTACTTTCTCTTCAGCTATTACAGATCGATTATTACAACCTAATAAAATTCTATGGTACAGTAAAGATTGATCATGAGGTTTATGGAGTGTTTGAGTACGGCGAGCGAGGATCTCTGAGGGTGTGTAGAACAGCACAAGTCACATGATCATAAAGTCACCCATACACTGCTTCAGCTCAAATTTACACCTATTTTTAATGTCTGTATTCTTTCAGTATGTACTTAATGATAGGGTTTCCTACCCAGAGGAGACCTTCATGGACTGGGAGTTCAAAATTTCTGTCATGTATGACATTGCAAAGGTATGTTAATACTGTTCATTGTTTAAGTTGAACATTTTTTGGATGTTTTGAGAAGCATAAAGTCCTTAATATGGCACCATGCAGGGTATGTCCTATCTTCACTCAAGCAATATTGAAGTCCATGGTCATCTGAAGTCCACCAACTGTGTCATTGATAACCGTATGGTAGTAAAAATTACTGGCTTTGGTTTTAATACTATCCTCAGTCCGGATAGAGGTAAGTGTTCCTCAGTTGCTGCATTTACATTGACCTGATTTTTATTTCTTACTCAATTAGAAATGTTTTCTTCTTCAAAGATCTGTGGACTGCACCAGAACACTTACGAAAAGAGAGCATTTCCCAGAAGGGAGATGTGTATAGTTTTGCCATAATCGCACAGGAACTCATGCTGAGAAAGTCCACGTTCTACACCCAGGCCTGTTCTGAGAAAGCTGGTGAGGCTGTTACGCCTCTGTTATACACATACTGACCCCTGCTGGGCAGCTTAAATACTAAAGCACATTCTTAAATACTATTGCTATGTGTACAAGCATCATTTCCTTTATACAGAAAAGTTGGACCGTGTGCAGTATCCAAGAATGCTGTGCTTTTTCAGGCCTGACCTAAACTTTGAGACTGCAAGTGAAAATGAATTGGAGGTGTGTGTAGATTTATATACATGTGTGTGTGTTTGTGTATATTATATTAATGTGGTAGGCAGCACGGTGGTGTAGTGGTTAGCACTGTCGCCTTGCACCTCCAGGGTCCGGGTTCGATTCCCGGCCAGGCTCGATTCCCGTCTCTGTGTGCATGGAGTTTGCATGTTCTTCCCGTGCTTAGTGGGTTTCCTTCGGGTACTCCGGTTTCCTCCCGCAGTCCGAAGACATGCAGATTAGGCTAATTGGCGTTCCCAAATTGACCATAGTGTGTGAATGAGTGTGTGTGTGTGTGTGATCTTCAATGGATTGGCACGCTGTCCAGGGTGTACCCTGCCTCGTGCCCAGAGTCTCCTGGGATAGGCTCCAGGTCCCCGCGACCCTAAATACCGGATAAAGCGGTATAGAAGATGAATGAATGAATATTAATGTGGTATTTAAAAACATTTCTGAAATATGTGAGGGCAAACAAAAGATCAATATTGTATTGTGCCTTTTGTTTCAGGTGTACTTGCTTATCAAATCCTGTTGGGATGAAGACCCTGAAAAAAGACCAGATTTCAAAAAGATTGAAAGCACTTTGGGGAAAATTGTCAGGTAACAACAATTCAGTCTGGAGAAAGAAACTTATAACACAAAGAGATGGGCAGGTAATGCCGGATGGTACACATTGCAATACAGAAAGCAAGGCAGTGCAAAAGTCATTATAAGCAATAATACCAATTATAATGCAAAGTGGTGGAATAGAGGTGTAGAGGTAAATGTGTTATAGCTTACAGTATATGCATTACTGCATAGTCAGACATACAGTACACATTCCAATCCTGACTACATATTTTGGTAGCAGGTGATTATCATGCTACATTAGAATTACTATAGAAGTTGATGTAGTCTTACAAGCATGTTAAAAAAAATTTCCATAGTCTTCACAACCAGGCCAATGAGAGTTACATGGGCAATCTGATTCGGCGACTACAGATGTATTCCCGTAACCTGGAGTACCTGGTGGAAGAGCGCACAGCACTGTACAAGGCAGAGAGAGACAGAGCAGACAATCTCAACTTCATGCTTCTCCCAGGGTAAGGTCCAAAACCGTAAAGGTTCACTGTCCTCAGATTGCATGTTCACAACACACAGCCATACATTATCTCCATTTCAGACATGGTGTGCCTTACAATTTTAGTGTTTGATGTGTACATGTAGTTGTACACAATAACTCTCGAGCTAAAAGAATTTGTATATTCTAGGCCAGTGGTCCGCTCTCTGAAGGAGACTGGTATTGTGGAGCCTGAGCTGTTTGAAGAGGTCACTATCTACTTTAGTGATATTGTGGGTTTCACCACTCTTTGCCACTACAGCACACCCATGGAGGTGGTGGATATGCTCAATGACATTTACAAAAACTTTGACAGCATCCTCGATCATCATGATGTCTACAAGGTGCCTTTGCAGATGATTCTACATCCCATTTAAACAGTATTTGTGCATAATCCATTTTGTACTATCAATTGATATGATCTTTTTCCCTGTTACTGATTCAGGTAGAGACAATTGGCGATGCATACATGGTGGTGTCTGGTCTCCCACGGCGAAATGGAGACAGACATGTGATAGACATTTGCCATATGGCACTGGACATCCTTTCTTTCATGGGCACTTTTGAGCTGCGCCACCTCCCTGGCTTACCTGTATGGATTCGGATAGGGGTGCACTCAGGTATTGTTCAGACGTAGTACACACACACACACACCAGGGCTGACATGTGGTACTGTACAAGTGGCCCAGGGTGATATTTATGTTATGTGGGCAGGCTGCAAGAAGGTGGCTTGTATGCTGTGACTGCGCGTTGTGCGCGTTCTTATCATGTGACCGGGGGGGGTTGCGCGTTCTGATCATAAAAATTGAGTAACGAGGCTATTTTTAAAATGTAAGGAGTAGAAAGTACAGATAATTGCTTAAAAATGTAAGAAGTAGAAGTAAAAAGTCGGCTGAAAAATAATTACTCCAGTAAAGTATAGATACCCAAAATTTCTACTTAAGTAAGGTAACGAAGTATTTGTACTTCGTTACTTGACACCTCTGGTCATAATAAGTAGAAGGAAGGAGTATTTTCTACAATATTTCTATTAATTAAGTTGGAAACAGTCATTATAATTAAATTAATGCAAATAAAAATGTAAATGGTTAAAAGAGGCAAAAAACATAATTGTAAAAAAAAAATTAAGATAATACTAAGATAATAAAGATATACTTAATTTTACATTTATTTAAATCCGGTGGTTTAGTGTTCTGACTCTTCATTAAAGTTCTGATTTATGTTGCAAATTAATTTGCAACTTAAATACTGTAACTACTGCTTATCACATACAAAGGCCCTTGTGCTGCGGGTGTCGTCGGGAACAAGATGCCCAGATACTGTCTGTTTGGAGACACAGTGAACACTGCCTCTCGCATGGAGTCCACAGGATTACGTAAGTATCACCAGCAAAACATAAGTACATACATTGTTTACTGCATATTATGTATGTATCTTTTTCTTAGGTGCATTAATTGATTATATTCTAATAACGACTAGGGAATCTCTACTCTCATACTAATATCTGTCCGTTCTTTGTGCACGCTGGCATGACATGCTGTACATGCAATAAAAAACACTCCTGTTCTACCCAAACTGCATAATGCTGGGGGAGTTTGAGAAACAAAATGAGGAAGAAATTATTAAATAAGACAAAGACAAAAAGCCATGTTAATATCGGATGAACTAAGGCTCATGTAATGTTTGACGCGATTTGCCCCAGCCATTCTGGTTGCTTTTTATGGTGAGGTGGCAGGCCTTTTTTTCCTAGTTCACCCCAAGTCTGGAACTTCATTGGCCAGAGAGGTGCAGAAACAAAGTCCTGTTTTTTATGCCAGGGTGGAAAGCTCCAGGATTCACAGTGGGTCTACAGTATCTGTTCGAGCGGCCGACTGGAGAGCACTCTTGGTCAATTTCTTTTCCCCAGTTCCCCTGGGAGGAGGCAAGCTGAAGAGGTCCAGTGGGGTTGGCAATGTGTGTCCATGAGATTGTGGCGGAGCTTCTAGGGGAGCTGTTGGGTGGAAGGGATATTGTTTTTGTTCGGATGTTGTTCTCCAGGATCAGTTACTCCACCTTTAAGCTCCCATGTATCACATCCTCACAGAAATTCCTAAATTTGCTATTAAAATCTTGCCTGACAGATTAATTAGAGATTTCCCTTCTTTGTTCACACCTTATACAGCCTTGAGAATCCATGTAAGTCAGTCAACAATCAACATTATCAAGAAGGCTGACTGCAAGTTTGAATATATAAAGCGAGGAGAGACATATTTAAAGGTATGTCCAAATTAACAAGCCACAGTCCAATAAATAAAATAGAATTTGTTAGCGTAGGTAGATTAAACAAGTGAATGTATCGACCATTACACCATTATTTATGTCTTTACAATTGTCCTTATTAGGGTAAAGGCAAAGAGACAACATACTGGTTAACAGGAGTTACTGGACAAAACTACAATTTGCCTACACCACCAACAGCGTGAGTCATTCTTTCACTCATTCCTCAATATTTACATAATATTTATTAAAGATTACAACTAAAATTTATCAAACAATACTATTTAACTGTCTAATTAATAAAGTAAATATATTTCATGTGAAATAGTTATTTACCAGTGTTAATGTTGTTCTGTTAACTGCTTGGGTTCCAGATACAGTGGAACCTGGGATTACGAGCATAATTCGTTCCGGAAGTGGGCTCGTATTCCAAAACACTCGAAACCAAATTTAATTTTCCGATAAGAAATAATGGAAACTTAAATTATTCGTTCCACAGCCCAAAAAAAGAAATACATAAAAATAATTAATACAAAATATAAAGTAAAAATAAAACAAATTAACCTGCACTTTACTTTTCAGTTCAAATAAATCCTGACAGACATGTGTTTCCGTTTATGCGTGCAGGCGCTGTGTGTGATCTACGTGCACACACACACATTAACGGAGAGACTGTTTTATCGGAAAAATTAGCAAGGAACGTCGCTAGTCACACTAGCGTGAGCGGATTCTAATGGAATCAAAGGCGAGAGAGAGTGTGTGTGTTGGTGTGAGGAGTGAAGGAGCACGGTGTCAAATTACGCGCGCACACACACACACACACACACACTCTCTCTAAGACCCAGCAAGGGGGTCCATTACCTACAATTCCGCAGCGCAAAAGAGAGAAAAAACCATTGGCTCAGTTGTGATCACATGACGCTCTGTGTCAAAGCAAGAAGCGCATGCATGATACATGATACTCGGTACTCATAAATCAAGACAATGCTCATTTTTCAAGTCAAAATTTATTAGAAAAATCTTTTTAAAAATCTTGTGGAACACTTGCAAACCACGTTACTGGTAATCAGAGGTTCTCTGTACTCAGATATTCCACTGATTGGGCAAAAGGTTCTTAAATTATTGTTGAACGCCTCCGAGTGGCGCAGTGGTAAAGCGCTCGCCCTATCATCAGGAGATCGCTGGTTCGAAACCCGGGAGATGCTGTTTTCCTCTCACAGCCGGAGGCATAGAGATTGGCCAAGCTCTCTCAGGGGGGAGGGATGAGAGATACTTGCGCTCCCACATTAATCACGGCTCTACAGCCAATCAGGGGCGTCTGTGAGCTCGCGCACGCGGAAGGAGCGGCTAGCGCTTTCCTCTGAGTGTGTTACTCCGCCCCTAATGGTGTGTGAGCAAGCAGTTTGAAAAGATGCGGTCGGCTAACGTTACGCGGTTCGGAGGAAACACGTGATAGTCTTCGCCCTCCCGACTGAGTGGTAGTGGTAGCCTTAATGTGGGATCCCCCCTAGCGACGGGGAGGAATTGGCCACGACTGAATTGGGGAGAAAATTGGAAAAAACTAATTATTGTCGAATGACAACAGTGTTTTTGCAAACGTATTGCATTTATTTCATCACCTTGCTGGAATATCTTAAAGATCTCATATTATTATATGGGGTTTCTTGCACCTAGCATTTCATAATTCCACATAAAAAATACCATAGTTAAAGAGCTCTTTTTTGTTGTTATCCTGCAGCCACTTAAAAGATTTTGTCTGTTGTATTCTCGCTTTCATCTTTTTAAAGTGCTCAGACAAAAAGCTAATCTCCTGTATTCTTTGGTGATGCTAGTGAAAATTTCCAGCGTCTGCAGCAAGACCTAGCAGAAATGATAAAGAGTTGTCTGGAGCAGCGGTCTCCAAGCCTTTGGAAGAGGAAAACACTTTCAGCACGTCAGAGGAAGCTTAGAGGTCACTCCGAACTGGCTGACAGTGAGCAGCCTGAGTACTTCCATTTGGCTATTGCAGAAAACATTAGTACATACCTGTAGCCTGTAAAAACATTTGTTCTATGTTCATTGCAGAGCATTGTAAATAATTTATATTAAAATATCAGTACTAGTATATTTCATATCCTTTTATGTTGTATTTCTTTTGAAGTTTTTTTTTTTTTAATGTTCGGATCATTTGTGAATGGTTTTCAGTTACAAGTGTAAACGTTTGAGGAAATATGTTTAAAGCAGTACTTTAATTCATCAGCTGTTTTTTATGCAACCCAGTTTAAAAGAGAGGTATGAGGATTTAAATTTTCTTTATTACTGCTCAGTACAAGTTCATTATAGTAAGTTTTCATTAGGTCCATCACACCATTAAAAAATATTTTTACCAATAGGAAAACTAATCCAAATACATTTTAATAAACACATTTATTGGAAATTAATATTTCATTAATTTTTATTAACTTATAATTTTTTTATTTGCTACCCCCTGTCAATTAAACTTAGGTGCTTGATTTGTATGCTTACGAAAATGTTCATGAATAATGCACACATCAAAGTACATAATCTTTATGAAATATATTGGAACTGTCAAAAAAAGAAAAAGTGCCTTTAAGTTGCAGTGAAGCGAAATGTTCGTGGCAAAGCATTGAAAGGCATCCAATGTTGTGGCAACATCTTGGGGTAGAACAATGCAAGGCTATGATGGTCTTTTGGGCACATAATGTGTGTGTTGTATGTATGCAGTTTTCAGAACTTTTCAAGTGTTTAAAATTTTGCTGGGTGTCACACTCATCTTAAAATGTTTTCAAATCCTTTTTTCCCTCTCAACATTCTACACAAAATGCTGCACAATGACAAAGTAAAAACAGGTGTTTGGAGTGTTTTCGTTTTTTTTTTATTATTTTATTAAAAATAAAGACTGAAATATCCAATTTATGTAAGTGGTCAGACCCTTTATTATGACACTCGGAGCGCTAATGTGCATCCTTCTACTATCAGTCATCCTTGAGATGCTTCTACAACTTAATTGGAGTCAACCTGTGCCTAATTGAATTCATTATACATAATTTGAAAATGCACACATCTTTCTATATAAGGTCTCACAGTAGATGGTGTGTCACAGTGAAAACAAAGCCATGAGAGCAGGAGAATCATCTGTAGACCTGAGGAAACAGGTCTACGGATAATAGATCAGGGCATAGATCTGGGGATGGATACAAGAATATTGTCTCTATTTTGATGTTCTGAAAAATTAACTGGAGCTCTAGACCCGTATCTGCATGATTTTGTTTTGCATTGCTTTGCTGTCACATGACTGTTAAAGTGACTGGAAACTAGTGTTATTTAAAATTTTGAGAGAAAAAGAACTTTACTGCGCTTTACTGTTTATAACTTATAAATACTACAGACAGCAATGATATAAATTAATATTCAGCACTCAAAATTATACATTTTAGCAAAAGAAATAAAAACAAACAAAACAAATACTTATAGGCCATTATTCCATGATTCGCAATGCTTCACAGCTGATGGGAAGAAAGCCATCACAAACAAATTCAACACACAGTTTGAAAAACGTCCACCATGAAGGTAGAGGGAAGGTGTGCTTGAGGCGAAAGTTTGTCACCTCCGTGTGTTTTAAATTATACACTTAGGATGAATAAATTAATAAAGCATAAGTGATATATTTTAAAATGAAATAAATAAATTACACAGAATTTAAAAAAGTAAAACACCAATGTGTGCATTCCATTAAAAATGTGTTCTGATACAAAATTGGATAGGTCACTATATAAAGGCTTACCATTCCATACTTAGTATCTTATACAAACCTAATGCCCTGCACTATGACCTAATTATAATTACAAATGGATTGTGATTATACAAATAATTATGATTACAAATTCCATCTTGTCTATTAAAAAATTTAAAACATTTTGCAGCACGACAGAATGAACAATGAATGTGCTCAGTCACAATATGTTTAAAAAAAAAAAAAAAAAGAACTACCTTCTTGAATAAATGACTGAAGGAGGCAGAAAGTGCTTCTTTTGATTTTTTGACTTTGTGTCTTGTTGTTTAAAATAAGTGAACTGCTCATTCAATTTAGCCATTGTATTTTAGAATAAAATGGGTTTATAGAACCCAACTGTAGAAAGATATTGTATGATTGGAATAAATCCAAGACAAAAGGGCATCACATATTGTCATATAGCATTCAAAGCAGATCCAGTTGTATTACTGTATTACATTATATGACTGAAATTTTAAACAAACCAACCACAACATTGGAACAGTGCAGAATCCAAGTTGCACTGATACTGTATGTGTTAGAAGCACAGAATAACATAACAGTGTGTCTACGGCTCAATAAATGGTGGTTAGGCTACATATATAACATGAGTCACATTTTCACAGCCATTTTCTTTTAGGTTTTATAATATTGTCAACATATTTACCACAAATCTTTGTGTCGCTGATTTAAAGTTATGGCAAGAGTTTGATATTATAGTATGAATCAAGTCCCATTTTATATTTCTTCCTTTTTAATCCCTGTTTTCATTACATTTAAGTTCGTTGATAGAAATTATACCACAATCAGTTGCCCTTTAGTCACAAGTGAGATCTATTAACTTTTGCTTAAACACTTTTCTACACATGCTTCATACACAGTTCCACACTTTGATTATTTTTTAGCTGCTGGTTTTCCACTTATCTGCGAAATAAACAATTCTGTATTTGAAAAAAATAACTATGACAATACGAAAAAAGGTATACTCTACATCCGGGATCCATGAATCTGGAAAAGCTGAAAAATGGTAAATAAAAATATAATGAGAATTTTAATCTGCCATTTTACAATTTTAACTAAACAATTTCACATTTAAAATAAGAACAGGTGTTCTAATAATAAGGAAAACTGTTTCTCTAGACGGAGATGCAGGTGAAGATGACAATGACTAAATGAATTTATGAAACTATGACTATGTCAGACAAACATCATATTCATATTACTTTAATACTCCACCTACAGGTCCATACATTTTTTGAGCGAGGATGTTTTTTTGGCATATGGCCTCTGTACACCAACACATTGCATTTGAAATGAACTACTCAAGATGTGAACAAAGTCAAGACTTTCAGCTTAACTCAATGGGTTGACAAAAGTGTGGCATTAAACATTCAGGAATTATACTCATTTTCATACACACCCTCATTTAAAGGGCTTATAAATAATGGAACAAACTAACATAATTACAACCATAAGGACTGTTTTTAGTACTTGGATGAAAATCCTTTGTGGTCATAGACTACAATACTACTACCACTATTGGGTTGAGATCGGATGACTGACTTGGCCAGTAAAAAATATCCCTTTTTTTGCCTTGTACAGAATTTTGTGGTCATTCACTTTAGTTGGTTCCATGCAATTCTTATTTTAACATGTTCCAAACTTTTTTTGCAGACTAATTACCTCTTTTACTTGCAACTGTTTGTCAGTCGTTTGTTCCATTATTTATGAGCCCCAAAAAATGTGTGTGTGTGTGTGTGTGTGTGTGTGTGAAAATCACTGTAATTCCTAAATGGGTGGTACTGTACCAGCCTTCCGTCAAACTCCTTTGAATTAAAGCTAAAAGTCTTAGTACACAACTTAACTGTTTCATTTTAAATTCAGTGTTGTGGTGTACAGAGGGCAAATGAAAAAAAACTTTGCTTCAAATATTTCAAAACTTTGTTCCAAAAGTTTTGAAGATGACTGTCAGTATGCCTAATGTATAGCAAAACTGAAAAAGTGAAAATGCTACTTCTACTAATACTACTACTAATACTATTACTATATGAATGTATACAGTATATGGGTGCATATATAGATTCATTACACACAGACTGATATATTTGAATTGTTTATTTCTTTTAATTTTTAATGATTATGGCTTTTAACTAATGAAAACCCAAAATTTCAGTATCTCAGAAAATTTGAATATTGTAAAAAGTTTAATATTGGAGACTCATGGTGTCACACTCTAATCACCTAATTTTATAGACTGCAGACATAACAGTTGTCCAGAAGATGATCATTGACATCCTGCATATGGAGAGTAATAGACAAAATCTCATTGATGAAGCTGGCTGTTCACAGAGTGCTATATCCAAGCATATTAATGGAAAATTGAAAAGAAGGAAAAAATGTGGTAGAAAAAGGTGCACAAGCAACAGGGATAACCGCAGTCATGGGAGGATTGTGAAACAAACTTAAAAAATTTGGGGGAAATTCACAAGACGTGGAGGGCAGCTGGAGTCAGTGCTTCAAGAGCCACCACAGACATATCCAGGACATGTGCTCAACTGTCTACTGTCTTGCGTCAAACCATGCTTGAACCAGAGACAACGTTACATATAACCTGGGCAAAGGACAAAAGGTCCCTCTTTCAGAAGAAAGTAAATTTTGCATTTCATTTGGAAATCAAGCTCCCAGAGTCTTGAGGAAGAGAGGAGAGGCACCAAATCCAAGCTGCTTAAGGTCCAGAGTAAAGCTTCCATAGTCAGTAGTGGTTTGGGGAGCCATATGTCATATGCTGGTGTTGATACACTGTGTTGTATCAAGTCCAAGGTCAGCGTAGCCGACCTCCAGCAGGTTCCAGCTGGATTTGGCACCTGCCAAAATTACTATTACCTGGTTTAAGGACCATGATTTTAAAGACCCATGATTGGCCAGCAAACTCACCCAATGTAAACCTCATAGAAAATCTGAGAGAAAGATGAAAGATGTAAGCACCAAACCCAAAAACGCAAAAGAGCCAAAGGCCACTATAAGAGCACCGTGGACTTCCATAACACCTTACCTGTTCCACAGACTGATTGCCTCCATGCCACACCGCACTGCTGCAATAATTCATGCAAAGGGAGCTCCGACCAAGTATTGAGTGCTGTACATGTTCATACTTTTCAGTATTCCAACATTTCTGAGATTAAATTTTGGGTTTTTATTAGCTGTAAGCCATAATCATCAAAATTGAAAGAAATAAACACTTGAAATACATCAGTCTGTGTGTAATGAATCTGTATAATATACAAGTTTCACTTTTTTAATTGGATTACTAAAATAAATAAACTTTTCAATGATTCTTATTTATTGAGATGCGCTTGTATATAAATAAATATAAATTGCTGTGAAAAAGTATTTGCCCTCTTTTTTTTTTTTGCATATTTGACACAATCAAAAGATTGAGATCATCAAACAAATTTTACTATTATATAAAAATAAACAGAGTATGGTCTAGTCAAAGTCCTGATTTTAATCAGATCAGAGACCGTTCATGAACAAAAAGTCTCCAATGTGGCTGATTTAAAAGACTACTTCACATCTGCACACTGATGTGACACACTCACTGCTAGTTATAGCAAATGCTTGATGTTGTTGCCGCCAAAGGTGTCACAACCAATCATTAGTTTTAGGAGCTACTCTTTTACTTTTTCACATAGTGCCAGACAGATTTGGACAGCTTTTTTCCATAGTAAATTAATTAATCATTTGAAAACTGCATTTTGTATTTAACATGATTATCTTTGTGTAATATTAAAAGTTATTAGCTGATCTGCATCATGTAAGTGTGACAAATATGCCAAAAAATACAACACAAGGAAGGGGCTGGGAAATACTGTACTTTTTCACTCTGTGTGTGCATGTGTGTATATATACAGTGGAACCTTGGATTGCGAGCATAATTCGTTCTGGAAGCGTGCTTGTATATCAAAACACTTGTACATAAAAGCGAATTTCATCCATAAGGAAATAAATAATGGAAACTCTGACGATTCTTTACACTACTAAAAAATATTAATATATAAATAATGAATACTGCATGTTCTCCCCGTGCTTGGTGGGTTTCCTCCGGGTACTCCGGTTTCCTCCCACAGTCCAAAGATATGCAGGTTAGGCTAATTGGCGTTCCCAAAAATTGCCCGTAGTGTGTGATTGGGTGTGTGAGTGTGTGTATGTGTGTGTGCCCTGCGATGGATTGGCACCCTGTCCAGGGTGTACCCCGCCTAGTGCCCGAAGTCTCCTGGGATAGGCTCCAGGTCCCCCGCGACCCTGAACACAGGATTAAGCGGTATAGAAAATGAATGAATGAATGAATGAATGAAATAATGAATACAAAATAAAAAGTAAAAATAAAACAAATTAACCTGAACTTTAACTTTGAAAAGAATCATGGCTATAGTGATTGAGACCAGAGAGAGGAGAGGAGGAAGGGGGAGAAGGGGCCTGTGCAGGACAACTTTCACACACACACACACACACACACACACACACACACACACACACACACACCAGTTTACCGAATAGAGAAACGCTCACACAAGCATGTGGGCGAATCTCTATTCGGTAAACTGGTAAGCCCCTTTTTGCTTGCTCTAGTGATGGACAGGATGACAGATGAAGTTAGACGGGAGTCTCCACGGACTATAATGTTTGCAGATGACATTGTGCTTTGTAGCGAGAGCAGGGAACAGGTGGAGGAAAATTTGGAGAGGTGGAGATACGCTCTGGAAAGCAGAGGAATGAAGGTTAGCGGAACAGTGAGGCTACAGGGAGCAGAGGTAAAGAAGGTGCAGGATTTTAAGTACTTAGGGTCAACGGTCGAGAGCAACGGAGAGTGTTCAAAGGAGGTGAAGAGACGAGTACAGGCAGGTTGGAATGGGTGGAGAAAAGTGTCAGATGTGTTGTGCGATAAAAGAGTATCAGCGAGAATGAAAGGAAAGGTGTACAGGACAGTGGTGAGACCAGCAATGCTCTACGGCTTAGAGACAGTGGCATTGAAGAAAAGACAGGAGGCAGAGTTGGAGGTAGCAGAGCTGAAGATGCTGAGGTTCTCTTTGGGAGTGACAAGGATGGATAGGATCAAGAATGAGTTCACCAGAGGGACAACCCATGTTAGATGTTTTGGAGATAAAGTCAGAGAGGCCAGATTGAGGTGGTTTAGACATGTTCAGAGGAGAGATGGTGAGCATATCGGTAGAAGGATGCTGAGGTTGGAACTGCCAGGCAGGAGGTCTAGAGGAAGACCAAAGAGGAGATTTATGGATGCAGTGAGAGAGGACATGAAGTTAGTTGGTGTGAGAGAAGAGGATGCAGAGGATAGGGTTAGATGGAGGCAGATGATTCGCTGTGGCGACCCCTGAAAGGGGTCAAAGACAAAGCCGAAAGACAAAGAAGAAGAAGAAACACAAAATAACAGATGCTTTATGCGCACAAACGGGGGCACAGTGTTATAGTAAAGTATAGTATAGTGAGGCACACGCACTGAGACCGAGCATGGGAGACGATTACTCACAATTCCACAGTGCGAGAGAAAGAAGAACCATTGACTCAGTTGTGATCATCTGTGCGCATGCGTGCCACATGATATTTGATGATACTTGGTACATGGTATATAAAGACTCGCTCATGTATCAAGTCAAAATTTATAAAAAAGTTTTGCTCGTCTTGGGGAATGCTCACAAACCGGGTTACTCGCAATCCGAGGTTCCGCCATACCTTCTAATTCTCTTTCCTGATTCTTATTTCTTTCTACATTGTAACATAATGCTGACGGCATTCAAAATATGCAATTGAACAGCAATTGAACAGAAAAATATGCTTTGAACAGCTGATATTGAGATGTGTGATCTTTACTTATTCTCTGTAAAGCCCCCATAATAGCTCTAATCTGAGGTGTTGTTAAATGGTGATTTTTGAGGCTGGTAACTTTAAATGAACTACTTCTCTGCAGCAGAGATTTTGAGAGGTTTTGGTCTTCCTTTCCTGGGATGGTCTTCATGTGAGCAAGATGGGTTTGATGGGTGCCTGATGGGTTTTTCAAATGCACTTGACAGTAATGTTCTTGCAAGAACTGTTCCAGAACAGCTGACCTTCATGTTCTAAAATAACAACTCACTGTTGTTGTTAGTTGTTTACCTAATTCCAAATGTGCTACTGCATAGTTTTGAAATCCCTAGTATTGTACTACAATGTAGAAAAAAAACTTTTGACTGGTGTCTCCAAACTTTTGACTGGTAATGTATACATACACACACATACCAATCAGCCATAACATTGCTTCAGGAAAAATTATGGCCAATATTGTGTACGTTCCCCAGGTAGCTCTGACCCCTTGGGGTATAACTTCACAGGACCTCTGGGGGTGTGCTGTGGTGTCTGGCACCAGGACATTGACAGTGCTGTCCTTTGGGTGCTGTGAGTTGCTGGGCTGGGGCCTCTATGGATTGCACCCGTTTGTCCAGTGCATCCCATAGAATCTGGGGAGTTAGAAAGCTGAGTCAGGCTTTTGTCTCCTGGGGGCCCCGTGAAAAGGAGTTTGAGTGGATTTTTAGCAAGTTGTCTGCATGTTTTTGTTCCTAACAGGCATAGGTGAGTTTTGAGTGTGTGTGAGTATAAAAGGTGAGACAAAAATTTTGATCTGCCCTCCTATTATATTAAAACTTCTGTGAGCCACACTGTCTTATCAGTGTTTTCTGTTTAAGGCTACTGTCTCTCAAGTCACTGCTGTGCAGGTGATGTGAACTTAGTGGGGCCATTTGTGGTCTGAGAGAGTTCCTGATGCCATTACTTATCGAAGACTTGCACAGTATGGAGAAAGCGTTTGGTTATGATACTCTAAGGAAGGTGAATTCTCAATCGCCGACCAGGAAAAAGTCAACCATCCGCTGAAAAATGTATGTTTACATATTACTGGGATTCTCACAGGCCAGTATTGAAACATTATTAGGAAAAGAATCAACAGTGCTTGTTACAGTGAGATGCTTTTTGAAGAGCTGAAGCCTAAATTTCCTAACTAGCTTCAGACTTTAGATTAAATGCAGAGGACTGCTATACAAGGGCGTTGTGATCTTGCATAACAATGCATGTCCGCAAACTTCTGGCCACACTGTCCACACTCTTCACAAACTTTGTTTTTAAAGCATCCTCCCTATGGTCCAAAATTCGCGCCGTTGGATTTTCAGCTGTTTGGTGCCCTAATTAACTTCTGATGAAGAAGTCAAAACTGCAGTGCATGTGTGGCTCACAGCTCAGCCTAACATTTTTAAGGGGGGAATATGAAAGCTTGACAGATGGACAAAGTGTATTGAAAATCAATGAAATTATGACATAAAATGATCCACTTGTCTTTTCTAAAAGTTTATAAAAATAAATTAGCTTATTTTCATAATTTTTGTCTTGCCCTTGTGTATGTGTATGTGAATACACACTACCAGTCAAAGGTTTGGACACAGCTTCTCTTCTTCTTCAGTTTTTTTTTTCCTTTCCTTTTATTTTTTCAACATTAATTAACATTAATACTGAAGGAATTCAAACTATGAAGGAACACGTATGGAATTATGTGATAAGCAAAAAAAGTGTTACATAGCCCAGAATATTTTTTATATTTTAGATTGGCCAAAGTAGTTACATTTAGCTTTGATGACTACTTGGCACACTCATGGCAATCTGTCATCAGATTCACGAGGTAGTCACCTAGAATGGTTTTCAATTTACATTTCTTGTCTTTAATCCATCAATTGTCTTGTGCAGAGGTATGGTGGGTGCAGAGTCAATAGTACTATTAGTATAATAAGTATTATTAATAACACTATTAGTGTTACTACAACTACTGAAAAATCCAGTCCATATTATGGCAATAAACACAGAGTTTATTTAAGAGAAAATACTGGACATTTCTTCATTAAGAAATGAAGGTCAGTCAATCTAAAAAAAATTCACAACAACTTTAAAAGTATCCCCAAGTACAGTCACTTCTTCCTATAAATGCTTCTTGCCATTCAATGGCAGACATATTTTAACAGAGGAGGGTCAGACCTTCATGGTTGAATTGCAGCAATGAAACAACAACCAGCTGGAGGAACTTGCTTGGGCCAAGAAATGGAATGGATAAGGAATGGACATTAGATCGGTAAAAAACTATAATTTGGTCTGATGAGTCCAAATTCTAACCGCCATGTCTTTGTTAAACAAAGAGAGGATAAATGGACTGTTCCTGAAAGTGTGGTTCCCACTGTGAAGCACCTAAGGGATGGTTTGATGGTGTGGGGGTGCTTTGCTGTTGGCACTGTTGGTGGCTTAGTCAAATTGAGGACATACTTAATCAGCACTCCTGGGACAGCATTTTGCAGTGACATCTGGTTTACACTTAGTGGGGCCATTATTTCCAACAGTCACACTTCCAACCAGTTTTATAAGAGCTATTTGTCTAAGAAGTAGAGTGATTGAGTGCTGCATCAGATTACCTGGCCTCCACAACCACCTAATCTAAATCCAATTGAGATGATTTTTAATTATTTGGATTGGAGAGTGAGGGAAAAGCAGCCAACAAGTACTCAACATCTCTGGGAATTCTTTCAAGATTGTTGGAAAACCATTCCAGGTGACTACCTCATAAAGCTTCAAGCTAAAGGTTGCTACTTTGAAGGATCAAGAACATAAAATATTTTGGATTATTTACCATGTTTTGTTGACTACATAATATTTGTCCTGTCATAAGTTCTTCAGTATTAATATATAATGTTGAAAATAATAAAAATAAAGAAAAAACATTGAATAAGGAGGTATGAACGAGCATGCTTAAATTATTCTAAAGGAGGCTGTTTAGACCATTCTATTTCATTGCACCTTTCTCAGTGTACAGTACCTATTCTAAATTTCACCAATTCCCAACTGAATGTTAGATTTGATATGGAATTTAATTAAATCTCATGACATTTTTTCTGTTCTATATTACCTGAGGTTTCCAGACAAAATCATTAAACTTTAACTTTTACCTGAGTGTTTTCTTCCATATTTCCTCCCACCTCTCAAAAGCATGACAGTAGGTGATTATTCTAATATACATTAAATTGCCCCAGGTGTGATTGAGTGTGTGAATATGGGTATACATTGTGCCCTGTAATAGACTGGCATGGTATCCATATGTTGTGTGCCGCCTAAAGATTAATGAAAAAGATTTCTATCAGATTTTTTAAAATTAAGCAAGAAGGTTAGGATTTATAGTAATGGTTATTATGAAACCAATTCTCTACAGTTTGGTGATTGCAGAATGCACATAAGGTTATATATTTTCATGTTAGCCTGTTCAACTTATATACTTTTAGTAATAGAGTTCTGATGCAATGAAATAAAATAACCTATTGTTCTCTTAGTACAGGTTAGAATTTCTATGGCTACCACCAACAAACACCTAGCATTTGATATCCTCACCCATTCATGTGATCGAAACAATGACAAAAGTCTCCTAATCTCTAAATCCACTTATTTGGGGTGGCATTTCTTTCTCTCTCTTCTTCCTCTTCCTGCTCCTCCTTTTCTCCTTCCTCCGCCTCAGTGTCTGATGCCTTGACATATAATGGGTGTTCAACAAACAGATGTACCCCAACCACACAAAAAAGAATGGCACTTCTTGTGAATTTTTTTTAAAAAGGAAGATGATTGATGGTTTATGCAGATAAAAATATAAGGGAAAAAAACATACTGTTAGGCAAGATGGGGTGTGATAAAGTATGAAAATGTAGTAAAGCATTTACTGCAACTATTCAATACCAATATTATATTGAATTTGCCTTTTACACAATGCAGCCAAAAATCCTTAAAAAGCTAAATTCTAAGTATAAAGAGAAGATTCCAACCTTATTCTTGTGGCTCTGCTCTGTCCCTAGGCCCCCACCAGACGTGTGGAGCTCTTTGGAAACAACACAGAGGAACTCAGCCTGGTCCTCGGTACCATAGCTATAAGATGAGCCAATATTCACCATCTGCAAATCCATTGAAAAATAATGCAAGAGGAGCATGAGAAAGAAAGCATTTTGTTAAAACAAAATGATTCAACACTATTTTCCTCCATTAAATGCCTTTAATGTGTTTATTTGCATCAACTGTTTTTACAGATTACTAATTGATGTATGCATGTAAATGCAATAATGCTTTTTTTATCCAATAATGCTTTTTTGTAATCTGAAATGTGACACCACATAAGATGCGCAGATGTCATTTCTTTAGTCAAATATATTACTGGACTGGGTTCTGGAAGGGGCAACAGGACACTGGGATCAGGAAATCAACTCAGTATCAATCCAACCCACAGTCCAGAGCAGTCCGGGCCGCGGCTTTCGGCAGGCACGTACGCTGACCTGCTCAAACTTCCAGCCGTCTGACATCGTGGACACCATCTGTGTTAGCTCCTCCTCCTGACACTGCAACACCCTGTACACGTGCTTTGGAGGCACCTGCTGTAAGGTATGTGAGGAGAGTAAAAAGCCATGGGGCAAAAGAAGAAGAAGAGGGTCTGTAGAGAAGACAAACTATGGAAGCATGTGTATGCAAACTCATCAAACATAAAAAAAAGTTTTTTGCATCATTTTGACTTGTTCAATGTTCAGCTTTCTCTCTTTTTCAGCCCAGCGGCATTCCTATTTTGGACAGTAGCCAAAGTAGCCTTGTTGTTACTCCAAAAATCTAACATCTAAATTGACACAAATTACTTCTTTAGATTTTACAGCGTAACTCACTCACACAAGACCATACTTTTTTCAAACATAATGACTAATTTAACTGTAATAAATAGTTTTGTCCTGCAGCTCTATGATTTGAAATGAAACAGAACATGGCTGTAGATTTTAAGACAGATCACTCATTACCTGAGAGGCCTTACAGTCTCGTTCAAGAATCCTCTCTTTAATTAGTTTAATCAGTGGAGTGATGTTATAAAACTCTGCCTCCTCCAATACACCTGAAATTACAAACAAATCAAAAGAGTAAAAACGTCAGTGCATGTGTCATTATGATATGTGTGAGAATTTAAACAAATTAAATTATACATGTAGTCAAATGCATCTCTGGTTACCTGGACAATCTCATGCCAAGGTGTATACAACTTATATACAAATTTCCTGTTTTGTTTCTTGTTTCCAATTGTAACAGGAAAGGTTGGTTGCTCAATTAGTGCATTATTATATAAGCTATTGAAAAGGAAATTTACATTTTATGGAAAAGGACATTTTTAATCTTAGAATAAACATGGAATTTGGACTTTTTAGCTTAATTTACGATAGATTTGGGTGTGAGAATGAACTCAGGGAATCGTATTTTAGTGTAATTA